>CM037862.1:10972423-11572423 GCA_021292105.1 Anadara kagoshimensis
ACTGCAATACCATTACCTGTTATTGATACTTTGGAATAGTTACCTAACCTATACATAGCATTTGCATTTAACACAGGCACAAAAATCAAGACATGGGAAATTCTACGCCAATATATCGACATTGTACCAAGTAAAAAAACAACCTAATTATCGTGATGACGTGTGAACTTTACACTAATCAAAAACAAACATACCAATCGATGTACAAATCACAATTCCAAAGCAAAGTAAAAACAATTAACTGACAAATAAAGCAAAACACGTGAAGGAGCGTGAGGTCGGGTGCTGTTAATTAAAATTATTTATTAGATATAATAACCTGGGAAAGGTAAAGCGGGTAACCAGATAGACGCCATTCAGAATTGATTAATAATTAACAATGTCACGTGACTGCAAAAACATAACAATATTGCGTTTCCTGTTGTCTCACCAATATTTAGGACTAACGGTTTAAATGTCGATTTTGGACAATAATACGTAAAATTAGGAATGGAAATCGATGAGAAACATTTGAAACCCACGTAGTAATCATTTATGAAAGAAAATACGTTTTCTTCTCAAAAACCTTTTGTGATACTTAATTACAAATCACTAAACAATGCATGTAGCAAAATTACATAATACCATTTTAGTATCGATGTCTATTGTGGTTAAAACTATTATTATTTTACAGACATAATCGAAACTTGTCCAAAGGGTTGAAACAAAAATAACCATAGAAATCATTGCTAATAACATTTTAATTGTCTGGATTAATTAAATAATTAATATGTTATGATAAAAACATGTAAAATAATTGCTTCCTTACTTTGTAATTTTCATTTGAAGAATTGATTGATATATTATGTACACTATTTTGATATCATGAGGTTTCCTTCCGTGCTGGTAGTTAACGTGTTAAAGTTGATTTGCCAATGTTCGAAGATTTTAAACAATGCTTTTGTGATTGTGGTTAAAATTGTTTTGCATATAGTATAATAAACCATAATGATTGTAGACAAATAATAAATTAATAATACTTTTCGGATCTTTTAATCCAAACATCAAATAGGTTGTATTTGAACAAAATAATAAAGAAAACGAATCCATAAATGCCCAAACCACAATCACAAACTAAAGTAAAAACTTTGATGCCTACAAGGATCCTCCACAATTGGAAGTGAGGTCGGGTGCTCTGGAATAGTTAACACCACCTGTTTTGTTGGCTACACTCGCCACGTGTTTACTCAAAATTGAAAATGAATTTAGAAAGATTATTCCATCTTCATACTACATAACATTCGAATTGCTTAAGCGTAAAGTGTTTTCTTACCTATGCCATCTTTTTCTTTTTTGGCTCGACAGTTTATTTGCGCCATGCATAGTTGTTTCCTCCAGGAACCCGTCACATATATTACTTGTTGAAGACTCATTATTTTTTCCCTGAGGTCCATCCATTGATTCAATAAATGCTGGTTTTATTCTGTCTTTCATTGTTATCCTAGAGCAAAAAATAGAACAAAGATGTCGTTATAATAATGTAATATCAGCATAAATAAGGCAACTGCATTACAACACACAGAAGATTTGACAATTTTTAAATCATATAACTGATTAAGAACCATATTTAAACATACATACACATACATTATTTCATAAAAAAATTGAAAAATGGATAATGGACCGGATTGCTGATTTTTTGGGTTCTCTATATAAAATGAAAACCAATTTCAGACATTAGTTTTTAAATAGGTAGCACGGTTAGAATCCTGTTTTACCTATGATAACAACTTTGTTGTTATAACCAGTTTCCTTTCAAAGAGCTTTATCATCACTGATTTCAGTATGTTTAAATCTCAACACTCCATTTCAATTCGGAGTTATTTTAATCGGTATTAAATCTTACGAACACATACCTATTGAGATACACTGAACAACTCAAAACTTACGTGTGATATCCATGGGATTTGATGCTATAATGCACAATATATAACTTCGTAAATATTACCTGTTCCAATTGACACTCCAATAAATCGTTAATAACTTGTTCGTACAAATTCAATAAAGCTACAATTGGTATTTGTCAAGGATACCCGCACTTTATTTGCAAAGAAAGTCCCAAAACAATCTACGACAACATAACGCATGTATGCTCAAATCATCTCAATATGCCTATGCTTTTAATTGATTCTGTTGATTTTTGTTTATATGAAGATCATATTTGTCTGTGTTTCTATGATAAACAAGAATTAATACTAATTAATACTGCAATAATACTGCAATGTAACAAAGGAATAATTAAAAAGCCTTGGTTGTGGTTATGTAATGTTTGTGTAACAAACAATTAGAAAAAATAATAACAATACAATTTTCATTAACATTCTCTAGGTGCAGCTTATTTAATACGACTAATCAACATCCCTTGACAAATAATTCGGAAATTCAAACTAGCACGGTTTACAAGAGACAAGAAGATATATGCGCCACGATCACGCGATTTCAACTGTTTTCTCTTTCGTACACATAATAACTGTAGCATTCATTTAGTTTGCGTACAACTATTGTGGCTCCAGATATTTTTGTTATTATCATACGACCCTTTTTAGGTGTTTACATAAGAAAGAGGGTTTTGCAAAATCCTTGATGTCATCTATCTCAGTGAGCTTGAAATAAAAGATACGACTGATTATTCAAGTTGTGCTTCATATTTAGACTTATACCTCAATTATGTCGCCAACTAAAGACTACATTTGAAGCTGTATGACAAACGTGATGGCTTCAATTTTTCTTTGATTAATTTTCCTTTTCTATGCAGAAATATTTGCGTGTCTGTTTCTTCTGCTTATGGTGTATTTCTTTTACAATTAATATGCTTTGATAGAGCTTGTTCTCACATCGAAGCCAGCCCCTTACAAATAAATTGCTGACGCAAAGATATTGCGAGCCTAGGCTTATCAAGGCACTGAAAAAAAATGTTAATGGTCGTCACCACAATGTTGATAAGTATGATGTCTCTGCATCCAAAACTATCCTGTATATATTTGACGCCCTATAGTTCCATGTTCCTTTTATTCCAAGTTTTGATTATGCATGCGGCGGTTGAAGCTAACTAAACAGGGGACGCTTACCTTCAAGAGCACACTGCTTCACTCCTCTGGTGGAAGTTAACGTGCTTACCTTAATTTGCTGGCTTCAACGATTTGCTTTGAGATTGTGGTTTTGACCTGTTTTGGTATGTTTGTTTTTTATTGGTCTGAACCCCTCAATAATAATCGACTAGCTAGCTAATTACTTATGTTTATTTACTCGTTGCATTACATTTATAATTTATATATAATCACTTTTTAAGACTAAATGCTTCGAAAACAAAACACCAAAAGATTCCAATATCAATAATATATAACTTTCCGGACTAGTTGCACAAATAGAACATTTTTTACATCGATGTTTTAAAATTACATAAATTAATTGATAAGGTAGTGGCGTATTTAATGGATTGAATTCTACTGGGAATTTATATCCAATATCATATTAAAATTGCTTGTATTTTTGTTTGTCCAAAAAACACATATTCATATACCTGTTACAAATAGTTTCATCATTATAGAAGTAAGATAAGATTCTAATGAATTTTAACAAACTATTTTTAAAAAAAAAATATAATTTAAGCATTATCAGTTTGATTAGGAATGCCTAATTGTATCGCCATTGCTAATAAAGTACATCCGTTATATAGAAAATTAAAGCGTAGTAAATCCATACAACAGGCCATATAGGAACGAGACTCCATTTTGAGACAAAGGGCTTAAGCCCGATATTGGCTGAGGCATTATATGACATGTGATATTAATTTACCATTCTTTATTATTTTTATCATATATTTGAATTTTTCATATATATACATATCAATTACAAACTTTGCCATTACACGCGATTAATGATTTTTAGTCAACAACATAAAAGTTAATGAAAGTATAAACATCAATCAGAGAATGGTAATAATATAGGGGTTTCAATATAGGGGGTGTGATATGGAGGTGCAATCTTAATTTGTAGTTTGAATCAGCATCATAATATATATTTATACAACAGCTAAATATTTCAGTAGCAAAATGTGACAAAACTAAATAGACGTCTAAAGTCTTGCAAGTTCAGTAGGATGGCGATTCAAAAAAACTAAACTCCGTTTGCTCATATGACTTAAAATCTAACAAACTTACACTTTGTTTAATTACATTGTTTATAATACCACTCAAACTTCGTTGGTAGGTGTCTTTTGGTTGTGGTGAAGTGAGCGTCATGATGATCGATTAGATGAACACCATGGATCAAATCGAAGATAATTAAGGTATCGGCTCATATATATTTATATATTTGCGACATTTTCAGCAATCCCTCTCTCTCTCTCTCACACACACACACACACACACACACACACACACACACACACACACACACATTAACACACACTCAAAAAATGAGCTAAAATACCAGTGAAAGATACAAATCCAATGATTTTTGCTTTCATTGTTTTATTTAATACACGACTTTATGAAAATTAAAAGTATAAGATAAAAGCAAAACGAGGACAATTATCTTTTAGTTTGATAATAATTCGTCAGTATTGTAATTTATTTGTTGATTGGTATCTATTTATATTACTTATACTGCCACTAGAAAAAAATAGATAAATTCTTATACAGTCCCTGGTCTCTTGTTTTAATTTGCCTGTTTTCAAAGTTTTTGCCTTTATTTTATTATTGTGACAACGAAATGGACCGGTATGTTTGTGTTTGATTCATAAAAGCAAAACCAAACCCCTTCAGAATTATAACTGATAAGTAAATTGCTTTTAATGATTTGTAAAGATTTATGTAAATCGGAATAATTGCATGTGCTTCCAATAATGCGCAAATTATTGCTAAATGCATTGAATTCTATAGGGGCATGTCCTTCATTAAAGTGCCATTACGTGTTTTTTGTGTTTGATAGAAAAACATTATTGTTATTAATAATGTGTGACTGCCTTTGTTTAAACCTTTTGTATAAAATAAACAACTCACCTAACATCCTAAAACCACCCAAAATAGATTATTTTATGATTCAAAACGGAATGCGGATAATGAATCCTATGCGCAAGAAAAATACTGCTACTTGTTGTGCAAGATGAAACAATCAAAAACAAACATTACAATTTTTACTTTAAACGAATAAAAAATTTAATCAGTAGTACACAAGACAAAATTGTGGAAATCAAAAAGTTTTAAATATGTTAAAATGAGGAAAATATAAGCACCTAAATGAATTTTACTAAATCCACAAAAACCATTAAGAATTGCTTAGTTTCTTTTAGAAATTTAAAATCTAAGTAAGAAGCTGATAATTCTGATAGCAATTTCTACCTGGCAATACTATGTTTTGTAACCTTCTGGATTAACGATCTATGTTTAAATCATAATAGCAAAGCCAAGTTAAAACTTTGAAACTGACAAATTTAGTTGAAATCACAAACGTTCACCGAAACAGTGTAAACGGGTGCTACAAATTTACATTCTGAGAAAAGTCACAATTTTAAAACAAAACAGCCAAATGCATTCCTCTTTAGCATCTATTTAATAAAATTCCCTCTGTGTCTATCTCAGCACAAAGGAAATCAAAAATATGCCAATCCATGTTTAAATCACAATTTCAACAAAATAAAAACTTTGAAGTCAAATTTAGTTTAAAAAGACCATTTCCACCAAGGAAATGAGGACGGTTACTCCGTTATGGTAAGAAATCTCAGATTTTCCTTAAGCGTGTAAAGGTCATTGTGCAGGGTTCAAAATAACAAAATAAGAGTAATTTGTAATCAAAAACTTCACCGGTGGAAATTCCTGTGTACAACTAAATTTGTCATTTTACACAGTTTTTACTTTGTTTTGGGGATTGTGATTTGAGTATTGGTTTCTATGTTTGTATTATTGCAATATTCAATGCAACTATGAACACAATGCAAAGTCGTGACAGAAACAGACGCACATATAAAAGTCTTGACTTTGGACGGGAACTATATTTAATGGTTATTGATACATACTACATACATACATACTACTATACTGTACATATTAAAAATTGAAAATTAACTTTGAGCAAACAACGAACCAACAAACCCTTCATGCCTCCCATAACAAATTCAGATAATGTATTCAAATTAAGATTATTTCTAACAGAAAACAGATACTATTGCTACACCGAAGGAGCACTAATCAGAACCCAATCCAACTCAAATTTGCTTCAGGGAGGACTCGCAGGTGTCCCTTCTGAGGTATCAGTATACACGGAAACATAGTACCAACTTGATAATTGTATATATTTCTTTAACCATTAGTTGTATCTATCTTCATTGGCTCTCGTGTTTCGATAAAATAGATAATTTTTGGTAATGTAAATTTATTTCGTACAAGGAGACTGACCGCTGTCCTGATTAACAATTTTGTGAAGACTGAAAACAAAACCTACATAAAATGTCAAATTCTTTATTCAATATGGTGGTAAAAAGACAAAGAACAAGATACAATGACAGATACTCTACTCTAGGGATATCGCTATCAAAGGCACGCAAAGGTTACAATTAGATATCCAAAGTAATTTCTTAATAAAAAATGTTGACTTTCTACGAAACCATTATTTGTTTTATACAAAAATGTACTTGACAATAATCTACCTAACCAAATACACGCCACCACAAAACTGCATAAAACGTTATGTTTTTGTTCATTGCCATCCTTTTCTATGCGGTAATATACCTGTTCTCTTGCTCATGTTGTATTTGTTTGACAATTAATACGCTATGGTAGAGCATATTCTTACTACGGTTTGTGCATGAATTGGTATGTTGGCTTTTACTTTGCTTTGGGAATGTGATTTGAACATGGATTGGTATGTTTGTTTTGACTTTGCTTTGGGAGTGTTTTTTGGACATCGATTAGTAGGTTTAGTGTTGATTTATAATAAAATCGACTTAATAAAGACAAGAATAACAACAAAAGTGTACGCAATAAAATGGTTCAAGTGCTTTGAATGGCTCAAATTAAATAGGAATTTTAAATGAATGAATTGTGTACATTTAATGAGATGTATCATCCCAACCGCTTATTGAACTCGATATGCCAAAGAGATAAGTTGAGTTGAGTTGAGTTGAGTTGAGTAATAGTGTTTAACTTCCCAGTCAAAAATATTTCACCAGCTATATGCGATAGTGCAGACATTTTGTTTGTGCGTTGCGCCGATGACATTATACAGCAGGGTTCATTATCGTGCCAAGCCTACCGTGACATGGGACCTTCTTTATATAAAGTTCCATTTAGATGTACTATTGTCATGCTTAAAATTATATTTTTTGAGATAATATATGTCTATTCAATCAAAAGTCAATAATTGTTAGATTATATGATCAGTGATTTTGTCAGCATTTAAAAAAGTACCAAAGATTCAAATAACAAGTAACTGCTGTTAAAATTATATTAAAATAAAAAAACTCCAAACACAACTATATGATTTGATGACAGCATTATGGTAAAAATGTCACTTTATCTTTTCAATACAACAACGTTTGATGTGTTTTGTAATGTAATTTTCAGTAAATAATCGGTATGCCAATAGGCACAAACTGTGCACCATTGATTGGTGATTTGTTTCTTTATTCTTATGAAATAGAATTTATGCAGAACCTTATTAAATCTAAAGAAAAGAATGTCAACAAATAATTTAACTCCATATATATAGTCGCTTAACCATCATACATTTGAAGACTGCGTGAGTGTCAT
Organism: Anadara kagoshimensis; assembly: GCA_021292105.1. Classification (NCBI taxonomy): domain Eukaryota; kingdom Metazoa; phylum Mollusca; class Bivalvia; order Arcoida; family Arcidae; genus Anadara; species Anadara kagoshimensis. The sequence goes on from CM037862.1 coordinate 10,980,211, forward strand.
CTATGCTAGTGAGCATGAAAAAAAAGATGCGTCTAATTCCCCAAGTTCTTCTTCATAATAAGATTTATACCTCAATTATGACGCTAACGAAAGTCTACATTTGAAACTTCATGACAAACGTGATAGCTTCAATTTGCAGCGTTCTAATTATTTAAAGCCATATAATTAACTATTGCCTGCTAAAATTGTATCTGCTAAATGTATTAGATTGTGACCTATAAGCAAATTAAAATACCAATGAAAAATATGCAAATTATTTTTATAGTTGACAAACTAGTGTTCAGTTATAGTCCGTATTTAAGAAACCTCTGGGTTGGACCTGTCATGTTTTTATTTATTGAAATTCAACCGTTTAGGTTTATTCCTTTGTTTATAGTGAAGTTATTTATTTATTATTATGCCAGTCTATTTTTTAATCACAATCCCAAATTCAAATCAAAAACTGAAAACTAACAAATCAACTCTTGAACTTTTGCAAGGGACGTAAGCCAATGAAACAAAGAACAAGAAAACTTACACTAAATAATACATTGAAACAAAATAAACATACGTGTATATTGAAATGTACCACAATCATACCGATCAATTTTCAAATCACAATTCCAAGAGCGATGTAAAAAAATTGAGCACTTTAGAAATTAAAACCAATGATTATAGAATTCCGGATTTCGGATACGCACTGGATTTCATTGTGGTTTTACTACTTGAAGCCGCCAACCTACTAATAACTTACAACCTGCAGTTCATATATAAGCTCATTGATTTTTAAAATCATCTATATTGTTTTTCTTTTTCGGAAAAACCACTTACTACAAAGCAACAAACAACAGAATTTCAGGAATTAATAAAATACAGGAATATTTTATATAATTGCTTACTTACCTTTAAGCTGTAACAACTATGACATAAGATGCGCATTTCTCATCCGTAACACATTTTAACCTGGTTTTATCGATCTAAGCTCGGTTAGTCCAATCACAAATTGTTCTACTGAAAAAATACATCTTTTGAATCAGTCAACCATTTTTGAATTTTATGTACTAAAGTCAGTTTAAATACTTAAACAATTGTAAAATTAAACTAAATTAAAACTAGTAAAATATGTAACAATATAAAAGTATGTTGCATTGATCTTTAAATCCTATTGTGAGTTTAATTGGACAATAGTACAACCAATCTTTCTTTGATAAGTAAAATCGGTAACCTAACGATGACAAAAATCACCTCCAGTGTCAAAATTAATATTCATAAGTATTGCTTTAAACATGCTAAACCGATCAAAGCATTAACAAAAAACTTGTTAATAATTAACTAAAATTTGTTTAAAAATTTCTTCGTAACTAACTATGTAGAATAATAATACTAATGGGTTTAACTAAACATATTTTGAATCGTCCGTCATTAACTTTTATTCCCATGTGCTCATTTTATTGATTATCGTATTTGCCTTACAGTCCTAAAATTACACTCTTATCATTTAATTGACAGCATTCTATACATAATATCGAACTAGGTGTAGGTCACTTCTAAATTTTGTTTTAACTGCGATTAGTTTTATTTAAACCATCTACAGATTTGTGAAAAAATCCATTTTTTTTTACATTTTACTAATGGTATGAAAATAATCATTTAAAGAACGCAAATGCAATATATTTGTTTAGCAAATTCTACGTTACTCCAATTATCTAAACACTATCTTCTAATTGCGTTTAATTTTACCAATATATCTACAGGTTGTGTAAAAAGGTCTAATTTTTCACCTTTTGATTAAAGCATGAACATTTTGATTTAAATGAACGCAAATGCAATATATTTGTTTAACAAATTCTGCGTTACTCCAGTAATCTAACCGGTATCTTCTAATTGCGTTTAATTTTACCAAACCTATCTACAAATTTGTGTAAAGAAGATCCAATTGTTCACCAAATGAATTTTTAAATGAATTCAAATGCAATATATTTAAGCATTTTGGGTAACTCTGTTAAATTAACCACCATTTTTTAATTGTTTTCAATTTTACCAAATCCATCTAAAGATTTGTGTAGAAAAAAAAGATCCAATTTTTCACATTTTGATAAAAGCTATTGCACAATAAACACGGAATAGTTAAAATGTCAAAATAAATTAGTGCAATTGTCAAAAGGCATGGTCTATGAAAATTGAAAAGTGAATGAACGTAAATTATCAATATGTGAAAAGTTGATAACATGCCCTGTGGTCAGTTGTACAAATAATTCATCAGACAAACCCATAAGGGCAATTTACAATCTACACATTTCAAACTCAATATGCATTTATTACATATATACTCACAGGAATAACAAGTGAAAGAAACGTTGCAAGCAATGATCCATGATCAAGATTGAGAAGAATAAACCATTGCCAAAGGAGATCAATTTTTAATTAATGAACATGCATTTATCCGGCCTAAATTTCCCTGGTGGAAGTTCACGTGTCTAACCTAACTTGCAAGATCCAAAGATTTTACATTGCTTCTGGATTGCGATTCGGACATCGATAAGTATGTTTGATTCTGATTATATCTGTTGCGTCATGGAAAATAGAGTCAATTGTGATTAAAAAAACAGTATCAGATTTGTAAAGAGAACTACTAGCAGAAAAAGGTTATTTTAAAATTAATTGAAACCAAGATTATATATGCATGCAGTATTTCAAGTAACGTGTTCAATATTAATATTAGTTTCAATCTACTATAACTGTCATCGTAACAGTATTTTATCCGCATAAAATATTTTCCTAGGAAATGTTTTCTTGTGAGATTTGTTCCGTGGATGATATTAAACGGAACAAGGCATGATGTTTATTCAGCCGGATATAGATATTACTATGAAATTATATCCTCCCGGGCACATTTGCACACGGATAAAATTATCAATAACACAATGACAATTCATTATTTATACCAATAATCATTGTAAATATAAATACATGTATAAATAATAAATACTAGTTGTGAAAACACACAACCCAAAGACATCTTCACAGCTTACATAAGCCGCGGAGACAAAAGAAACGCCATTAAAGTAACTATTTCGGATGTATTTTATTATAAACTCTTTAATGTGAAATAAAATCACAATTTATTACATAGCAGCCGAATGTATGAATGGTGGACCAGGCAACCCATTGTCGGTACCATAGATAGCGCACATCTTAAACGGACATGGGCTTTCCCGCCATGCATATCTTACTCCACCGATAGACGTCAGTCCTTGTTGATTACATACACTTCCGTCAAGGTAAACGTGAGTAGTGTCATGTGAAACAATATATGTTTCTTTCCAACCATGATCATTATCGGCGCACACGTGGCTATGTCTTGTACAGCAAACCTACAATATATTATAATACATATACAAGCAATCTCTTAATTTCAGAAAAAAACACCAGGTTTGTTACGTTAGCTATTGGGGAGAATGAAGGACCACGTGGCAATTCACATTAATATTATTACCTTTAAAAAGCAAACAAGAAATGGTTAAAAAATATTGCGATTATCAATTATAAAACCCCTGGCTCTGGAGAGCAAAGTTGCTATAATGCAATAAACGTAAAATTGTTCGTAGAAACGCCTTTGCAGTTTTTGGAAACAAAAGCGATTTCGCTTGTTTATAAGCACCCGGTGGTTAAATATTTCGTAAAGCCCCGTGAAACCTGATAAGGATATTATATATTACGATAGGCTTATGTAAAAGAGTACACGCATTAATGGACAATTAACACATTTTTGTTTCGATAGTTAAAATGTCATTAAGACGCCTTAAAATCGAGATACAAATGCACAGTATATTTACCATATTTATATAAAACACAAACATACCCAACAGGATGACCAAATCAAAATACCAAAAGCAAAGCAAAGTTGAATTAGCATGTGATCCTCCACATTGCAAGCGAGGCCGTGGATGTTTCGGAAGGATAAGTTTATTCTATTTAGCTAACTACATGAACACCATAATTCAATTGAAATATAGACATATTTACATCAAACCCATTAGTTGTCCGCACTTCAATAGGATTAGCATTGTTGTCATACTCTATTTGTATCTGGTTATTTTGTAAGTGATTAAAGGCTGATGGATAAGGTCCATGGTAGTTGATATTAGTGTTACCATAGGCAACGGCATAACCTGATAAAACTAGCCTTTCAGCGATAGTATGTTTGTATCGAGGATGTATACTGAAATAAAACAAAAACATTGTGAGCTACTGCGCACTTAGTATATCGGGCTTTTCACATATTTGAGAATGCAAGCAAAATGTAAAATAGATCTCTGGCAGACTTGAAATCGGCACTTGCGTTATGGGACCTCATACTGAACTCGCTTACAAAATTTCAAGTGACTGTGTTCAGTAATTGGTAAGAAAACTGTTTTTGTTTCTTACGGACGGAGGTAAAACAGTACACTCCGTCTTCTTCGAAGCGGGGTATAAATATGTAAAAATTTATAAGGTGACCGCAAAAAGCAAATCATGAGGCAATATACATTTATCTCGCGAGAAATACTTAGTTTTCAAAAGATTGATCTAGTGTTTGTGTATATTACATGTATAAGATGTACTGCTCTGAGTATCTGTGTAATCCGGTTTTCAATTTTACTTTTATATTTGAAGAACGTCCAACAAATTATCAAAAACAAACATACTAATCTATGTCCGAATCACAATATAGAAGCAAAGTAAAAACTTTGGAACTGACAAGTTAGGTTGGACACAAGAACTTGACACCAGGATAGCGAGGCCGGGTGCTCCGGAAGCGTAAGCACCTCCTGTTTAGCTAGCTTATTCCGCCACGTGTTACTACAGTAATCTAAACACTATCTACTAAAATTGTGTGAATGGAACATGGAACTATGGGACGTCAAATATATCCAGAGCAATCCTGGACACAGAGACATCAAACTTATCAACAATACTGGGATGACGGCCATAAAACTTTTTGAAGGCCTTGATAAGCCTAGGCTTGCAATATCCCTGAGTAAACAATTTATTTGCAAGCAGCAAATATCTACGTTGGACCTACCTTCCATATGGAGAACTGAAATCTGGTAAATCCATTCCAACGGCCATAAAAACATTTTGCATTTTTGCATTTGGCACTTGTCCCATATTGGCTGTTTGCGCCCATCGAATTCCAGGGAACCCAAGACTTGTAGTTTGATTTCTCCAAGCAGAAAGCTACAAAAATTAAATTATGATAAATTTACAAAAAATCATTAATAACATCTTAAAAGTAAATGAGCAGTAATGTGGCACATGACTATGACAAATTCAACGCTTCAATTACAAAAACATTACATCCCCGTTTTATCCATTAAGGGCATGTGTAATGAAATCGGACAAATAAAACATGTTCCAAAATAACCTTTAATTGGTCCAACTGTTACTTCAGATAATTTCATAAACTCTAAAATACTAGTATCAAGTATAAAAACATTTAATAAAAAACAAACATATCAATCCATGTCCAAATCGCAATCCTACAAACAAAGTGCCAAACTGGCATATCAAGTTCAACACGTGAACTTTCATTAGGGAATCGAGAAAGGTAAGAATCTAGTGTCTAGTTAGCTCTGCGTCAGCTACATGCGAAATTAAAATTGAGAATGAAAAAGAGTATATGGAGCTACGGGACGTACATAAACTTTTCACAAAGAGAAAGCAAAAACGACGATGGGATATAGTTGAACCATTATATCTACATAGTTCATAATATGAACTTAATTCTAACTTAAGTAGTCTTAGTTTTTCTAAACCATCCTTATGATGGCGCCGCGTTTTTTAAAATTTTCCATATAGGAATGATTTGTATATATAAAACATATACTAGTATTTGTTTGCTTATTTTAGGCAATGTATTTAACTATTTTATTATGTATAAATTATATGTTATTAAAATACATGTACATGTATATACAATGTATGTTTTGTATATGTTTGCCATATTTTAAGGACATTACTCTTTCCATTGTGAGCCATTTAAAATTTAAAACATATTTTTTCCACACGCTACATAAATATAGATGTAATGTAACATTGAAAAAGACTTATGGTGCCTCTCTATTCAAATTTTCCTTGGATATATTTGACGTCCCATTGTTTCATGTAGCTAGATCTTACCCTTCCGAAGTACCCCTGTCTCACTTCCTCACTTCCCTGATAGAAGTTCACGTGTTTAACCTACTTTGCCAGCTTCAAAGTTTTTACTTTGCCTTGGTTTTGTGGTTTAGACATTGATGGATATGTTTGTTTTAAGTAAAACTAACCTGTACGAAACCGAACGGAAACTGTGAATTAGTAGCTTGATTTGACGCAGCATTGAATTTCTGTCTCCAGTCCGCAATCATTGCTGGAAATTGGCATGAATATTGCTGATAATGACCCATATTTGATTCTCCTAAATTGAAAATAGATTTTAATTTTTAAATCCAGGGATAATGTACAAAATTAATTGTGTATGACATATTGTTGGTGATACCTACGGCATTAAACAGGAAGATTTTGCACATATGTTTTTTCTACTTGGGGAATGTTTTGACAAACCCCTTATACAAGTCAATAAACACTATTATTATATAATCTACTCAATAATCCATGTAATACGGTCATACAATAAAAATCGTATTGAATGAGTGTGACGTCATAAAAGCATAAAGTCATTCCAGAGTGACGTCACACAATTGACCTAATCCACAGTTGTTTGTTTCATTTGACATTGTTTGTTGATTCTAATTTAATCTAATATTTTGTACTCTTCTTCTAAAAAGAAATTGAAAATGTTTGTTTTGTTTTTGTATCCTGCGGACAGACTATTGTTTACTTTTAATATTTCAGCAGGATAAATTTTGGCGCATGTACACATTTACGTGAACTTGTTGTGTTTCGGTCAATCAGCTGTTTTCTTTATAATAAGAAGACAAGTTTTAAATCTACGAAAAACAGTTTTTATGGGATTATATAATAAATAGAATCTTGCATTCGTGTTTATGCAATATTGAATTTATTAAACTCGTTGAATAATGTTTTATGCAACTCGCCAAGGCTCGTTGCATAAAAAATTATTCAACTCGTTTAATAAATTCAATATTACATAAACACTCATACAAGATCCTCTATTAATAAAATATCCAATTATCGCTGATCTTACAACGTTTGGCAATTAAGCCTATATCAAGGTACTTGAATGTACCAACGTTTTTTCTTGTAAGTAGAAGAGCAACGTAATTAGAATATGACTGAATTTATATTGCTACTTGATAAAGGCTCACTTGTCGAAATGTTATACAAGATGAGCGATAGTTGAATATTTTATTAATTGATCCCCCTTTCAAGCAATCAGTGAGCAAAACCACCATGTTATTAAATTGCTTACCTTGATACCAAATTGCCCCGTATATTGAGTTCCTTAGAATTGGGTTGACCATTCCATTCCATAGTGCTGATGGAGAGTTCTGGTTTCTGTGTTATAAAAATTATACATAGTGATAATAGATACGTTTAATTTTTGTACACATGTGGCGGATGTAGCTAGCTAAGCAGGAGGTGCTTACCATTTCAGAGCACCCGGCCTCGCTATCCTGGTGGAAGTTCACGTGTTTAACCTAATCTGTCAGTTTCAAAGTTTTTACTATGCTTTCGGGTTGTGATTTAAACATGGTTTAGTATGTTTGTTTTAGTTTAATGATAATAACCACATTTCAAACTGGTATATTTAAGAGGTTTTACACAAACTGACTTACATTTCTAAAATTAATTTCGGTATGACCAAATATTTAGAATTTAACCATACTTGTCATGGCTAATGTTGATGTTTTCTAAAAATCCTACAACTGGTTCTCTAATATTTACGATGTTTTACACCAAGACTTTATTGTTTTGACTCGAGTTAAGAATTCAACAAGAGTTTTCACCGTATATGTTATGTTCCACATTCTACTTAGTTTTTAATTCTTGAGCCACACAATTTACATGTTTTGCGTCACAAAATGCATATTTTTCTTACCCGTCTACACCCGGATATATATGTTGCTTTTTTTAAATACGGTCACACAATGTGTATTTTTCTATTGGTTCTTGTCTACATGTGGTAAATGATTGCATAACTTGTACACTTTTTAATTGATCTCATGTTTGTTATGTTGTTGATTGTTATTGGTTGTTATGACAACAGTATGGGAAACCCCCAAGACTCCGCCACTTTAGTTATCACATAAACCCCACTCAATGCATCACTTTTCATTGTTGAAGTACTGCTCGTGTGCGTTACCTTTTCCCAGTGTGAGTAGGACAAGCTGCTAGAGCATCAGGAGAAGACCATGCCTCAACTGGTGTTCCACCCCAATTAGTTTCTACCAAACCGATTGGATAGTTCAAATGTTTCGACATATATTTACCAAACAACCAACATACAGCGGAAAAATGTAACATTGATTCTGAAAGATAGAAAGAATGTAACCCACCGATAAAATGCTGCATACAATTCTTTTAATTACCACTTTATTATCGTACATTTTAGAATGTTTGAAATACATTGCGTCTTACAACAATTATATAGCTTAAAATGGTTTATGGTAAACATTTGTGGTTTGATATTCAGAAGACTTCTGACAATCGCGAATATAAATACATTTTGTACATAGCAAATACTGCTACTTATATAAAAACATCCAAATACCTTTTTCAGTGGACTCGCAGCCCCTCCCACTGACTAGATCTGAAACCACCATTCAGATCCTAGCGTGCCAAAGTTTAAGTTGACTTACTTACCGTTCCCTCCACAAATCAGAAACGATCGTACACGTGAAAAAAACTTGACTGGGGCGTCAAACAATTTGTCCTTCACTCACTCCGCATCTTATGTTTTGTCCATTATCTCAAGTTTTCAAACGTTCCAGAGCACGTGCTTATCTTGTATACAAGTAGTTACAATGATTAACGCGTTATGTCATCGGTTGTATTTGTTGTTGCTAAGTACTTGTAAATTTTTCAGCTAACATGTTCACAAATAAGCCATTGTTTAACTTACTTCTCTGTGGCAATGACCACGGAGTGGCGACAGCGCTTAAGTCATCTAATGGAACTGTAGATATATTGTGGGCCACTTTGAACAGACGAATGTGTTGATAGTTTGCAGCATCGGTGTATTCTTCTGTTGCATTTATCAACTGTGTTAAAATAAACAAGACAAACACAGGTAACGACATTTCTTATACTGTTTAAATGTTAAACAATTTAGTATATTTCAGAATCATCTAACATAATACTGGATTTGTTAATTACCAAAAATAAACATACCAAACTATTCCAAACCACAATCCAAAGCCAAAGTAAAATCTTTTATTTTGGCAAATTAGGTTAAACACGTGAAGTTCCACCAGTTTATTTAGGCCGGTTGCTACGGAAGTTACCGTAAGCACTTCATGTTTAACTAGCTACACATATTTCATTAACTATTTAAAACCAAATAAATTGTCTTTTTCGCAAGAAGTAAACTGGACAAACATTTTACGGAAACAGTGGTATAGATGGCATGTCCTTGTGACACACTAGATGGCAAAGAATAATTGAGAATAACTGTTTTACGCTTGGGGTACATTATCCATGGTTGTAATTGCAAATTACTAACCAGAAATGACAAATAATCTATTTATTACATGTATGTACAAATGGTATCTGACGAAATTGTGACATGTTGCAACAATGGTATTTTGTATCGAACAACAGAAGTAGTTACGCCAATGGTCGTCCAGTTGCTAAAATCAAATCCTCTTCTATATATCCCCTCGATTTTCATTTCACACATAGCAGGTTAGGCTATATAGACCTAGGGTGCTTACCCTTCCAGAGCACACAGCTACACTTCTCTGGTAGTAGTTCACGTGTTTAACTTAACCTGTCAGGCTTACCCTTCCAGAACACACAGCTACACTTCTCTGGTAGTAGTTCATGTGTTTAACTTAACCTGTCAGTTTTCAGTTATTGTTTTGCTTTTGGGGTCGTGACTTGAACATGGGTCGGTATGTTTGTGGTTGGTGCGTTAAAGATTTCAGACATTTACATCTCGCACTAATGAAATGATTTGTGGCTCCGAATGCTATTTCGAGTTTTTAATTTAGATTGTACTAACATAGATGTATTCAATCAAACTGCAATCAAACTATTGAAGAATAGTTTTATGTTAATATTGGTTTTGGTTCCGACCAATCATTTTGTAAACAAAATAATTCCTATATTGTAGACCAGACCAGCAACTGCATAATAAAAACACAAGAAGATACACTTGCCCCACTGATCATATATTCCATATTACTTTGTCCCGAACAAACCCACACATCACCAAACCAAACGTCATGCAGAGTCAATGAACCATGACTGGACTGGGCTGTAATTGTGTACGGACCATGACCTCCAGATGGGGCTGGAAAATTCACTTGCCAGATTCCAGTGTGTCCCTGAGCAGACGACAGTTGCACGGTTGAATGCCCGACCTCCTTTCCGTTTATTTTGATGTGCACTATGTCATTGACCTGTTGGGAATACCCCCATATTGTTGGATTTGTTTTTTGAATAACCATGTGGTTTCCATAATACGCGGAAAATTGGAATGCATCGTTAGCATAGTATATATCTGAAATTGAAATAACAATTTAAGCATTTATATGTATACAGTACTTAACTCCTCGCTCTATACCTTCAATATAATGAATTCAGACGTTTGGGTTCACACTAAGAGAATGACAAATTCAGAGATGTAAATGAATAACTGAAACATTGTTTTTGTCAACCAGCCAATTGTAGCGTATTGTCATATACCAGGTTTTTTTTTAAATTAATCATAAAATACATTCAAAAAATGGTATAAAATGAAGTCCATGTCCAAACTATAATCCAAAAGCAAAAAAAAAAACCTGGCGATTTAAGTTAAACATGTGAACTTCCACCAAAGGAGTAATAACCTAGATAATACAAGATTGAACCTAGCGGCGCATAAAGTATATTGATGCTACAAGTCACAAGAATATATAAAAACAACAGGCAAAAGTTACTGATGTGCGATAATCAAAAGTAGTATGATAGCTTTTATGCCAAATCATTTTTTATTTTTATTTTATATCAATTCTGATATAAAGGCAATCGGCTATGTTTAAATAAAAAACAAACATACTAATCCATGTCCGAATCACAATCCAGACGCAAAGTAAAACTTTGGAACTGACAAGTTATGTTAAACGTTAAACACGTGAACTTCCACTAGGGAAGTGAGGCTGGGTGCTCCGGAAGGGTAAGCACCTCCTGTTTAGCTAGCTACACCCGATTTTTAAAAATAATAAGGACAGAGTAGTGAACTCTAAAAGTCACTAAATACTCGATTGAAAAAAAAACAGGCGTAAATAAAGAAGGATGATATAGCAAACCTAGGAGACCGAAGAAACAGATCCAAAATAAATAACCATGCATCTTGAGTTTTCAGAGAGAATCTTCGTCTGGCTTTATTTTAATGGGGCTTATCTTACTTTGATAACCTACAGAACCGTTCCATTATTTGACATCAAGGTAATTGATATGTACTATTAACATTACGAATAATAGTCTGACTAGACATGACAACGAAAAATAAAAGGTATAAACTTTGTACGTGACAAATATGAGACCACATGGGCAATGTTAAAACTTTCACCATTCAAACCCTCGTTTTCCTTCAATGTACAACTATCACAAATTTTAACAATTTCTGGATGGTACTGATCTAATGGTATATGTTATATGAAGTGGCTATCCCGAAATAAGCTCTTTCTTTTTTTTTTTTTTTTTTTTTTTTTTTTTTTTTTTGTTGTTGTTGTTGATAAATCAGAATTTGTAGAATTTGATCACATCTACAGAAAAATGATTGGAATTAACAAATGTTTTGACACGTTGCTTTATCATTGCTATGTTACACAAGATAATTTTGTCACACCATCGACAAAAATACAACATCCTTATAATCAAAAACAAACATACTAATCCATGTCGGAATCATAATCCAGAAGCAGAGTAAAAACAGTCATACTACTCCCATGTCGGAATAACAATCCAGAAGCAAAGTAAAAACTTTGAAACTGACAATTTATGTTAAACACGTGAACTTGCACCAGGGAAGTGAGGCCAGGTGCTCCGGAAGGGTAAGTACCTCCTGTTTGGCTAGCTACAACCACCAGGTGTGTAATCAAAATTGAGAGAAAGGAACATGGAACTATGGAAGGGCAACTTTTTAATACATTTTTTTAAAATGTAATCGATCTTTGTTTCTTTCTGTAAAAAAATAATTCGAAATTCATGCCTAAAATCTATTGTAAAACTTCTTTTAATTTTCTATGAAATTCAAGAAACATATTCAAAAGAAATGAAAACAAAATTATGTGTGTTCAGCGAGAATCTTAGGTCGTGCTAACTTCTGGCTTTAACTGATATGACAAAGTGATTAATCTATAAATACTACTTAAGGTCAAGCTATGCACTTTAATGTAGTTTAAAATTCCCGATAGTGGATTTGTCAGTGTCACCATGCTTATGGTTCCATTGATTGGTTGCAAGGGGTTTTACGTCAAAGTCAAGAATATTTCATTTATCCCGATGCCGCCAGCCATTTGTGAAGTGACAAAATTGTTTTCCCCTGCAGTGTGCTAGGGGGAAGTGTGTATTGAGGTTTTTAAATGTACCATGCCTACTTTGACGGGGTGTTGGTTTTAAGGTCTTCCGAAGGACCCTGTGACTCATTTTCAAATAATGTTTGCTTGGCATTTTCAACTCTTTGTCAGACCTCTGTCAAGACTTTGAACCCCTACCTCCCACATGAGGGTCATACTAATTTCTTTAACTGGAGGAACTGGTGTGACAAAATATTTTATCTATATACTACATAAGGTCACACTAATCGTTTTAATGTTTGAACTATCTGATAATAGATTCGTCAGTGCTACCATGCCTGTGGCTCCATTGATTTGCTTGGCAAAATCCCAGTCACTACCCTATTCAAAGAGTTGGTCAGATCCCATCCTGGGTTTGATCTCTACGTCCCATATAGGTACCAACTGAGCTACTGTAATGGTGTGTGGTTCCAGCTCTGTTATCAATGTTAGTGTTTAATTAAGAAATTATATTTACTTTACAAAAGACCTCCAGACCAAATGGCAAGGTGATTCCAGTGCAAACCAAACCCAACCCCAACCCCCATCTTAGTTTGCAGGGGGTATAATAAACAAAAAGGCAAATAACTTAAATAAACTTAGCATTTATTTGCATACTTTACAAAAGGATTTATGGTAACATTAAGCTTTCAAACAATATCTAAACAATTCAAACAGAACTTTTAGAACAACCATTTTCAGTTTCTTTAACCTTAGGAATTAGAATATGTTACCTTGTGTAGCAGATAACAGTACTGTTTTTAAATACCTGTTAACAAGTCCATGTTTAGTACGGTAAAACATGAATTTATTGTGACAACCTTTCAAAGCCAATATTTTTTATCATTTTAAGGCAAGAACTCACTTGAAAAAATAATCTTAATTTCCAATGTCTCATGAATCATCAAATACTTTAAACACACACTGGAGTACACAGTAATACGTGTATCTCAAAAATAACTATCAGTGTACAAGACTAGAGTATAGAGGTTTTATATGTTTTACTTTTTATAGATCTTTTTTCAGATGTCTTGTTGACAATTTTATTACTACAACATTCTCAAGTCTTCTTTAAAAGTAACTGTTCTCTCTCTGTTGCAATCTTAAAACTTCCAAAATTATTAGAATTTTTTTATAAAAATTAAACTTGTTGGCATATGTTTCAATTCATCTGTCATTTTATAACTGGAAGCCTTTATGACAATTAATGTTAAACAATTATGTTTCCTAGGTAACATAATCATCATCTACAAACTTCAATGGTTACAGATTCTGTTTTGTCTGATGTCTCTTCTCTACAAGTCACATGAAGGGATCCTTCCCTAAAAATACAAAAATAAAATTACCGGTATGACTAATTGTTTTCCAGATGACAGAAGAGGAGTAAAATTCTCAAATATTGAAAAAAAATTACGTTTGAATCTCCATTATATGCCTGAAAGAAATCAATAAAACAATTAATTTAGAGTGGTGGCAATAGTGGTAGTGGAATGATGTGTTAAACACTGTCAAGATTATTTTACTCATTTTGAGACAAATAATAACAGCATGTCTTACAGTCTTAGTGAAATTTATTCTTTATTTTCCCTTAAGAATGGTAAAATTATGTCTTTACAAATAAAATGTAGATGTGAACTGCTTACAAGATTTAAAATAACATGCACCCAACCATCATAAAATATTTTGAACAAGTAATACATCAAATTTCTTTATCTTTAAAATTTTCTAACAACAACAAAATTGCAATTTGTTAATGTTTCCACTGGCTAAATAGGTAATGTTGTATGTCCAAGCCATAACCAGACTGACAGCAACTTCATAAGCTTAAACTAATATACATGTAATTAACATAAAAAACACACCCTAAAGAACCAAATCTCCCTAGTAAATAATGGTCTGATGACCTATCTGGCAGTTCTAAGAAGACAAAACTTGACCATGACTCATTGCCCCAATTCATAAATGAGTATCAATGAATACTGAGAGTTATCCTTAGGAAGGACTGGTGACTAAATGGTGGCTTGTGTTCCTAGTTTCTCCAAACCAATGAAACTGGGATATGTATCCCCACGATAACTCTATAGCTTTGGAACAATGTTTTAAAATATTTACATACCTTCTTAAATGAAAAGTGACAGAGACTTTAGCTTCATTTGGTAAATCCCTCATAACAATCTGTAAAGAAATTAAATAAACATTAAACTGCTGTATAGGGAACATTGTCAGATATATGACAGCATTGTACATGTAAAAGAAATAGAATCACTGTTCATACAAGTATAACAAAATGTACTCATTACCATATATTATCATACAGTTAAACCGGTCTATAAGGCCATCCAGGGAACCAGTAAAATTTTATGACCAGGTGCCCCTCATATACAGGTTTAAACAACATTATGAATAGCAATTGGAATCAAATTTTACTGGCCATTTAAAGCAGATGGCCTCTATATAGAAGTTTGACTGTATATATCGTATAAAGACTGCATTAGATGATGAGGCACATCTGTGGTCAGAGTTTGACCAATAAACACAAAATTTACATATAAATATTAATATTACTTACAAGATAGACAATAGAAAAATCAGGCCCTTCTCAAAGTTTTTCTATAATACAATTTCAGATAAATTCCAATTTTGAGACAGAATATTGAGTTGAAATTAAGGTTGAGGATTTCTGTTATGTGCAGATCAGTCCAAATATATAGTAGCATGTAGCACCCCCTAACAAAAACATATGTCGCTCTTCAAAGAAAATTTCTTGCTTAGCTATTGGTTTACTTGCCTGGGTACATGAAACTATGTTTGTAAATCTGTTGGGGTACATAAATGCATTAAAACTAGGGAAGTAACTAGCATAATGCAGATCTGTATAATGGCCAAAAAATTATGCAAGTCACAAAGATTACAAAATGAAATTTGAAAAGATTAAACTATTGCCACTTTGAAGGGCGACAAAAACCTTATGCAGGTTTTAGGCAGATTACACATCCCCGTGTACCCTGTCAAAAGTTAATGTACCCGCTCTCTGCCTGCAACTCAGGGTATATGGGACCTTGTACCCTGACAATAACCTGTAAACTTATATGGCACCTTCAATTTTTTTGCACATAAAATAAGTTTGTATAAAGATAAGAATTAAAGTATTTCCATGTTTTATCTATTTTCATTTGACCTACCTTGGCTAAATCAGATACTGTGTTAGGATCTTTTATATCTTCACATTCACAAAGATTCATTTCCATAGAAGTTTGATTTTTATTTAATATCACAGTTTCATGTTTCCGAGATGGAAGAGGAGTAAAACTATCAAATATTGGAAATAATGACATATTGGAATCTCCATTACAGGTCTGAAACAAAACAAAAAAATAATTTACATCTGACATTGTACATGTGGTGGTGGTGGTGGAATGATGTGTTAAACTCTGTCAAGATTATTTTAATCATTTTTAGACCATCAGTTTTAAAATAGTGGAGGAAACTGGAAAGCAAGTAGAATAACAAAAACCATGAGTGAATGACCGTGTCATAACTAGAAACTACCCAAGAGGGATCTGATGGTTTTTAAGGGATCTATAATCTCTTCATGGGAGAGGCTGGCACCCCCACTAGTAGCCTGGTAGTCAACTTTACAATAGCCATCAATATGGTATACAGCCATATATCATTTAACATCTGTTATCTCACTTGTTATACCATAATCAAACCAAAAACAATTGTTCAATAATATAATGATCAACTGAAGAAATAAAATCAATACTGATCAGTAATAATCAGAATGTATACCTCAAAGGGAAGAGAGAAAGAGTGGAATAATAGAGTTTTAAATAGTAGTGTGCACTGGGCAATTTGCAGGGAGGATTCTTTATTGTGTAATGCCTACCATAACATAAGACATTGGTTTTAAGGTCTCTTCTGACAGATCTTAGAATTTCGTTTCTCAATGCAAAGTATTTGATAAAAGAAGAGTCATTTCCTATTTTCAAGTCTTGATCTGACTCCGCTGGGGTTCAAACTTGACTTCCCACATATAAAACAAGCATTTTACCAACTGAATAACTTTAGAGTGAGAGAGAGAGACAGAATAGACTTTAAGCATGCATCTCTTGATGATTTAAATTTCTACTTACTTTAACACATACAGCTCTAGATAAACATTCAATATCATTTTCTACAGCATTTTGTTGTAGTTCATTTTCGTCATTTCCCGTCAATATTGCTGCCTGTTAAAACAAATCAAAGGTGTGTTTTGTGACACTACAATCTGGTAGACAATTTTAGTCTAGATAGCCATCATGTCTAATCATTTACAATGGAAAAGGTTTCTCCACAAGAAATATGCATGTAAAACAGGACAACATTGCATTAAACTAGAACTGTCATTGAAGCTGACTTATACCTATACCCCCTTACATAGATGCTGTCATGGGGTCATGACCCTTGAATTTTGCACCTACATTTGGCATGATGTTGTTTTATACTTGTGCCAAGTTTGATCAAAATCCATCTGTAGTCATGAAATATAAAAAGTGGACATGATATTGGTATGGACAGCCAGACAGACTGACGGGGCAATATCTACATGTATATACCCCCTTAAACTTTGTTTACTGGGGTATAACTTTCTTAATATTATTCCCTGAGGGGAAAATCCATTTGAAAATGACAATATAAAGGCAGCTCTTGGTCAATATTTCGGCTTTACAACCTTTATTTGTATCTTTATGTTCAGCCTATACTGGGGTATAATTAACTGTTTACTGGGAGGTGAGGTGTGGATTATCAAAATACAAGATAAAAACAATATACCTGATGGCATAAAAGAATGATAAAATTGTTTAGCAAGCCAAATCTACACTTTTTAAATTTTCTTGCTTATTTACTAATTTGTATGCAAGTTCAAATCTACACCAAAAAAATGTTTTGTCACCCAATTTGCATATTCACTGAAAATGGGATAAACACAAATTTCTTGGAATATTCTGTCACATAAATATGTTGGATGCCACAAAACATTCATTCTTGTCACTCTCTATTCATTCTATGTTGCAATTAGAACGAAAAATCTACTCAAGAATAAAGACACAATGACCATTTTAATGATTTTGCTATTACTAGTAGTTTATCCATTTCTTGGGATTTCCAACAGAAATGCTTGTATTTACACAATTTTAACTTGATCTACATCAAACAGTAACAATTCTTATTAAATTTGTCTAGCAATTTCAAATGATAGATAATTTTCATAACAATGAATTATCTAAAATAAAATCTTACTGGCAAAGTCTAAAAACTCTGGATAGGAAATGTTATCTGGAAAAACATGTTATGCACATGAAATGGACCATAACATGCTTTCTTTATTTCAAACTGGAGGTAAATCTGTAGAAAAATTAAGCTAAAATTGGTTGAGAAATAAAGCTTTATCAGCCATTTTACTGTATATGATATTCACAGTAACAAGCAAATTCAGTAAATTAGAATCCCGAGCCAGTAAGTACTTTTTGTGATTTACACTTATGTTAAAAGGGCCATAACTCCCAGGAAAATGAGCAAACCAACTTGGGTTAATGACATGTGCATTTCCTATCAATGTTGGTGTTTTGCACTAAGTACCGTTAGCCTAAAATATTGCTTCATGGTTTTGGAGAATTACTCTGGATGAACAGAAGTAAGGACAAAAGACAGGGGATAACAACACTGCACTGAGTAGAAGTCAAATTATTAAGAGTTCATAACCACAAACCTGTTTAGCTGCTCCTATGGCTACAACTTCATCAGGTGTTATGGAGTTGAGTATTTCTGCATTTTTTAAATAATCTGTTATTTTCTTTTGTACAAGAGGAATTTTGGCACCACCTCCACACAGAATTACCTGACATAAAAACACAAGAAAACTTTATCAAAACTATTTTGACATCAAAGACTTCTCATTATAAATTTACACACAATGTTAATTAATGTCTGAATGATAGCTTTCCAAATTGTAATTTTATTTAAGTTTTTTAATATATGTTTATGTAACATATTTTCAAAATAATATCCTTTTATGGTGAAATGTCTAATTATCCAATTCCATTAAAATCCACATAAAGTTTATGGTATATGTTTATGTGGTACCCTGGATACATACTGTAAAGAGGATTATATTCGCTGGATGAAAATTTCGTGATTTTTTAAATCTCTCATTTCACATGGGTGTAATTTTCGCGTAACCAATATAAGTGGTTGTATATTCTATATATATCATATTTTAACCTGTATGGTAGATATTTTCGTGTGGGTTAAATTTTCGCGGTAATTTCTTTAGCACGAAAATTTCCCCCTTTACAGTACATGTATTTTTGAAAGGACAGACAAGAATCATAGGAACAAAAAAGAACCTAAAACATTGATTACTTGTTCCTATTATCCTTGTTGAAGATTTTGCTGATCAAATGACAATGTCAATATTTACCTTATCTATTTGTTCTTTATCTAAATTAGATTTAGTACAAGCACTGTTAATTAGAGATTCACATTGCTGTATCAAGTTACTACACAGGTTTTCAAATCTGGCTCTGAAAAAAAGGAAAAAAAACTTATTTTCATTCATATATTAATCAAATAGCACATTTTTGAAAGAATTATAACTATTTGAAGTATTTAAGTACAAAAAACTCTGAAATGTCTTAACTTTGGCACATTTTTTTTAAATAAAATATTATTAAACAGATTATTTATATCTAAACAAGTGCTCTATATGTAACTTATAAGTTGTGATTATCCCAAAGTTTACCCATTCACATTCATCCAACCTTCTTACACCTAGCATTTCTATCAGTATCCATTTATCAGCTGGAGTAATGCGAAATAAAATGCTTAAGAATATGCCAGACAGACAGTGACGGGAATACATCTACAAACATGACTATGTGACACAAATCATGAAGCCTTACAATGACAAAATCAAAAACAAACATACTATTCTACATCCGAATCACAAAGTAAAAACTTTGGAACTGACCAGTTAAGTTAAACACATGAACTTCCACTAGGGAAGTGAGGGTTAGCACTTCCTGTTTAGCTAGCTACACCCGCCACTTTGTAATCAAAATTGAGTGAAAGGAACATGGAACTATGAGATGTCAAATATATCAAGGGCAATCCTGGACAAAGAGACATCAAACTTATTAACAATATTGTGATGACAGCCATATAACTTTTTGAAGGCCTTGATAAGCCTAGGCTTGCAATATCCCTGGGTCAACAATTTATTTGCAAGTAGCCTGCTTCGTTGAACAAAGTCCCCGCAGTGGACAGATTTTAAATGTACATTTCTTACCTGGATACATTACTATGGAAGTCAACTCCTTCGTGAAGTGAATCTACAGCACAATTGGCACTGCCTAATGTTGATAAAGTATGTTTACATGTTTCTGTAGCCATCCGCAGTTTACTGAATGATCTACGACTTTCTTTTACATCAAGTTTATACTGTCTGAAATTAAAAGAAAGTAACTCTTTATGGAATCTCTGTTGATCTAGGATATACAAAGCCAAATTTTGTTCACATTGACTTCATGTGAAAATAACATGAATTTCACATGAGAAATTTCACGTGAAGCTAGCTTATAAATGAAATTCACATGAAAATTTCTATGACATTAATGTGAAGTGAAATTCATGTGAAATTCATGTGAAAATCATGTGAAATGAGATTCCAGTAAGATTCATGTGAACAAAACTAATGTAGAACAAGAGTGATCTATGAGATTTTTTACTTGACTGACAATGACAATAACTTCAAAATGTCTTGATCAAATTGAATATAGTTTGAACTTGACCTGTATTTTATCAATATGCATTTTATACATCAGTATTCCAAGCATTAAACTGGTTGGCAATAATATTTTTTTGCTCAGAAACCAAAGTAACACAGTAAAATACCTTCTCAGTTAAGATAGATGTAGCTCAGTGAGGTCCACTTTTAAAACAGAGATGTTTAACATAAGTTAATGTTTCTGCTTTACATGTGCATGTATGATTTCAGTGCTTACTTTCTACAAGTTAACTGGTGTGCACTGTGCAAATCAAAGTGTTTCTTTAAACCCCTCAAATACAAAACCATTTTTATGATGACTTTGTGAGATCGAATACACCATGCCTAATCAAATTTTATTGATTGAAATACAAACTTTTGTATTCACTCTAGGCATGATAATGTTTATATATATAAAAGACTTAAACTTTTTTCTCAGTCCACTTGAGTTAAAAAATTACTGATAATGACTTTGCAAGATAGAATATACTATACTTAATCAATTTTTATTAACAGAAATGCTAATTTTCAGAATCAGTTCCAAACTTAAATATTTATAAACAAGACTAAAATTGCCTCACTCTTTTTCAGTTCATAAATTACCTATAGAATTCTGAAGCTAGATAACTGGCAAGAACATCAGTGAACTTTGACCCTGCTAATTCTGTGCTGACTTCAGATCCTAACACTCTGTATAAACCATTCTGTACTTTTACAACTGATACTTCACTGGATTCTCCACCAAGTCGGAACACCAAAACATTACTGAAACAACAAAACATTACTGAAACATCAAAACATGACTGAAACACCAAAACATTGCTGAAACAGAATATATTGTTTAAAAATTTGACAAAAATTCCAAGTGAAAATGTTTCATCATTATATCAAAACTCTCATTACAAGCATAAGCTGGAATATTCATAGAAGCATACTTTTTCATGATTTAGCATGTATTATAAATGATGTGGACAAAATTATTCCAATTTCTGGTTATCTTTTTAGAATATGTGCATAGTTATGCGATTTTAACTGATTTTTATGTCTAACTAACAACCACAAATATCACAATATTTATTTTCAATATTTCTGGTATTACATACCAGTTTGCATACAGTATTCTATATGATCAGCATGGTACTAACTAACATCTTACCTGCTTATGTTATTATTTTCTTGTCCGATGTCATAAGCCAAAACAGCAGATACTGGTTCACTAATTAACCTCAACACATTAAAACCAGCTGAAGTCGCTGAATCACTGAAATATAATAAGTACAATGTGTAAGTATTTAAGGATTGAAATTTCTGGATGTAGTGACAAAATGCAATTTTTTCGTTTGATTTGAAAAAAATGAGAGTCCAAATTGAAGGTACTAGAAAAAATTAAATGAGTGGCCATTTTCAGAAACATAGATAATTCTGTCACATACATGTTAACGTTTCAGATATGTACTTTCCATCAAGTAACATAACACGATTTAAATTTGTCCAACATGTACATCTTTATTCCGTAAAAGTCTGAGAGTATACAATGCTAATGATAAGATGACTTTCAAATAACTGTCATTTCAAAGTAATTCATTCATTTTCTCCATTTGTTATTCACCATTTTCGAAACTTTTTAAACATAAACCTATATCAACCCTATATCATATTGACATCATCAGGGTACTGCATGAAGGATTTCAGTGTAGTGTGATGGTTGACACCTCCCAAACAGAGTGGTTCCCAGTAACATCGGGACTAAAACAAGGCTGTATGCTATCTCCCCTGCTCTTTCTAGTGGCCATAGACTGGGTCATGAGGGAATCAACCAGCGATAAGAAGAATGGCATCAGATGGAGAATGGAAAACAAACTGGATGACCTGGACTATGCCGATGACCTATGTCTCATCTCATCCACCTATCAGCATATCCAGGAGAAAACAACCAAACTCCACGAAACATCTAGAAGCTTAGGCCTCAACATCAACCTTAAAAAGACCAAAATAATGAGAATCAATGCACAGAACAACAACTCTGTACAAGTAAATGGAGAACAACTGGAAGATGTAGAGAAATTCATGTACCTCGGCAGCATAGTAACAACAACAGGAGGTACAGACGAGGAAATAACATCCCGAATCAACAAAGCTTGTCATGTGTTTGCCATCTTGAAACCAGTATGGACCTCCTCCTGCATGACAACAAGGACAAAGCTGAGGATCTTTAATAGTAACGTAAAATCTGTATTACTATATGGATCCGAAAGCTGGAAGCTCCGGAAAGACCAGATAAGAAAACTGAGAGTGTTTGTTAACCAATGCCCGAGGACCAGATACAAGATCAGATGGCCAAGAATAGTGTCTAACAGCGATCTTAAAGAGCTGACCGGACAAGAAGACATCATGGTAGAAATAGCGAGAAGGAAGTGGAGATGGGTTGGCCATGTGCTTAGGAAAGATCAGAACGACATTACCAGGGAGAGCCTTTTCTGGACAGCCGACGGGAAAAGGAAGAGAGGCAGGCCAAAAACAACATGGCGAAGAACAGCCGAAAGCGAGTTGAAACAACTTGGGTGGTCCTGGAAGGAGATAGAGAAGAAAGCGAAAGATAGGACTGGGTGGAGAGACTGTGTGGCTGCCTTATGTGCCGCATGGCACGAGGAGACATAAGAATAAGATATCAACCCAAAGAAATACCTGATAGCACTGCGCTGTTCTGAGTTAAAATCAGTTGGTACAGCAAATACGGAATCATGTATATCCCCATCTCCATGACTTCTGGCAGTTTCTGTAAAATAAATTACACAAATGTAGCTTGATAAAATGTAACTTTAGCTGAATTAACAAAAACTGTGTCTGAAATATTATGCTTCCTGTCATCCATATACTTTAAGTAGACCAAAGGTCAGGTTATCAGGTCAAGATAAAAGATTTATTCAATATAAATCTAATTAGACCAATGAATGCAAACTCCCAACTTTGGATTAGCACTAGACATAATAACTATATGATGTCCAGATTTGTGGTTAAAATAGTAAAAATATCATTATCACTGAATATTGCATGAAGATGTAATTTTCCGGAAGGAAGTAACTTTACTGCACACATACATGTATATGTACTGACCTAGCATCTTTTCATAAACAGCTTCTGCAATTTGTTGTGGTGAGACAAGAGTAGTTTCCCCCTGGAATTCCACATTGAACACTGGATCTCCATCACTGTTTTGCTGCATCTACATACAAAAGAATAACAATGAATTCCTTACATTAATGATTAAAACATGTCTAATCCAAGCACATCAAGATCATAGATATTGCTCAGAATAGCAACCCTGAAGTGAGTTTCAAGTAGAAGACAAAATTTTTCAAAGTAGGCAGAAAGTATGGAGGCCAAGTGATATGTATTGAAAACCCTACAACTATATTGCAGGGGTTCAAAATTCCCTGTGTCCGAGGTCCAGGACCTATTGTTGTTTTTGTTGAATGTTACTTAGGGTAGCATCAGCAATTTTTCAGCTATTTGCAACGAGAACTACTTTATTAATGGATTCATCTATGAAACAAGTTTGTGTATGCATGTGAAGTGCGAGTGTGTTTCATATTCTGCTTTGTACCAGCATGCACTCAGGGTGACTTTAAGGTGCTAGCTCACCGGGTCAATATGCCACAGACAAGTGTACCACTCCCCCAGTGCCATTATACTGATACTGGGTGAACCAGCAAAGGCCAACAGCAAGGAAAATTTACTTTCCCAGATGTAGTCTGAGTGGAACTCAAACTCACAGCAGTGAGAGACCTTTGATTTGTAGACTGGCATCTTATCCTTTAGGACACAGTGGCCTACTGATTTTACATAGGGACCCTTAACATTTATTTACTATAAAAGTCTGATGACCTGTCATTTTTACCAGGACAACACTACATTTCTTTTTGATACCATATCTGCACATGGACCTTCAAAGCTTTATGTGGGACCTGCCAAAAATAACGGCAAAAGATCCTGGACCTTCCATTACAAAACATAATTTTGAACCGCTGTATGGAAGTATGCGACAAACTTAATCCAAATCCAAAATGTAGAAGACAACTTCTGTTGCCTTAATGGCTTTACTGAAACCACTGAAATAGAATGTTAAGGTAGCAGACCTCAGTGGTGATAACATCCAGTGTGGGTAGATCAATAGTAGCGCATATAAAATATCTAGAGTATTTTGCAATATTGCCATGGTGAGAGCTTCATACATGTAGGTCTGCATAAAATGCAACCTGGATTGGTACAATGGTCCCACTTACCCAAGTTCTAGATCTGAGCAAGAGAGAGATTCAAGATTTGGAATCAAGAGAGAGAGAGAAAGAGAGAGAGACTGACCTTAACTGTATTACTGTCGATATACTGTTGTACTGCTTTATCCTCCCATTTCCTACCAAGCACCTGTTTGACATGTTTAACTGTATTTTGTGCATTCCTGATATTACCTTGTTTTGCTGCAGCTCCTACTGCCTACAATTCAGAAGACAAATGTTAAGACAATGAAAAGATCTACTAAGATGATAGAGAATTACAGTACTATTTATTAAAAGGATCAATTTTTTTGATAAAACGTCTGTGTTCTATTATGCAATATAGATAAAAAAAAATGTTACCTAACATAGACTATACTCTATAGTTCTAGAAATAGTATTTTACAGAAATATAATTTTACTAAGACTGTATAATCCACAATTACACGATGAAAAATATTAAATACCGTCCAGATGTTTTACAAATAACTTGCTTTGCTACACAGGGACGACTTTGGGGTTTGGAGATATTAGGGTAGTCTTCAGTTCCCCACATATGCAAATTACATATCATGGATATACTCTGTTAGGTTTGCAAAATCAATCATCATGCCTATAGAACAGAATTTAAAGGCATGATTCTATTACAAGACATCATCAGGGGGATTTTCATGGATAAGAGGTTGATTTAGGTGTTTTATTACTTTCTTTCGCGCTAACATTTTCCCACAGTGGTTATTTTTCCTATATACCAAGAACTGTTTATGATGTTCTGATTTTTAGGATAAGCCTGAATATACCTGGTATTTTGTTCTTAAAATATCAAATATTATTCCATAACTTACTTTATCATGGTCTGTAAAAGCTACAACACAAGGTGTAACTCTGTCCCCTAAGTCATTAGCCACAACGTCTGTTTTACCATCCTGTTCAAAAATAAAAACATATATCAATTAATAAATACATTTACCGGTACACATACAACCATATCTTAATTCAAAGCATGTCAGATAAAAGAACCTTAGTGAGCAGACTCACATACCCCACATATTGGTCCTTGTGGTATCAAATATACTCACATATATCAAAATTCAGCTAAATAGTTAATAGTTGAACTACACATGAATTGGATCTGTAACTCATGCTGGCTCACATACCAAAAATCAGTTTAATAGCTGTAAATGTTTAAAAAATATATGGCAAACTGTTATTTCAATAAAATTACGAAAGACCAAGGGCTGTGATTTCTGCAAAATTCAGCAGAGTAGATTGAAGTTAACTTATTCTGTAATCCGTTGTGGTAGACTCAAATACCAAAAATCAGTTTAAATTCAAAATCTACAGTCACTTCGGCACCTCCATTTATTTATACTTTATATTTATTTTTTAATGTTAATAAAGTGCTTTTTTTCATTTCAATAAAATTACTATAGTATGTGTTTTAGCCACTGTATCAAAACAAAATACAAATAAATAACAGGTGTATCAGCGGTACTTTGATCATTTACTCTTACTTTGATCATTTACTCTTACACATTCCTTAGGTTTATATGTGTTTAGGAGAATTTGTACTCAGATTTTAGTGATTTCTATAAATCTTCAAACAAAAATGTTTAATTTCAAAATAAATTTCATTTCAAAAGACAATGAATTTCTGCCAATATCAAATTTGATACCATTAAAATACTGAAATTTTGAAAGAATTCTGGGTGTTACTTATAAACATTGTAAAAATTGAATTTTTTTTTTACAATTTTTTTTTACAAATTTTTTTTCCATTTTTTTGAAAAAGTGTTTTTTAAATGACATAAAGATTTGCCTGTTCATGTTACTGTATGTGTACTGGGTTACGTAGAGGAAAAATGTCAATAGAGGGATTATCATATGTCCTCAGAATTATGACAAGTTATAGATAACCAATAATTTACAGCACTGACACTTAATAGTAAGTTTATAAGCAAGGTGCCAAATGACAGAGAACTGGTGCTGAAATACCCAGAGCCGGAATGACTTGCAAAGTGCCAAAATTACTAAGATTCACCCACAATCATATTACAGGAATTTAACACCAATAAGTTGATTAACCATGCCAAGCTACTTCAAGAGGACCAGCCAGATGGAGTTCCATCTCAGTAAATATGTAAATCTCCAAGTAAATAAGAAAAAAAGTCC
Source organism: Anadara kagoshimensis (assembly GCA_021292105.1). Taxonomy (NCBI): domain Eukaryota; kingdom Metazoa; phylum Mollusca; class Bivalvia; order Arcoida; family Arcidae; genus Anadara; species Anadara kagoshimensis. The sequence goes on from CM037862.1 coordinate 11,007,147, forward strand.
AATTTTGAGTCACCAAATCCATGGCCAGGATCTTACATGGTCTAGATGCATTAGACTAAAGAAGTTAACAAAATTATTGGCACAATAATTTCAGCTGGAACCAACACATTCACCTCAACCCAAAAACTTCGTGTCTCACTATATATAACCCTCCACCACTCATCCTACACACTTCACCCCCCCCCCCCCCCCCGTCCCCGACCCCCCCCCCCCCGCTCACTTCTTTTTAAACAAAATTGTGTTGATGAATGTCAATTATTGAAGAATATTCCTGTAAAAACACTGTATTTAACAATCAATACTTTGAACATGTTCTCAGTCTATAAATAGACATTAAACGCAAGATACCTTAAACACAGCAAGACATGCTGAAGTTGAACCCAAGTGCACACCGAACGCGGCCATGTTTCATCTCGTGGGATTTCCCTAGCGAGATCAGTGTTTTATCCAATCAAAATTCGACAAATGTACATGTGCTTCCTGTTATACGTGTGTATATCAGCCGGCGAGCAGACAGCATAAAGTTTTGATGACGATGAACAGTGAATAACACAATTGATCAGTTAATTTTGGTTGTTTCGTAAAAGTTTACAGTGAAGGTTTATCACAACAATTTTCAACTCATAATTTTAAGTCAAAAACGTTTAAAATCCATTCACTCCAAAGAACTCTAGTTTTTCAATAACTCAGAAACTGTCAAACTCAGAATGAATTTCAACAGATACATGTCAAGTTTTTGTCTTTTAATTTTGACAGTTATTTTAACTGTAACAAAGGCTGGTAAACCATTGAAGCCAGGACAGTGTGAAGGTAAGAATAAAGTAATGAGGATGGTTGAAATTGTCAGCATCCATAGTTAGAACTAAAACCCACTTGCCAATGTATGCATCAAATGTTGTAACCTCAGTTGTATGTGTGTGTACAAAGGTTTGAGCTTTAGTACCTGGTTCTGTATACAGTATCCTGTTACCTGTTAGTACCTAGTTCTGTATACGGTACCCTGTTACCTGTTAGTACATGGTTCTATATACAGTGTCCTGTTAGTACCTGGTTCTGTATACGGTATCCTGTTACCTGTTAGTACCTGGTTCTGTATACAGTACCCTGTTACCTGTTAGCACATGGTTCTGTATACTGCACCCTGTTACCTGTTAGTACATGGTTCTGTATACAGTGTCCTGTTAGTACCTGGTTCTGTATACAGTATCCTGTTACCTGTTAGTACCTGATTCTGTATATGGTACCCTGTTACCTGTTAGTACCTGGTTCTGTATACGGTACCCTGTTACTTGTTAGTACCTGGTTCTGTATACAGTGTCCTGTTACCTGTTAGTACCTGGTTCTGTATACGGTACCCTGTTACCTGTTAGTACATGGTTCTGTATACAGTATCCTGTTACCTGTTAGTACCTGGTTCTGTATACAGTACCCTGTTACCTGTTAGTACATGGTTCTATATACAGTGTCCTGTTAGTACCTGGTTCTGTATACGGTATCCTGTTACCTGTTAGTACCTGGTTCTGTATACAGTGTCCTGTTACCTGTTAGTACCTGGTTCTGTATATGGTACCCTGTTACCTGTTAGTACCTGGTTCTGTATACGGTACCCTGTTACCTGTTAGTACCTGGTCCTGTATACAGTACTCTAGGTATATGGGTAAGATACATTGTATACAGTACACCACATTGAAAAGACTAAAGCTTGCATATTGAGTATGTAGGGATCGCAAACAAAAGACGTACACTACAGTATAGGTCGTTCAGGATCTGATGACAGGTTTAAGTAATTCATATATAGTGTAAGTAGTGTATTGCTGTGTGTTTGTATAATCACACAAACTCGTGCTTTTATTTGTTATAATTACCTCAATTTTAAAATAAGATTCGCTTGTATACTTTGCCATAAGATCGGAGACGACCTATACAGTAGAACTTGTCTTAAGAAATGAAATTTTTATATAGTGATTTTTGTAAATTTTAACATTGACATACTGATGTAAAATGTTCTTTTACAAAACAAGGCTGAATTTATTGGCGACAGCTAGCTTTCTTGAAGGTGATTAGTAACAAAAACATCTGAAGATACTGCCTACACAGGCCTTAGATAGAATTTTTAATTCCACTTGGCACAGTGCCTAGTTGAATAAGAAAACCACTTGGCACTTGAAAATTTAACTCCACACAGTCACCACAAGTGTAAAAGATAATATTATGATGTATGTACAAGATTTAGAAAGTCGAACAAAACAGTTTGTTTACATTTTTTTAACATACTGTACTTTTACAGACGACTGACTAATATATAAACACTCGGAACATCAGTTGGATTTTACGTTACACTAAGTGACTTCCGAATGCGAAACAGTTCACATATGATGCAAAGGTTCAAATGATTTTGTTGATTCATGCTTGTAACAGAATGGCAAGATTTTTACAAAGGGGTCTGGATCGTTACAATTGACCTCCTTATACACAATTTTCCCGAATTACACTAAATTGTCTGTTGTTTATTAATTCTAACAAGCTCATGATGTACCGTATATGTCTGATAAATTTAACTTGGCACTGTGACGAGTGCAATAACAACATCACTCGTCCGAGTACACACAATTGAAGCCCTGCTACAATTTACTTGCATCTCCTTTATTAAAGAGATAATTTTATTACATTACCATTTTTTTCAGTATGTGTAAAAGTAATGGAGAAGTTTATAGATTCAATAGATGAAGATATAAAGAAGAGCCAAGGTGCAATAGAAGAATCATTTCAAGAATTCTGTAAAAATTTAAAAGACATGAAAGAACATAGATTTGTAAGTATAAAGTATATACATGTATCAGGGCCCCACAAATCGCCAAAATCGGCTTAAAATCACCGAATTGGCAAATAAAACGCCGAATTGAAATTCTGTCATTCGGTTTTTTTCCCACTATAAACCTTCTAAATTTTGTCTTGTCAATTAAGATTAGTTCACGATCGAGAAATCACACAAGACTTTAAGATGAAGCCACGTGTCTCACAGGTGTACAATCGTTGTGATAATTAATTAATCATTGACTGTGTAATAATCAACACCAGAGTTAATCCTCTAATCACTTAATTATTACCGAGACCACGTGTGTTCAACAAATCCTTGTAAACAAAATACCTTATGAGACCTCAGTTTCATGTTTTAAGATGATTCAAACAGCGAGGTGGTTTTTTTTAGCGGTGATTTTTACCGCCGAATGACCTTATCGGCGTTTTTGGGGCCCTGACATGTATATGTATTGAAACTGAATATATAGCGATGATTAAATGATGTTATATGTCCCTGGCAGTCAGAGTTAATTTACTTACCGTATATAAAAAATGTCACCAGTATTCACTCTATTGGGCAAAATAATAAAAATTTACATGTTTGCAATGTAGTCAAATTAAGTTTTTACAATCATGAATGAGATGTAAAGTTTCTTTATTGTGCCACAGCTACCATGTTATAGGCATCAACTTTCAGATTTTAAGTACCTGGTAGCCATAATAGCTGCAAAAATCTTATCATATTTAAAGTCTCATTGGAAGGAGGCATGCCTATCATTTTTGATAAAAAGAGTCCAAACCTATTTTCAATTCTTCTCAGACCCAGTAAGGATTTTTGCAATTTAACTCAAGTTTTTACTTAAGGTAGTTCCATACTTTACAAATCGCCTGAAAACACATATTGAAATTTTGATATGTTGTACATGGGTATAAACCATTCAACATGCCAGAATTTCAGGGCAGGTATTCGGCTTGCTTAAGAAGTTCTGAAGCGCCACCTGGTGGCCATTTTCACGACATAAATTATCAAAATATTTCTAATGTTATTAACAAATAGGCATTAATATTTTTTTGTCATGCTTAGAAACCAAAAGCCTCTTGCATCTAAATTAACCATTATGTCATGAAGATTATTTGGACCAATGGAATTTTACTTCCGGTCACGTGGGATTTTTCTACAGCGCCACCTATCAAAGAGAACATTAAATTTCCAGAAAACTAAAAATAACACCCTTTCGTTAATTTGTAGATTTTTAAAAAACTAAGTCGAATACGGCCCCTGATTTCCACATATATTGCACATGAATATATAAGTTTGATTTTCGAAAACAAAAAATAGGGGGTCGTCAAGCTACTTTTTTCATAAAATTGCTTCAAACTCCAGAAAGAAGAAAAAAGCATCATTCCTTACGCAAGAAGTTACCAATAATGTCCTAGGATACTATTATGAACTCATTGTTTTTCGTTTGGTATTAACAAATAAACAAAAATACTGATTGTGAGCTATTTGGCTGTGCAAAACAAAACCAATTTAATTTTCATATGGTCTGTCACCCATAGAAACCCATAGCAACCGTTACCCAACACAGATCAGTTAAAGTGGAAAGGGGATTCGTATACATTGATCAAGCATTCTTGATTTTAGGCGCTGAATGAAACGCAAATACAAGAGCATAGCCAAACTGCTAAAATTTGACACCGAGAAAAATTATCATACAGTATGTTTATAGAAGAATCGTCAGTTTGTATTTAAAATCACTGAAAAAAACAAACATAAAGCAGCATTTAAAATACCGTCTTCAAAATTTAAACAATGTACTCAAATCTTTCAATTATTTAGAATAGTACTCTCAACAGTGTAGATCTACCTAATTTCCGTTATGTACAATATATATTTTCTTCTTAAAAATAGTGCACAGAATTAATATTATGAATTCTAATCTTTTGTGAATGCAAAAAATTATTCTACTGAATGATAGCATAACAGCGTTCCCGCCATAATTCTGTAGGCGCCGAAGACCACACATTCGTGACATCATAGATAAAAAAGACGTCAAATCTGACATTTCGACCGTACGCACAAAACGACGACGTCACCATGGTATGGAACTACCTTAATGATAAAATATTTCCCTTTTTAATAATCACATTGCAATATACATGTAGATTCTTACCAAAAAAAACCCACTATGGTTATATATCAATATAAGTGGAATAACCCTAGAGACTTTCAGTATTGTACACCTATAACTCAACTCAGTGGCTCTGTAGTAGACACATTACGAGGCTATTTTGAGTCATGATTTTTATTGTTGGTATTGGATTATTTATACCTGGATGCATGTATTCTTTGTATGAAACTTGTTTTAAATAATTTCTTTCTCTTTCTTTCAGTGTTACTATATTGGTGGTTTAGAAGAATCGGCAACAAAAATTCTCCCAACAATGTCAATGCCAGTGAGATCTCACATGCCACCATTGAAAATTTGTGAAAAGATCAGAGACAAAGACTCTCAGATTTGTGAATTGAAATATGGTAGGTTAATTTCACATTTTCATTACATCCAATTATTTTGTTTCAAATAATTTTTGATGTCGATGGTGTAGTGGTCTGAAGTTTGAGCCTGCAGATCACAACCTCTCACCATCTTGTTTCAAACTTTAATCCCACTTTAGCAGATCCTAAAGTTTGTTAATACTTTTCTTTAGGTACTCTGGTTTTTCACTACCATGCAAAAACTTGCCACCTTGACGTCAGTGAAAAAAAATCTTGACTTGACATAAAACACCACCACTCCACACAAAGGTTTTTGATCCAGTTGATATATACAGCATTTTTCAAAGTACCACGTAGAAAATCCTTTGGATAAGCCTTTTTGTACAGAAGATCATAAAATGACTACCGTATTTGGTTTAATTTTTCTTTAATTTTTGTAGTTGGATTAGTAACAGGACCCGCCACTACTTATGTCTTGAGATTCAATTCTGGTTATTACAAATGTTATTAAAGGGAGAAGTCACTTTTTTACACTATCTAAAACTGACTTACTTGTTAAGAGGGAAAAACATTACTTTTTGACTTGTGACTATCAAAGAATTAACCAAGTTAAATACTCTAATGGCTTATCTTTGATTTTATTTTAGAAAAGAAAATTGATTTAGTCAATGTGAATTTGAAGAAACTCAAAGTAAAAGACTTGAAAAAGATTTTGTCCGATTGGGGAGAAGACAGAGCTTGTGTGGATTGTCCAGAAAAATCGGACTTTATCAAAAAAGTAGAAGAATTGATGCCTAAACACGATCCAGAGGCCTTTAAGAAAAGAAGTGAAAAACAAGAACTTTAATGATTAGTTAGCTTAGCTTTCACTATTGACGCTAAATGATATCATATTTAATTTATCATCATTTTAAAGAACATTTGTTTATTAGAAGATTAATGTTGAAAACAAAGTTCTGGGGTTATGGGACTGATTTTGATTTGAATTTTCCTAACAGATTTTATAAGATCTGAACATCTTTCAAAGAAACCTTGGTTTTCAGATAAATTATCTTTTTAAGCCCCTGTGATAAATAGTCTATATGTCCATCCAACTTGATAAGAGTTCATGACTTGTTCAGCTAACTCCTTCAATTTTAGTCGATCTACAGAACTTATGTGTGTAGAATGTTTTAAGCACATAATACAGGTGTGCAGGGTGAAACCATTTCTGTATCTGTAGTGCAGTACAATTTTTTTTTTTTTTTTTTTTTTTTTTTTTTTTTTTTTTTGTATAAACAAAAATCTATCAATTTTTCTGTAACTTTCAGCCATTGTTGGGGCATCATCCGAGTCTTAAATATGTAATATTCCTAAAGTAAAACATTGCCTTTTACTGTTTGTGTTTTTGGCCATGCCGCAGTGGGGCCATATATCCATCTATTTTTCAAATTTGAATATAGACATTTTTAAACTTGCAGGAAACACAAAGTAATATATTGTTTTCTATTTACTGGGTAGTGCTAAGCATCTAAAATTGCGATTTTTACATTTGCCTCCTTTCATTTTGAAATATATTCATTCAAGTCATGAAGTCATTTGTATATAGTATAAATTATTTTTGAAATTAATAGTATCGAGAAGAATGGATGTGATGATGCTGAGATTGAGTTGATGAATGTGAACTTTGATATCCATTTCATTTAGTGTTATTATGGTTGTTTTATGTGATAGTACAGTAAAAACCTGTGTATATTGGACAAGACATTATATTCTGTCCCCCAAAAGACAAACAAGATATTCTATTCTGTCCCCAAAAGACAGAAGATTTTCACAAACATAGTTCTACATCAAATGCTACAAACACACACACAGATCTATAAATATTGTAAGCTGATAATTTGACATATATGTTCTTTATCATGTGTAACACACACACCCATACACTTATCTATACCCAGGCCACATTGATGTCCTTTATGTCAGGTTCAACTGTACATTATGACAATACTAATAGAACAAATTGCACTGTTTATGGTAACTTTACATTTAGAAATTGTATCTTTGTTATTGACTGTGATTATGAATCCCTTGACGATGGAAGTCTATTTATCCACGACACAATCCTCAATTTTGAACATGTGATAATGAATGGACTTTCCTCTATGATGGGCTGTCATATGTCTATCTTATGCATCGAAATTTTAACATCTTTTTACCTAATCAATATTTTAGTAGTTATGCTCTTCTTGACACAGTTACTGTAGCAAAAATCTTTTTAATTTGAAGTAAGGAATAATGTGCCATGATATTTGTTAGTAAAATTTTGGTTACAGAAAAATTATTCATCTTTCTTAGAATTTATTGTCTTTATTGTCAATTTATTGGTGTAAAAGTATAAGTTTTTTATTTAATGACTTTTCCAGTAATCTATAGTAAGGTGTTTTCTATATAGATGCCTGTGAGAACCTTTTTTAAAATAATTGCAAGGAACTTTTTAGGGTAATAAGTTAGATATATTCACGTTTCAGTTTCAACTTGAAAGAGTGGAACATTATGGCATACATTTATTATAACTTTATTTTATCTTTACACTGCCTTTGACAGACAAGAAAATTTGCTTACAAAGTGCTTAAATCACAGCATAATAAAGCTTTCACTTTGAGAAAATGAATATATAAATAAATTTGAATACATTGATGGTAGATCCAGTTTGCAAGAACAATATTTTCCACATATTTCACAATCCGACAAACACGAAATTAAGTGCAGAAAATCTAATAAAAACAACTTTGGTTTAGAAATATCTTAGAACACAAATTCAATGTTTTGTGTATATGTTTTTATTCATATACTTGTGGAAGTAAAGTGCCTGGAAAAATAGAATTTACAGTGCATGCAAAAACAATTGATACATTCTCGAAGACTGAAAGCATCTCAAAAAAATATGAGTGTTATTTTGTTATAAAACTATTTATATAGTTGTCTGTCATTTTGTTAAAGTTGCATTAAAAAACTTGTATTTACAAAAGTTATGTAAATAAACACTGTCCTGAATTTTAACTGAAGAGATTTAGTTAAAATTCTTGACAGATTTTAAAAGACAAGTTGTCTTATTTTATTGTTTTTGATTTGCAAGTGAATTGGATGTAAAATTCTTTATTTCTTCCATACATGTGCTGTATGATTATGTGCAAGTCCTGCAGTGGATGTCATTTATGTTCAATGCCAGTCACAGTAAAAAATTCTTGAGATGTTGTACTGATGTACAAGGACTCTACTGGTTATGGAGATCATTCATTATTCATCAGCATTTCTTGAAGCTGTAGAGTTTGTTACTCTAGAAAATGTAAACTTATGAAATGCTATATAAATTGAGAAAGATGGTTCCACAAATACCCGACAGGATATCATACAGTGAAAGTAAAATCAATTTAATTTTTTTCTGCTCCAGTCTCTGGTTTATAACATCAACACACAGAAACATGCCCATAATATTCTTTTATCATGATGGTGTCTTCGTATGTGGGATGTATTAGGTTCAAACCTTAGCCATGGTCTGTCCAAGACCTGAAAGTAGGTAGTGACTGTTCTTTTGCCAACACTAAGTCTTGGCATTTAGAAATGAAAATCACGGTGTCCTTAGGAAGCGGCCTTAAAAAACTGATGCCAAGGCAGCCCTGAGTGCACAGCAAAGTTCAAAATTTTTACCACTTCACCTATAGTTGGCAACACTTCAGTAAAAGTGAAATTTTCTTGACTGGACGTAAAATCCCATTCAATTATTAATTTATCAACTGCAAAACTGGAAAGGGACACCAAGTGACCACTACCGTCTCAGTAGCAGAAGCATCCGATTTTGTTTCCAGGTATATTTGATCAGATTTCCAAGAAACTTGTTCAGTATACATACTACAAAAACATCTTGGTCAAGGTTTTAATAGGTGACAGAATCTGTGCATAAACGAGAATATTTACAATTGCAACTGCTTTGTTCTATGTAAACATTGTTACAATTTAGTTGTTTATTTCCCCATAAAGTCTGTACAGAACTTTTTTGTTCGTTTGAACAAATGTAGGCCCCAAAACAGCACATGTATAATGATTGTTGATGTTTCATCGTAAACCTATCAACAATGTGTATTGCAACGTGAAAGCACTGTGTTTGATGAATTACAGCATCTGATGTTTTGTTAAAATTGTAAATATAAGAATTGACATAGTGTTTTGTGTCGTTTATGAGGTGATAAACGAGGGTGATGCCCACGCAAATTTAGCGCAGATTATGCAATTTGCACGTGCTTCACCATCGTCACATTTGTTGATTTCCATGAACCTTAGTCAAGTTTGTTGTTTTTGTGGGTAGTTTCATAGTCTCCATATAATAACTGCAGTAATATTGGCCAGATTTCCATGAACTTTGGTCAAGTTTGTTGTGATGATATTTGTGCATAATTAATGAGGGAACTGTAATCGGATTGGTGGATGTTTTTTAGATAACTCTGGTGATATTGATCAGATTTCCATGAACCTCGTTAAGTACATTTGACACAATTACTACAGTCAAGTTAAATGCACAACAAAATCTGTGCTAATATGCGACCTTTTCATGACAAGTTCTTTCTCATACCATGCACTCATTGTCCCTCTTGACATGAGGTATGGATCATTATGTCATCTTTCAAGTTATCAAAGACAACTGCAACCATTATTTAAACCACAGGATGAGCCATTACCTTTCATTTTAGAACACACAAATGCAGTAGCTCAGTTAGTAGAGTGCTCGCTCTGTTGTGGGTTGCGAGTTCAAACCCCGACCGGATCTGACCCAAGACTTGAAAGTGGATAGTGACTGTTCTTTACTGCATGCCATAATAAAAATCAGTTGATATCATCTTGCAGAAAACAGAATTCTATGTGTAATCATTCTATCAAAGTACAATTCATTATTTATGTTCAATTTAGACTTAATGCAGAAAAGAGAGATTAAACAAGAGGCCCATTGGGCTTGATATGCTCACCTGATAAATAATAGCTTGAATGTCAAATGTCAAAATCTTTCATAATAGTAACGATTTGAGGTTAAATTGTGAAAACAAAAGTACTGTAAAAATACTAGGTCATTTTGGGATTTTTTAGTATCTGTGACCTTGACCCTTAAAAATATGGCCTTTATCAATATATCAAAATGATTATGAGGCCAATACCTAATCTTCTAATATAATGCCTATACAAAAAGTTTATAGTTTTTGAGAAAATTAACAATTTCAATATTGTTCTGCAGCTGTGACCTTGATCTTTGAACCCATGACCTTTTTTCTATACTTCAAAATGATCTTTGTATTAATACCTATAACATTCTTATATGCATGCCTATAAAAAAAAGTAAATATTTTTTCAAAATAATTAACCATTTCAGTATTATTTTGCATCTGTGACCTTGACCTTTGAACCCATGATCTTAATCTATATATCAAAATGACTGCTGTATCAATATCTACAACATTCTAATATACATGCCTATACAAAAAGTTAATAGTTTTCAAGATAATTAACCATTTCAGTATTTTCGAATCTGTGACCTTGACCTTTGAACCAATGATCTTAATCTATATATCAAAACGACCATTACATCAATACCAACAATGCCTATACAAAAAGTTAATAGTTTTTGAGATTTAACCATTTCGGTATTGTTTTGCATCTGTGACCTTGACCTTTGAACTCCTGACCTCCATTTCAGTATTATTTCGCATCTGTGACCTTGACCTTTGAACCCCTGACCTTAATCTACATCAAATGATCATTGTATCAATATCTACAATAATTTAATATTCATTCCTCTACAAAAAGTTTTCCATTAGTTTTCCAGAAAATAATTAAAGTCAGAGATTAAAAAAATTAGGTCATGACTTTTACACTTGGCCTTGACCCCATTTTAAAGATAATTATAAGAAGCTGTCAAAACTGAAAACCCCATGTCATTATCTGGTCAAATAGTCAATTTGTTACAATTTGTAGCTATTTTACGATTTTTTCAAAATTAACACAAAAACCTATTTTTGTCGGAATTTCACAAAATAAACAACTATAGGCTTAATACCCTAGAGAAGCCAAATATCACATCAGATTTTTTTCTCCAATCATTGGTTTTGGAGAAGACGATTTTTGCACCCCTTTACCTTGACCTAGTTATGGTAGCCATGGCAACGCCACACACAAATCTGAATTGCACCGGCCCATATATACTTCTCAAATTTCACTGAAATCTGTCTTGTAGTTTCAGAGGAGATGTTAAACATATGTGTTAACGATGCGTGCACGTACGACGCACGCACATACACACACTGCACTATGCCACAAGCTCACATGACCTTTCGGTCAGGTGAGCTAAAAATAGAAGCATACATGGCTGAATCTACACATACCTTGGACGTTTTGGGTTGATACAGCCTGCAATATATGCAGAATTATCTATGTATTGCTTACATGAATTGTCTCATTTCTATAAAATAAATAAATACAGTACCACAACACTATTTGTGTATATTTAATTACAATTTACAACATTTATGATTATGTAACACTGAAACATTGTTTATTCAGATCTCTTATAGATTTTGAAATTTTTTTTACAATCTGTCCACAGATCTATGGCATATTGATTCCTTAACACACAGCACAGCTGACAGGAAAAACTGACAAAATAACCAATTTAAACTTTTGCATGTAAATTTACATACCTAACAAAAATACAGTAAAGTTTCAAAAAATGACGTCTACATTATATTTAGCCAAAAATTTTAATTGTTTTAAATATGACTCTGGTGCTATAAAATAGTATGAAATATTAAATGGTAGATGAATGATTCTAATGAAAATTTCCCTGATTTTAATTATACTATTTGTTAACTGTCAACATCTTCCAATACACTGAACACCTGAGTTAACAAATATAATATCATAATGCCATATGCATATTACAGTAAAAATGTCAATTAATGCACAGCCAATGTGACAAACTTCCTTGGTCTTATATACAACCAAAATACATGTATGGTGTTGGAATTACATGTACAATGTTTTACTGTATTCAGTGTACATAGGCAACTTAAGAAGTAGTAGATAAAAGAAAAAATTTGTTGCTTATCTCTGAATTTTTAGAAAAATTACATTTATGCACATTTAAATTCCTTGTAAACTGAAAATCTTTTACAAAACCTAAGTTTTTAAAAATACATGTCGTAAAACCCTCCCCCTAAAGACAAGTTTCAAAGAATATAAATTTAACAGAGTTGTTGATATAAATACAATGTACCATCATCAACAATAATTGGTATCCTTCAGTCTCTTATATAAATCATCCTGCTCTCTGACCTTATATGTCAAAGTCCTTTGTTTATAGTAATCAGAACAAAGTTCAATGTTTTCTATGACATCAGACAACAGGTGTGCGCGATCAGCTTCAAATCCTGGAGCCTCTAACTTAACATGGGTGAAATGTACATGTAAATGATAGTAAGATGGCAGATAATGAATATAAACTCTTAATTTGTCTTTTGAAACCCCAAACTTCTCCTTTATTGCTGCCTGAAAGTACAAGTAAAAGACAAAATTATAAAAATATGAAATGGCAAATATTTTGTATCTTTGATATCAGGCTGATCTTATGGGAAGGAACTCAAAAGGCATACCAACATATATACATGTACATAATAAGCAGTTATCAAAATACTTAGTAACAGCCAGCCAGAGTCTGGTAACTTTTGGGAAGAACTGGTTACTTTTTCTACAGTTTCCTAAATACCAACATAAAAAATGTTAAATTATCTGGTTGACTAGCTAATATCAAACACTGTGGTAAAGGGCTTTTGATTTCCAAAATTACTCTGCAAAATGTTTTTAGTCAAAATTTGCATCAAGGCTATTTCTGTTAAAAGGAAAATCATTTTATGTTTAATTACTGATAACAACAACATGTTTCATAGATTTTTACTGACTGTTTTGTACATTTTAAAATTGGTTTTCCCTTAGAAAGTATGAGCGTTAACAAAAAGCAAATATATACTTTTTAGGATGATTAATTATGACACAAATTTTGAAAAATAAAGTTTATTCTCAATTGCACTCTATATTTGCAGAGTTGAACTGTATGAAAAATATGTGAACTTAAGTTTTGAAATTTGTTCCGTCTAAATTAAACAATAGCAAGCAGAATGTAAAAAATAGTCCAATTTAGACAAGAAACAGTCCAGTCAAAAAACATACTTATCCATGTCCAAATCATAATCCAGAAGCAAAGTAAAAACTTTGGAACTGACAAGTTAGGTTAGACACATGAAATTCCACCAGGGAAGTGAGGCCAGGTGCTCCGGAAGGGTAAGCACCTCTTGTTTAGCTAGCTACACCCGCCACATGTGTAATCAAAATTGTGTGAAAGGAACATGGAACTATGAGACGTCAAATATATCCAGGGCAATCCTGGACACAGAGACATCAAACTTATCAACAATACTGTGATGATGGCCATAAAACTTTTGCAGTACAACTACTTGCAAATATTTTATTTACAGGACTCAAAACAAATTTGGTCTTGATCCAGAAACTTGTACCAGTACTCCATGCATGTACTGGCCTTGCGCCAGTAGATCCCTTATTTGCTTTTGTATGTCTTGGCAGTAAATGTTAATCATTTTTAATGATCAATTGTACTAGTGGCAAGAAAATGTTACTATTCCAATGACAAAAATGTGGTTTGACCAGTTTCACTAGTATTTCTTAGCTTAAATCTGGCAAAATTTCAAATGTTAATAAATTTGTTAATTTGTAAGATATTTTGGAATTTAAGATGTCATTTTGAGAACTACTTCTAGCTTAAAACATCTGTATCTTTTTGATAACAAATTTTGCTTAATTAAAGTTGTGGAAAGTCTTAGTTAAGGGATGATTTTGAAACTGGGCCTGGAACCAAAGGCCAGTGGATTTTAATGTATACCGGTACATACCAGACTCTTCTCAAGAATATTCTTCAGTAATGGTAGATGACTTTGATTAAGATCTCTGATGGACTTGATTCCGTGTTTGTGTACAATGGCCTGAAGGTACAAACTATTTATATCTTTTCTGTCCCATTTCATGTCTGGTAACAGAATGAACCCAGTGTCCTCCGAGGAACAATCTTCAAAGACAATTCTATCTGACTCACTCTTTTTGTCCAATATATTATAGACCCACTGGAAATAGAAATCATAAAATTAGATTGAATATTTCGTGGAAAGTTAATATACCTGTAATAATAATTCAGCAATTTAAAAATATAATCAAGCACCTTAAAGTGTGATTCAAGGATCAAAACTATGATAATGAATAATGATGAACCAAATAATTTTGCATATAATGATGTATACATGTTTTTTATGCGTGTACAAAAAGTATACCGGTATTATCAAATTAACAAGATATATATTTTTCAATAGATTTTCTTGGGACAGACAATCTTAAAACACAACAATGCTTCTGTCTTACCTGAATTAAGATGCATAAATGACAGACTAAAAAGTTTATAAAAAAAACTTTGTGAAACCTGTCGTAATTGAGCACTTCATGGACTTAACATTTTGTACAGAGTACAGACATGACAAGTTTTTGGGTTATTTTTATATATACATTTTATTTTTTTAGTTTTCATTGACTAATTTAACAAACAATATTAATGGTATGCCCTAGTAAAGTAACTCAGTTTATTAAGTTTTGACATGTTTTCAGTTTCACAAGGTTTAAAAGTCTTCACAGGTTTTATTTGACATGTATTCAAATATAATCATACACTACAGAGTGGTGCCATATATGGTATCATACAACAGTTTCGTATTTTCGTCCACGGTCTAAACTTTAAAATTATCAAGAAAATCGCTGTGGCAACGAATGGTTGCCCGTAACAACCGGAAAATGATGATAAAATCAGAAAAAAATGTTTTAGTAAGGAAGATATGGTGTTATCGTACTTGAATATATAAACTGTGTTAAATTGTGCCGTGTGTGTAGGAATCTATGGCCAGCTCAACTTGACCCCCGGTTGGTCTCATTGCAGCATTTTAATAGTGCTATTTTTGTACCTCTGACGTTACGTTATTTATCTCGAAAACGAGCTGTTAAGGGTTCGTATTTTTTCCCCATATTTTGTAGTATTTTAAACGAGCTTTCTGAAACACCCAAAAAATTGGACCTAATTTATATTTAGGGTTCCAAAAAATCTATTCAAACTTGAGGAATTTGGAAATTTTTCAAACTTTTTTTATTTTTTGAATGTTTTTTCCCGAAATGTAGGGGGCGCCACGAGTAATACACATATGCAGAATAAATCTTAGAGATATAGCTGTAGATATGAAAAAGAAATGGGTAGTCTAACTTCAATAATGAATCTGTGATAAACTACGGAACTTGAGGTACAGGGTTTTCATGTGAAACCAAGATGGAAACTGTTGTATGAGTCCTATATTCGGACACTTTGTAAAATCCTTCTTTATTTCATATAAAACCGTATATTTTTAAAAAATTCTGAAAAATTTATTTCTTGGTCAATTTCAATGATTTTTTCACCATTAAATGTAAA
Source organism: Anadara kagoshimensis (assembly GCA_021292105.1). Lineage (NCBI taxonomy): Eukaryota > Metazoa > Mollusca > Bivalvia > Arcoida > Arcidae > Anadara > Anadara kagoshimensis. The sequence goes on from CM037862.1 coordinate 11,023,034, forward strand.
ATTTGTTGAAGTACTCTGTATGGTAAGTAAAATGGTGATTTATGCCCAGTGAGTTATTTTACTTATATTGAGGTGCCAAGTTCTAGAATGGTGGAGGATTTTTGAATGTTTGAAGTGCCAGTCGTTTATTCATTGTATTTGAAGAAAACCACCAATCTTCCACAAGTACACTGTTAAGCTTTCTAATACTGGGATTTGTCCCATGTGGGAACTGAAAAGTTTATGATACACTATGTCATAGAGATCCTGTAAGTATGACATGCCTCACCTGAACACTAAACTGTTGAGATTCTAAATAAGGAAGAGTAACCGAGTTGTACAAATCTTCCGTCTCGTGAACAACAAACACTTCTTGTTCTTTGTATTTTGTAATGTGTTTTTCTGTGGCTGGATAAATAACAGTTGCCTTGACATCTGAAACAGATTAGTAACAAGAGTTTTTTACATGACATGTGCAAACTTCGTGCAATTGAAGAAGTAACTATAATTTTTGTTTTGCACAAAGTCCTAAAAAATTAAGATAAATATTTTGTTACAATTCACCTATGGTGCATATTTACAATGCACAAATATATATATACGGCTAAGAAAAATAATTTAGCTTGGTCAAATTAATTTTAAAATCTATAGACAAAAGACTTTCAATCAGTTTAAGGTGTGGTGACATCTTTATTCTTTTCCTTTTTAACTTTTACTAAGATAAGATAAAATATTCCGAGTAGTCGTGTCTTGTACTATACTACATTTCTTTGTTAAAAAAAGAACCATGCAGATATCGAATGCTAATCTTACTGTTCATTTCAGCTGGAATCCTTGCTTCATAAGTACCATATATGTCATTTTTGAGTGTTTCTTTTAAACTTGTTTCAAGGGATAAGATTTTCTTAATACTATCAGCATCTGTTGGAAATGGCGTTTTCTCCAAAAGAACAAGGGCATCTTTGTTCTCGGATTTCCCATGCAAAAAGAGGAATTTCTGCTTAGCGTTCTCATTTAAAACTTCAGCGAGTTCAAATCCTTTTAAGTTCCTTAAAGAAGATTTCCCGGTCAAGTCAAGCGCTTCGTTGTCTGGTTCAGGAATTTCAATTTTCGGCTTTTTAGCTGGAACGCCGTCCACATGTGGTCTACTTTCATTTTCGCTTGCCATTTTTAGTCTTAGTTACCGCCCTTTGTTTCATTGCTTCTTATTACGATATGATAGCCTACGAGTAACGGCGGATAATATTCATGCCTAGATTAATAAAACCTCGTCCCTAGAATTATAATATAAGCACTCAACAGAGAAAAAGTGTACTATTCACTTAATAGCCAATGTAAGCAAGAATACAAAACAATAAGATAAGTTTTATTGCCATTTAAAGGGTTCATTCAGAACATAAAATCAAGTGGCAGTTATTCCCCTGTATTACAATGATGATGTAAGTAAAATGAAAATTAATGAACTTGGTCAACATTATACGTCAGAACTGAACTTGGCAATGGAAAAGGCGGAGAATAGAGCCGAGTGACGGAGTCTTGTGCTCCACGGGAGCGAAGAGGATAGGTAGGTAGGTATTACAAGTTTATATGAAACAAGACACGGTCGGACCACCGACTTTGTATAGATAATACTGGATTTTGTGACAAAAATTAACAAAGCACAATGTAAAATTTTACACCAATGTCAGTAAGACTTTAAAAGTATGCAGGCTGATTAACTTAAAGTAACAATACTATGTCAATTAATACAATCTTAACATTATACCACATCCCTGTCAAAATCTGGAGGTTTTCAAGTACATGTATAATCAAACAAACATACAGACCCGTGTCCAAATCAAAATAAAAAGCTTTTAAAACTGAAAACTCAAGTTAAAGCGTGAACTTCCACAGGAGAAGCGAGACTGGGTGCCCAGGAAGGTAAGTATCTCATGTCTAACTAGACTACATCCGCACCATTGAGAATGAAAGGAACATGCAAGTATAGGATGTGAAATATACCCAGAATAGCATACAGAAGAATAATAATTAAAATTCCAACCATGGTGCAAAGTACATGCCATCATTTCCCCATTGGACATTGGGAACTACATTACAGAAGTTCATGAATGTCGTTATAATCGTTATCGTTAATATCCGATAAAATATATCTCAATGTTTCTCATTTTACAGACGAGAGCTTATATAAGGAGCATAGCTTATAAATATCCATCTTTAATCAAATTAATGGGATCAAAGTAAACAAACTTCAGTGGCCAATGTCTTTTTTTCAAAATTCAAACATGTGGACCTAACAATTGATACCAATTTGCTCATTCTGAATTTCATTGCTGATTTTCGAGTCATATTAATTAATTACACTTGTTTCTTTATGAACCGTACCAAATATAAATTTTTATGTCAATAATTCCACGAACTTGATATTGTTTGGCAGCGACAGGTATCACTAAGTACTTCAGGTCACCGTGATCTTGATTATGGACAAGGTCAACCGGCTTCACAAAATTTGCAGTTCCGTAGGCGCTGATGCTAAATATGAAGTTTAAAGCTTCCAGTCATTTAGGTGTTCGATAAGATCCTGAAAAATTTCCCGCTTCAGGTCAATGTCAAACGAATTAAGCATGTGTTTTTATGCACTGTTGCTAAACATCTTTTTCAGGTTACTGTGACCTTGAATTTGGGTCAATCACAACCAGCTTGCAATTTTGGTAGAGCTTTATGCATATCAAGCTTTATCTTCTAATCATTTAGGTTCTTACCAAGATGGGTTCTTTTTGTATTTCAAATCACTGTGACCATGTGAATGTGGGCCAAGGTCAACCCTCTTTGCAAACTTTGTAAAGTTGTATGCACTGATAATGTATGTTTATTAAGTTTGAAGGTCTTTATTTTAGGCCTTATGGTTTATGACAAGAAGTTTCAAGATTTTACCACTTCAGGTCACCTTGAATGAGTGTCAAGGTCATTCGTCTTCACCTTTATTGCATGGTGTTAAATATGTAGTTTTATAAGTCCAGCGCTTTTTCTCATGACAAGATGTTAAAAGGTTTTATTTCTTGAGATCGTTGTGACCTTGAATGCAAGTCAAGGTCAACCAGCACTGCAAATTTTGTAGAATTTATGCTATGCATTAAGTTTCAAGCTTCTCAGCATTTTTGGATCATGACAAGTTTAAATGCTTTACTATTCAAGTCTACTGTAACCTTGAATATGGGTCAAGGTCAACAAGCTTCACAAACTTACTGGAGCCTCATGAACATCACAACAATACAATCTTCCCTACTGACATTAACAAATCTGTTGCCATGGCAACAACCAAACTTAACCTGTTTTAAAAGAATAAAAAAGTCATAATTATTTATAATTTCTTTTATTCACACAATTTATGATATTCATATGTTTAAATGCACCCTGAGAACAAATTAAAATTTTAAAACGGTAACATAACTGGTTAGGCATGAAATAGACGAGGTTTATGAAAATTAATGAAAACGGGTGTCAATCAGGGAAAAAAAGAGAAACATAAAACCATTAGGTCCATATATCACATAGTTTCAATATCAATAGACTCTGGTAACAAAATAAAAACTATCTTTAAAATTTATAAATTTTTAAAATTATAACCTCTAAAACAATGAATTTTTACAATGACACACATTTCTTGGGCTTGAAAATGGTTTAAGAAAGTCCATACATGTCCTGAATATCAAAATTTAAGAAAAATTCATTTTATTAATTTTTATTACTGAGAGAACTTGTTTTACCTGATAAACATTGTAATTACAAAATAATTTGAAAAGGTTTTGTTCAACAATGATGATTTTTGTGTCAGATTTTAATGTTGGCCAAGCAAAGTTTAATGCTGCAAAATTCAGAATTCAGTAGAAAAATTAAATGGTATCTTAACTTGACTAAAAACACTATAAATTAAAAAATATGGGGTAAATTAAACAATCAAATAGTTATGGTTGAGTGCAGAAATTTTAAAATGGGAAATTCCCAGAACTCTGGTGCGCCATTAAGTCTGTAGTTTATTTTACTTTTTTCTCTTTTATTTTTATTTTTTTTATTTACAAATACATAACATACAATTGAACAATTAACATTATTTTACCTTACAGAAAATTCTAAAACTATCAATGGTCTTTTTCTAATAGCATGATATGAAACAATTCACAATGTTTGAACCAGCGGTCAACATTGCCATGGGATAATGCAATGTTCACTGCTAAACATGGAAAATTCTGTCTCCTTTATGATTAGGAGCACCCAAACATTTTTTATAAAATTTAAAGCATTTTAAACACACAAAAATAGAATAAAAGGTAAAAGACAAGGCCTTTTTCAGTATAATAAATCGGCTTGGGAGATTAAATTTTCAAGGGGAGACAATCCTCTGCATTTTACTAACCAAGGGCACTAATTATATAGTACAGATCACAGTGTCCATATGATAATAATGACATAAATTTAACAAATATCTAATTATTTCAATAAACTTTTAAAATATATATATACAGAATAATTTTAATATCATGTAATAACATGTTTTACGGATTTAGTTTATTATACAAATATTATTTCCAAGGCATTTTTAAAGGCATTCTAACATGTCTTTATTAGAAAATAATATTTGTTCAATTAACCACATCTGTTAAAACTTTGTAAATATTTCAGCATTTACTAGCAAATGAACCAAGATCATTCTTTTAAGTATCAAATGATTTGTTAAAAATTAAATTACAGCAATCCAAATTTCTAATTTGTTCATAATATAAAGCATATTTAATAAATACATGGCCAAATACAAAATCTCTAGAACTTTATACATGTGCAAGTAATCATGCTAATTTTTGATAATTTCATGTTTGAAAATTGTTCTATGGCAAAAATTAAGTTTTTTTTTTTAAATATTGGTAAAATCATAACTTAATTGAAATTCATACTTTTATGAAATTACCATGTAGGTTTTAACTAATGGTCACAAATTAGTATCACAAAATCTTAAACATACAATAAATCCATGTCATTTTGTTTTATATGCTTAAGTAAATGACTCTTACGCCCTTTACTTTATAATGAAACTGTCCATTATTAAGATTTTGGGTCATAACAAATGTTTTTAAGGATGGAAGGTTTCAATAAAGGTAAAATAGTAATATATTACATACAAAGTGAAGGTAATTATATCTGTGTAATAATATGTCAATGATTATGGATTTTATATTACATATTAAAACGAGAAATACATCATGGATTGAAATTTACATCATCAATTAACAGAGAGAATTATTTACAAAATATATGGTGTCATTTCATAAGACATGCAATACCCACTGCAACATACATATAGATGCTATATGCTGCACACACACACACACACACACACACACACACACCATTTTACTTTACAAATACACATTCATAAAACATTATTATTATATTACATAATGTGAATTTTAATAAAGTGATGTTCAATATATACAATAAACTTAATTTAAAACAATAGTATAATAAAAATAAAAACAACTAATACATTGTTACTAAATAAGTATAAAACTATTTAAGTGATGGATCAAAATAAGTACCACGCCAAAGTTCAGACAGAATCAAAATGGGGTCCGCCTGTGCAGCATGTGAATCCCGCTAAGGTTTGTGTAATCCCGTTTCTTTTGGTTATGAGAAATGCTCAGTTACAAATTCTATATTAAACCGTATCATTTAAATAAAATAGAAATTCCTAAATTATAGGAATCTACCTCCAATGAAAATAATGGTTCTAAAAATATATTTATGGGCACCACCTGGTATACATGTCAAGTTTGGTAATAGTGCCTCCCAGATTTTCTATATACCCAGTACTGTATACCTCACTTTGTAGATATATTCTATTTCAGCTATATTACAATTCAGGTAAAACCAGGGACTTGTAATTCATAATTCTTTTAACATCTCTAAACAATATGCCAATTCCATCCAATTTTTTCTGGAGAAAAAGTATTGTTAACACAACAGAGGCCACTAAGGGTGTTATTACTATCATATGGTTTGTTTTTATTCACCATATAGCTGGATAGAACAGGAAATTACTAGTCCAGATTGTTTTAAATAAATGTAATATTTACATTAATTACACAATACATATGTAATTACATTTACTTTACTCTGTAAAGACATCTTTAAAGATGAGTACCCTAAGGTCTTGATGCATACAGCTTTTTTGCAGTTCAAGTCTCATCGATGTTATACATTTTAGTTCTATGAGATTTGTTTAGGCAACATGTCACTTAAATAGTTAAATTGTTTTAGTTTGCAAAGTGATTTTGTTTCTACACATTTCACTAAAATGAACTGTTAATTATTTAAAAGGGGTCTCATTACTTCCCAGTTAATCTTTCACGTCAAACTCAAAATTAACCCAAATGCAGTTAACTAAATGCATGTCCTAACATGTAAAAGATTTTGAAGCTAAATGGTACTTTAAAAAGAACTATAATCAGACTGTAAAGCATGTTTTCTACAATAACTTCAGAATCTGTCATGTTTTTCATATGGTTGAAAATAACCACTCTTTACATGTTTTTTTCCCTGCGTACATTTTACAACTCTACAAATAATGAGGTTTGCTGATGTGCCAAATAAACAACACCTCCTAAAGTTCGTGCAGGACATTTTGCAAAATATTTATGTCGTCAACTCCCAGAATAATGTCAAAATTTACAGGGAAGCATTAACTGATATGATTCCATATCCAATGGTAATAAGTGTTCTGCACAAACATTAGGGACGTCAACTAGTACAGCAGCAAAAAGATGTTTTAAAAGAGACTATATAGAAAAGATTAGCAGAAACAATTAAAAGTTATGCCATTTTATTAAAATGTTTTATAAAATTACATGTTTCTAGAGTAACATAATTTTTTAACATAAAATTAAAATATGTTTATAGGAAATATGAAATTGTTAAATAAAAATTTCCTCCATACAGAAACAATAAATTACATTCAATCACCACTTAATGCCCCTTATGATTGTACAAAACTATTACTAGTATTATATTGCAAGTCTTACCTCATATTTTCACCAAATAACATCTTTTTTTGTGAAAATGTCATGATTTGATTTCTATTAGATATAAGGGGTATTCAAATTGAACAGAACGAAACAATGAGAATCATTTGGTACAGAGTGATAACAGGACAAGATCATTTAATTACTAAGTTACTCAACTAAATTTAAGTGACAATAGGCTGTTTCTACAGAAATGTTAACGTAATGATGTTATAATGTTTATGGATTTGTCAGTTTTCGGGAAACATAAGCTGGAATCCATTGCAGCCAAATGACTCTGTCCTTGATTGAAGTACAATATTGATATCAAATTTGTTTCATAAGACTGGACTTACTGTAAGTCACACAAAAAATATTAATTAAATTTAAGTACAACAGCAATTTAATGCTGATGGCAAGAATAGAAGCATGGTGAGAGTAAGTACAAAACCAGTACAGAAAACTGATGAAAAGATTTGGTAACTAAAATGTCGCTGCTAATGGATTACAATATACATTGTGCATAAACCAAGACTGATAAGCTACACTATATCACTGTAAATGAATATGCTAACTCAACATGCTAAAGAACCCTCTCTGCACATTGCTCTGAGCACACAACAAAGGTAAAAATTTCTGCCACTTCACCTATAGCTGTAACATCTCAATATAAGACAAATATTCTTGACTGGGACATAAAACCCTAATCAATTAATCAACACTATTTGATACTTGCTCTATAGGGTGTATTGGAAGGTAAATTGAGACAATTCATTACAGTAAACAAGCTTACAGAAGTATTTCTACACAATTTCTATTAGCTGAACTAAGTATTAATTAAACTGACATGGTTGGGTTATTATAATTCTTGTTAAATTGCATTTTGCTCTAGATATATAAATGCATCGGAAATAAGGTTCACAGTTGTATCACAATAAGCCATGAAGTTTGTGCAGAACAGTTATTTACATTGGATATGGAATCACGTCGGTCCTTAGAATCTGAGAAAACAATTATAATAATATGGACTGGCTTTTCTTAAGATCATCTTAGATTCATCATCAATGTCAAAGCGGAGACCTGTACACTTTTTTACCTTTGCTTTTAATTGACGTTTTGCCAACCACGCCCACAATGTGTCGACACTGGCCCCCATCACGGTACCAAAGCAGCACCAAGGCAACTAATGACATATTAGTGTCAGTGATGTCATTAAACGGCACAATTCAGGTCGAGTTTTTATTCTTATTGTGTGTAATTCAAGCATGTCGGACCTTTGCTGGAACATTGTGGGCGTGGCCGGCAATACAGCAATTGTTGAATAACTAAAATTAAGACTTGCAGCACCAATAAAGACTATAATAATAAATGTGCACCTTTAAATCCATCTTACAAATCCAATAGTGAATATGCTTGGAATATAGCATTATAGCAGAAATTTTTAGTATCAACTCAATTTTAAATAAGCATTGCAGTGGTAAGTTTTTGGTAAAATTATAAACATATCGCAGAAAGTAGCAGAGATACCAGTACTTTTAAGTTAAAATTGTAATGTTCTTGTTTCAAAGGATTTTCAACAATATAAAATAATTCTTTTTTGTGGACTTTCAAATAGGATATCATATACATAATATTTAAATCTCAATATCTATACATTCAGTTAAACAATTCATTAGAACTATATTTAAGTTAAATAGATTAATAAGATACTTTTTAGTTTGTGACTTATTGTCTCTATGACCACATGGGGTAAGAATGCCAACTTTAACAGTACATGTCAAAATATTTTCATAAGAACTGTATGGTAGCCATAACAATTTAAGGTTAGTCAGGTTTAGGCCCAATATCAAGAAGAAAGGTCAATATACCTAGCTGCTAACATGATATTCAATTTTCCTCTAATTAAACAAACATTATATCTTATGGGATTTTTCCATGGGAATTAAACATAATTTCTATGTGTTTATATAACTTCCCAGCAAAAATTACAATGTATAGGTCATTCACCACCTGATGGTAGAGTGTTTATAAACATGGGCGAGTCTAAATAACATGAACATGTAATAACACTTATAACAGTGTGTAACCCTATGTCCGCATTCACTTCTCATGCTTTGTTTGATGCAACCACCCTAATATTAAAATGGACTTGTAAACATTGCCATTAGATTGAGCACACAAATGACATTTGAATTGACATTATGTACATGAAAATGTGTGACTAGGCCCCAGTTTCACAATCTTTTCTTTACTAAGATTTTCCTCAACTTAAATCTAGCATAATTGAAATATTGGTTCATGGTTTTTTTCAAGATTTTTTTGGAGTTTAATGTGCTGTTTTGAAGATTGCTATAAGCTTAAACCATATGTATCCTAGTTTTGTTGAGAATATTTATTTTGAGATCTGTAGAAGATTGACAAAATGAGCTAAATTTAAGTCAAGGAAAATCTTAGTCAAGGAATGATTGTAGAACTGAATCCATATATCAATCAGTTTTAAAGAGTGAACAGTAATGAAATACATGATAATGAATTTTAAGTATGTACCATGTGCTATTCCACAAGTGTTTAAGCTTAAGTATTGTTAGTTTGTACTGGTTAACTTAAAGCAATTACATCTTATTTCCCAGATAAATGCCAAAATATGCATATTCATACTAATAGAGAAATGAAATAATATTTTGCACCTGGTAAGATTCTTTCACTTATATTGAGGGGGGGGGGTCATTTTTGGGATCATGGAGGAAGCTGGAGTACCCAGAAAAAACAATTCATTGGCATTCACCAAGAAACCTTACAAACTATCTTGCACTAGAATCTGTACCAAGTTGGATTTGAACCCAGGCAGTGAGAGGCGCTGATCTGCAACTGCATGCTTTATTTAGTATTTAGACCACTCAGACACATAGGCCCCCTTTCTATCTAATGGAAACAAAATGCTAAAACACTTCAAGATATCAAATGGTACAAGCTAGCAATCCATTGTTTTCTATTTGCATATACTGGATTTATATCAAAATGAAATTCATTCTAAAATGTAGTTCTAATAAAAAATTTAAAACAGATATTTTCTACAGTTTTTGGCACCACACTGACAAATGATTCTATACTGGTCTGTAAGGGACTTGGGTAGGAGCGGTGTGTTAGATACTGGCTCGGTTATTGTACTATCAGAGTCTGTTGTTTTTTCGTCATCACCGACATTTCCTGACTCATCACTAGATTCCGTTTCTAGAACTTCAACTGTCTGATTCATACTGGATTCTGAATTCTCTATGATTTGATTGTCACTAGATTCTGACTTAACGTCTACGTCACTAGATTCGGAATTTGTGACATCACCGTCCAATTCGTCTAATTTTTTATCTATAGATTCATTTGATACTTTTTCTACATCAGTGTTCTCTGCCATACTTTGAAGTAATTTTGTGTTATTTAGAAGTTCTTTTGCCAGTTTTTCTTCCACTTCATCTATGGTTGGGATAGGTGTTTGGTTTGTGGTATCTCCTGTAACACAAAATGAAATCATACATATACTATGATTCTGTTCACATATATATCATGTGGGAATTTTTCATGGTCCCGACTTTTAGAGAGTGATACATGAAAAAGGTTAAAAAATAGTCAACACAGATATTGCTTGTGTCACACCACTAAGCGATATATGATTTTGGTATTACATGAAGATCAAGAATAAAATGTATGGCCAAAAACTAAAACGGTAACAAGACTTAAAAGTAGCCCACTGGCCATAATGCTCACCTAGCACATGAATGCTCATTGCAAAATGCACTCATAGCAAATACAAAGAGTTTGAATAAAACACTGCAAATCATCAAATTTAGGAATGTATTAAATGTTTTTATTGGCCTGTAATATTTTTGTATTTGCTTCGATTAAATATAGCATTTAAAGACAAGGTTGACACTCCTGACAATGTTTAAAGTACAATGAAAGGAAAAGGCCCGACAATGTTTCTTGCATATATGTGTTAGCTAAAAATGTGTCTGGAGTCAGTTGACTATTTTAACTAAGATTTTTAGATTAATTTAGCTACGCTTGACATCTCAATTCTACTATTTCTAGTACAACATTAGGACACAAACTTACCTGTCATCATATAATCAAATGTTAACTCTTCTCCTTTTTCAATGTCTTTTCTAGCAAACAAAGCAATACGGGGAAGTCTTGGATCTAGTGTGTTTATCCATACACCAAATACCTCTAAATTAGGGTCACACTGAAAATATAAAAGTAACATATGTATACACAATAAAGCAAACAAAGTTTTGGATCTAGTGTGTTTATCCATACACCAAATACCTCTAAATTAGGGTCACACTAAAAATACAAAAGTAACATATGTATATAAAACAAGGCAAACAAAGTTTTGGATCTAGAGTGTTTATCCAATACACCAAATACCTCTAAATTAGGGTCACACTGAAAATATAAAAGTAACATATGTATACACAATAAAGCAAACAAAGTTTTGGATCTAGTGTGTTTATCCAATACACACCATTACAAGCACATGCATCGTAAAAAATATTACAATTTACCCGATAATTAATAAAGGAACAACAGCATCTTTAACTCGTTTTTAATCGATCTTATAATAAGCCTGAAACTTTGAATTATTACAGTATATGTACCTTCAAATGCAGACTGTTGTAAAATGTCAACTACCAGTACTGTTATTTCCAGAAAAATGGTTGGCAACACAATAACGAAAATGGCGACAAAATTTTACAACTGGCAATTTCATTGGTGACAGAATTTGTCAACCAAGCAATAACCCTGACATAATTATTTCTTCAGAAAAATTTAGCCTTGGGACTCACATTAAAGGACCTGGACCCCTTTTACTTACTGCTGTCACCCCCCCCCCCCCCCCCCCAAATTATTTTTTAAACCCTGCAATAGTTAATTGGTTTAAATTAACTGATCACAAATATGAATTCCTAACACTGACAGAAAGCTTTGTAGGCCCTTGTCTGTGTTAAGTATCATAATTATATATGTCTGGTGTTTATACTGCATCTCTGTGTAAAACTTGACACAGAAAGCCCTGATACACCAATTTTTAATATTAGCATGTCAGATAATTGTGATCTAATGTTATATCAAAACATTGACCACTACTCCTCTTCTTAAACTGGAACAACAGGAAGACCGACCGACATGCAATATCCAATCCACTATAAAACATAACGTTATTATCACTACAGACTGAGTCTAAACAAAACAGTTAGGAAGTGTACTGTCTAGGTTTCCAAAAATTAAAAAATATTAGTGGTCAAATTCCTAAAATTTGTGAAAATATAATCCTTTTGACATTATTTTATTTCATATTTGGTAAAATAGAATAGACTACTTTTGAATGAAATTTTTAGAAAATTGTAGCGGCTGTGCCTGCCTGCACATGTAATTCATCTTAAACATCTGATGCAGTTCGGCCATGTCCACTTTTGTTTACTACTTCTTTCATAATCTGTACAAATATGTGTAAATACAAATATATTTGAAATCCATAAACTAGATTTCCATAAATTTAAAATAATTAGTACCGGTAGCCAAATTTCCAAAATTTGTGAAAATATAGTCCTTTTTAAAGTATTTTTCCACAAATTTGCTAAAATAGGTTACTTTTTGAAAGAATTCCTCAGAAATTAGTAGCCAATGGCGATTTTGGCTACCAGGAATGGAAACATAGCATAAATACTGAAGTAACATTTAGCTAAACTGAGCAACTTGGTCATATATACGTGTCATTGCAAATTGAAAAATATTATTTTTACTCACAGAATGATTAATAAAATGTGAAACGTTGCCATAGTAACCAGCATCTACAGTAAATGGACAATCTCCATCATTATAATCCAAGTCAAACAGGTAAGTTCTTCCTACAGCATCATAAAACCTTCCTCTCTTCTCGGCTTCTTCATTTGTAATAACCTAAATCATACAATTAAAACTTAATAATCAACTTCACTACAAGTTTATATTCCACAATCATGACTCAATGGTAGAGTGCTCACATCCTATTTGGGAGTTTTTGTGGTAGAGCTGTTATTATACATCGTCATCTCGCGATTATCCTTGCCGAAAATTTACCGACGACAATATCACGATAAATAAGTCAAAATCCTGCTATTGCAGATTACCGTTTCATAGAATTTTTTTTTTTGATTTTATAAAGCAAAAACACACATAAGAAAATAAGAAACATGTTGCTTATAATTAATATTGAATAAAAACAAGAAGAAATGATGTTGTTTTATTGTTAATTAACATTAAAATGTGTTATTTTTATGTGTCTGTTGCATTGTGTATTTGCGTGGAGTCATGATTGTAACTTGGGAGGACATGTATTTTACAATGTATTTAAGTTTTTAATGTAAGCTCAATAGAGCCATACCTGTATTAAGTGCTTTAATTTTTTTTGAAAGTGAAAGTTGATTGAAATTAAAACTCTTGGCTACGAAACATCATACAAGACCAGAAATTCTGTCGGTACACAAATCTAACATCAAAGACATTTTTTCAGGAAATTTCATTGGATGAAAAAACTTGTGGAATTCCCTCTTCACGGGGGTAATCGTGATACACCGTATTTCATTTACGTCGGAGTATTCCGTCGGTTTTAATTTACGTCCGAGTAAAATGATGCTTTTTTGGTCGTTACGCTTTACGTTAAAGAGAACAGATGACTATTTTTAATATAACTTCATAAAAACAAAACTTTTCCAGAAAGCAAAAAGTTGGTCACATAATATTTGATGGTATTTAACTGCCTCATATAAAAACTTGCAAGAAATATTCATATTTTTCACGTACCTTTCACATTTCCATTTTTGGCAGGTGCTTTTGTTTAGCAGCTGATTTTAATAAAACGGACTTGGTTTCAAATGATGTTTCTACTCAAAATTCTAAAGAAATGTCTTTACTTTTATAAACTCGCGAAAACAGAAGCTTTACTCGGCTTTTAAGTGAAATTTTATGTTTCGTTTAAGCGGAGTGGTATAAATGTTACGCTTTCCGACCAGCTGTGTTACGCTTTCCGTGAAGACATGTTACGCTTTCCGTTTTATATGATTCGCAATTGACAGAACTCAAACTTCATTATAACTTTAGATCGGATGTTTTTCTCGATTATATCTTCACAAGTTGTTTCAGAAGTGATTCAGAAAGCATTGCAGGATAGCTTTCAATTTTTGAAAGAGAGCAGAACCATACACAGTTCGTAACTTGAACCAATAAAAAGCAAAAACAACATACTGTCATACATGCTTATATAGCAACACATTACTTCCAAAAGTAAATACTTACGAAAGACTAAACCGACTTAAAGATAGTTATACCAATTGCGCAAATAAATTAAACACATGTGAAATACCATTTTGAAAAGGTTCGAATGTAGATCATATTTTTTACCTCTTTCTTCTTAGAATGTAGTTGAGTTGGGTAATGGTGTTTCACGCCCCTATGAAGATTGAATCACATATATCGAGGCGGTGAATTCATAGATGGTGAATGAAATCAGTGTACTCAGAGAATCCGCCACCTTTGGCAGCGAACTGACAACGGCTCCGGGTACGTTTGTCACTCTTCCTGTCACTTTCTGCATTATGCCATTCTTGTGAAATACCAAAGATTCAGCTTTTATTATCTTTTTGTTATGTGGCGTATTTTGACTGTGGTGGCTTACAGCTAAAATCTCACCATTATCACCACCCGTTTTCTTTTTTTTTTCAGATCATAAGCAATATGCGATTCGTATTTTTTATGTAACCTTATCGCCCTGTTTCTACGTTTAACGTGAGGACTTGTAACGTCACACATAATCTTCATGTGCCTTAAATAAATCTTCAATGATTCATTAGTTTCAGACAAGTATTGACATCTGTATGTGGCGTGGCCCTTGATGATGTGTCAGACATTATGAATTCATGACTGTGTGATTGTATTTTACTAGTTGATTTCAAAGTGAAAAGAGGCCATCTGTGGCCGAGGGGTCTAAAGAACGGGCTTATGGATTAAAGTGCCTCTCATCGCCTTAGAACGAGTCCCATTTAGCGAAAGTCGGCGGCTTCTCTGGGTACACTGGTTCCATTCACCTATGTACTGACCGCCTCGATATATGTGGAAGAATCTTGACTACGGCGTAAACAACATTACACTTGACTGTGGCGTAAACACCATTACCCAACTCAACTACTAGTATATTCTTAGATTAAAAAGTTAAAAATTAACATAAGAGGCTGATGAGCCTTAACGCTCACCTTAGTATAAACAATGAATCACATGTGATCTATGGTCGTCCCAACACAATAACACGTGTGCGCTTAAGGTTTGGTGAGATAAAAATGTGAAAACTCATGTCATAATCTGTTTATATAGTCAAATTATAACAATTGTTTACATTTCAGTATTCTTTCTATATCTGTAACCTTGACTCTTAACCCATGACTTTGATCTATATGACCACTGTGTCAATAGCTACAACATTCTAACTTACATCTCTATACAAAAGTTAATATTCTTTTAGATAATTTTTAGATAACCATTTTGGTTTACTTGTTCATCTGTGACCTTGACTTTTGAATATAAAAATGATCATCACGGCAATGCCTACACTATTCGTATATACATGACTATTTTAGTTTCGCAAATAATTAGCCATTTTGATGTTCTTGTGTATCTATGACCTTGACTTTTGAACCCATGACCTTGTTCTTTGTATCAAAATGATCGTCATGTCAATACCTACAATAAACTGAAAATACCATGCCATTATCACCTGAAAAATTAGCATTCTTTATGAAAGTTCAAAAACTGGGACATGACCTTGAGCTTTGATCTTTACATCAATTCGAAGATCAACAGTAAATACTACATACATTATATCTTCAATCTTTGTTGAGTTATAACAATAAATGTTTCGTTCCAATAAAAAGCAAAAACAACATACTGTCATACATGCTTATATAGCAACACATTACTTCCAAAAGTAAATACTTACGAAAGACTAAACCGACTTAAAGATAGTTATACCAATTGCGCAAATAAATTAAACACATGTGAAATACCATTTTGAAAAGGTTCGAATGTAGATCATATTTTTTACCTCTTTCTTCTTAGAATGTAGTTGAGTTGGGTAATGGTGTTTCACGCCCCTATGAAGATTGAATCACATATATCGAGGCGGTGAATTCATAGATGGTGAATGAAATCAGTGTACTCAGAGAATCCGCCACCTTTGGCAGCGAACTGACAACGGCTCCGGGTACGTTTGTCACTCTTCCTGTCACTTTCTGCATTATGCCATTCTTGTGAAATACCAAAGATTCAGCTTTTATTATCTTTTTGTTATGTGGCGTATTTTGACTGTGGTGGCTTACAGCTAAAATCTCACCATTATCACCACCCGTTTTCTTTTTTTTTTCAGATCATAAGCAATATGCGATTCGTATTTTTTATGTAACCTTATCGCCCTGTTTCTACGTTTAACGTGAGGACTTGTAACGTCACACATAATCTTCATGTGCCTTAAATAAATCTTCAATGATTCATTAGTTTCAGACAAGTATTGACATCTGTATGTGGCGTGGCCCTTGATGATGTGTCAGACATTATGAATTCATGACTGTGTGATTGTATTTTACTAGTTGATTTCAAAGTGAAAAGAGGCCATCTGTGGCCGAGGGGTCTAAAGAACGGGCTTATGGATTAAAGTGCCTCTCATCGCCTTAGAACGAGTCCCATTTAGCGAAAGTCGGCGGCTTCTCTGGGTACACTGGTTCCATTCACCTATGTACTGACCGCCTCGATATATGTGGAAGAATCTTGACTACGGCGTAAACAACATTACACTTGACTGTGGCGTAAAACACCATTACCCAACTCAACTACTAGTATATTCTTAGATTAAAAAGTTAAAAATTAACATAAGAGGCTGATGAGCCTTAACGCTCACCTTAGTATAAACAATGAATCACATGTGATCTATGGTCGTCCCAACACAATAACACGTGTGCGCTTAAGGTTTGGTGAGATAAAAATGTGAAAACTCATGTCATAATCTGTTTATATAGTCAAATTATAACAATTGTTTACATTTCAGTATTCTTTCTATATCTGTAACCTTGACTCTTAACCCATGACTTTGATCTATATGACCACTGTGTCAATAGCTACAACATTCTAACTTACATCTCTATACAAAAGTTAATATTCTTTTAGATAATTTTTAGATAACCATTTTGGTTTACTTGTTCATCTGTGACCTTGACTTTTGAATATAAAAATGATCATCACGGCAATGCCTACACTATTCGTATATACATGACTATTTTAGTTTCGCAAATAATTAGCCATTTTGATGTTCTTGTGTATCTATGACCTTGACTTTTGAACCCATGACCTTGTTCTTTGTATCAAAATGATCGTCATGTCAATACCTACAATAAACTGAAAATACCATGCCATTATCACCTGAAAAATTAGCATTCTTTATGAAAGTTCAAAAACTGGGACATGACCTTGAGCTTTGATCTTTACATCAATTCGAAGATCAACAGTAAATACTACATACATTATATCTTCAATCTTTGTTGAGTTATAACAATAAATGTTTCGTTTTACAAATAGTCCGTGGGCTAGGTGGACCCACCGTGCACCCCCCCCCCCCCCCCCCCCCCCCCCCCCCCCCGGATCCACCGACATCACTTTTTTCTGGTACCTTAGGGTGTCTAGTAATGGAATCAAGATGTTTCCCAGAAATAAATTGGGATGCTCTTCACGAAAGACTTCAATATTTAGGAGTGCCTGAAAGTTTTCAGTATATTTCTCAGTGTCTCCGTGTGTTTTTTATGTTGTACAGAAATAATTCATATAGTATAATTTTAAATGATTCTATAGCTTTTTTCTTCAAAAATTGAGTTCATGACGTCATGGAAACGTCCCAATAATAGCTACACCAATCAATTTTATTAAAGCTGAACCCGTTCCCTTTACAATGATACCAAAAAGATCTATATCTACATAAAACCATCGACAACAAAGATAAAAACGTTCCCCTACCCCGTTTTGATCATTTTTTTTTAAATGGGTATCTTTAATATATTTTTTCTAATATAGTGGTGAAGATGAGAATATATGATCATTTATAACTACAATTCATCAAGTAAATGCAAAACATACTTTGTCTTAATGTCTTTTATTATGCTGTACAGAAGTAATTTTATAAAGGATAAATTGACACGATTTTATAGCGTTTTTCCTCAAAACTTGTGTTTATGACGTCATGGTGACAATATAGTAGCAGATACATCAACCAACTTTGTATTTTATTAAAGCTGAACATGTTCCCTTTACAATGATACCAAATATGATCTGTATCTGCATAATATTATTGAAAACAAAGATAAAAACGTTCCCCTACCCCTAATAGAGAAATTTACTGAAAACTTTCAGGCACTCCTAAATACTGAAGTCTTTCGTGAAGAGCATCCCAATTTATTTCTGGGAAACATCCTGATTCCATTACTAGACACCCTACGATACCAGAAAAAAAGTGATGTCGGTGGATCTTGGGGGGTGCACGGTGGGTCCACCTAGCCCACGGACTAAAATTACGTCTTTTACACAAAACACGTGTAACCAATTTTTCGTCCAATTTTCATGTTGCGGGTATCCTGGATAGAAATACGGTATCCAATCGAAATTTTGCACGTTTTGGTTTCAGAGAAAAATATCTTTTGCCTTGTTTGCTATTTTAAAAACGGCAGCCATCTTGTTAGGCGTGACCAAACCCCGAACACAATTCTGAAAGCCTGTTACCCAGGCCTGATAATCACCAAGTTTCATCAAATTTGCCCTAGCAGTTTTCGAGACGATGATTAAAATGTAAAGTTTACGAACGACGTACGCCAAACGACTGACGATGATAAATGACAATAGCTCAACTGAGCCTAAAAACCTATATATGAACTACATTTGATGCTTTTCAAAATGATATTTAACACGTACAGTCGAACCTGCCTTAAAGACCCCTCTATTATAAGGACCACTTGCCAATAAAGGCCACTTTTACTAGTTCCCTTCAGTGGCTTTTATAAGCAAGTTTGACTGTAGTTTATTTTGTGCAATTGGTATAACTATCTATAAGTCGGTTTAGTCTTTCGTAAGTGTTTGCTTTTGGAAGTAATGTATTGCTATATAAGCATGTATGACAGTATGTTGTTTTTGCTTTTATTGGTTCAAGTTACGAACTGTGTATGGTTCTGCTCTCTTTCAAAAATTGAAACCTATCCTGTAATGCTTTCTGAATCACTTCTGAAACAACTTGTGAAGATATAATCGAGAAAAACATCCGATCTAAAGTTATAATGAAGTTTGATTTCTGTCAATTGCGAATCATATTAAACGGAAAGCGTAACATGTCTTCACGGAAAGCGTAACACAGCTGGTCGGAAAGCGTAACATTTATACCACTCCGCTTAAACGAAACATAAAATTTCACTTAAAAGCCGAGTAAAGCTTCTGTTTTCGCGAGTTTATAAAAGTAAAGACATTTCTTTAGAATTTTGAGTAGAAACATCATTTGAAACCAAGTCCGTTTTATTAAAATCAGCTGCTAAACAAAAGCACCTGCCAAAAATGGAAATGTGAAAGGTACGTGAAAAATATGAATATTTCTTGCAAGTTTTTATACGAGGCAGTTAAATACCATCAAATATTATGTGACCAACTTTTTGCTTTCTGGAAAAGTTTCGTTTTTATGAAGTTATATTAAAAATAGTCATCTGTTCTCTTTAACGTAAAGCGTAACGACCAAAAATGCATCATTTTACTCGGACGTAAATTAAAACCGACGGAATACTCCGACGTAAATGAAATACGGTGTATCACGATTACCCCCGTGCTCTTATTCAGTGCATGTCAACTATGGGAATTCCCGATCTTCCCATACTTTCACCTGCCTAAGAACGGGAAGACAGACATAACGATGTATTTTTTTCTTTCAAAGATGAAAACTTTTGATTTTTTAAGAAAACCTATATCGATCACGACGAACCCCATTCATACCTGATAATATCGTGACGATATCGCCATATTATCTGTGATATCACGATACCCATTTGTCTCATGATTACAGCTCTATTTTGTGGTCAACTGTTTGAAATTTAAGTCACAGGGTCAATTGGAAAAGAACTATAACCTGATGCCCTGTGTCACGGCAGGTATGACACATTAAAGAAGCCTCGCTGCACATTGCCTTGGTACTCTGTAAAATTTCTGTTGCTTCAATTATAGCTGGTGACATCTTGATATGAGTGAAATATTCTTGACTAGGATGTAAAATCCCATTTAATCAATTAACCAATACAAGATGTAAGAAGATTATAGTATCTGTTAATGGGACAGTCCACAAGTTGTGTCAGACTTGCATGTACTAATAATTCAGTGGTTTAACTGATGCTCACTTTACATATGCATTATAAAACAAAGAAACAAATTTTACAAGCCTCTAGATATTTATCCAGAGTCAACTTCAAATTCTGAGACTTCCTTTTCTTAAATTGATTGAATGAATCAGTCCTATACAAGATTTTGAGGAAAAACAATTTGATCCCAGGAACTCAAAAGTCAAGACTTGTTATGCTACATAAAAAGAAATTTTATAAAATAGTGTAATAAATACCTCTCCAACATATTCTACTACAAAAGTTCCTTTCTTTATTTTCTGTACTGTTTTAACGCCCCATCCTCGTCCATTGGCCGTCCTGAAGATACAAACTTTACACTTTCTACCCTGTTGAACCACTCTATTGGGGCACTCTGGACCACATTTACACCGTTTGTTACACTCGTAAACTGGTGTCCCTTTAGGAACTTTCAGTCGTTTGCCCTTATAATATGCAAATGTTGACCCACTTTCTGTCGGACAACATCCCTTTTTATTGTCTAAACAATCCTCACATTCACAGCCAACAAGAGGATCAGCAGGAATCTCTATCCCTTCTCCGGCTTTATAGTCATTTATATACTCAAAGTTTTCTGGTGGTCCTTCAAGATCTACTTCATTTTCGACTAAAATCGGAGCGGGGTCAGTGTTTATGCTATTTAAGTGATTCTGCCAATCTAAAAGTGCCTTCTTCACATCTTTTTTCTTTTCTTTGTAGAATTTTGTCCGTGGATTTAACTGACGATTACCTGGAGTATTAAGTTTTGGTAATTTCCTACCATTGCTCGATATCAGTCCTTTGAATAGTGGCTTCTTACCCTTTTTGGGACTAGAAAGTGACAAAAGTTGTAGAGGAGTAATTTTCTCTTTCAAGGGAGCTAATTTCTGGAATATTTCATCTACTCGTTTTCTTTTTGAATCTTGCATTTCAGCTTCAGGATCAAAGAATTTACGTTTCAATGGAGCCCTTTCTTTCTGTGCCAAATGAAATGCTTCTAACAAATCATCACAGCTTAAGTTTTCCTGTGGTTCCCAGGAATTGTATTCATTCTTCCAGCCTTTCCACTTGATAAGGTAGAACTTTTTGCCCTTTAAATAGACAGAAAATACTTTTTGATAACCTTGTGAACATGTTTATGTAAAGTGCTACATTTTACAATCTATATATATATATATATATATATATATATATATATATATATATATATATATATATATATATGTGTGTAAAAAGTCACATTCTGATTGCAAACAAATTACAACATTATGAAGTAGTTTCCACTGACAAAATTTCTTCCCATTAAAAAAAAGATCCTGTACAAAAAACTTCAAATTAATATGTAAGTCTTCCATGAGTCATTGATGTTTTGCTGTTAAAACTGTCTACTAGTCTTATTTTTGGCATGTTTTTGACTAGGATATTCAGTCTTGATCACATGTTCATACCTCTAACTAGTTAGAATGTACAGTACCAAAATTTTGCATTATGTAATGTTTAAGAATTCAATGACCCCCTTCTAGAATGAATACTGCAATAGGGTATGTTACTTTTTTATAAAATTTCTCAGAAATGAGCAGCCAATGGCAATTTTGGCAACCAGGAATGAAAACATAAGATTAAATTTAAAGTCTATGGTTTGGAGACTTGTGTTTTAACCACTGGACCACCACATCACGATCCATAAACCCTTACCTCTTCTTCTACAAAGTCCAATATGTTTTCTACTTCCCAGTTTTCTTCCCATTCTATCTCACCTCTTTCAACAACTAAAAGTAAAACAGAGAATTTTGTTTTTAAAATAAGCAGACCAAATCTCTAAATGACAACTACTCAGATACTGGCAACGTTCAACATGTAATGTATTTAATTTTTACAACATATAGAATATAACTTTATTAAATATGATACCAAAGATGAAAGAGCAGACAACTAAAGGCAGAACAAGGAGAATAGTGGATTAATGGAGTTACTCCAGTTGAGGTTATTTCACTTATATCGAGACAGTCAGTTGGGGGAAACTGGAGTGCTTGAAAAAAATACATGTATCAACTTTCAGAACTAACTTACTTTCTGAAACTAGGATCTGCCCAAAGAGGGATGAGCCATTGGCTATATCAGCATTATTTCAGCTGTTCATGGCTTGCCCCAGGAGGGATTCATACCAAGGCATAGGCTGCTGTGATCCCCGCTTTACAGATGCAGATATGTATGTTGATACCAAGAATTGGGATGTGTGAGCTAGTGTTGGACCAATTAATCAATTTAATCGATATCTAATCGTTTGAGTGTCATATTAGCGATAATCGATTCTAAAATCTAATAATCGATTGAATTCGATTATTACTGAAGCTCGTTTATGGACAAACGGAACGGTTCGTTTGGAGCTCGTGTGTAATATTTACACCTTTTTATACAAAAAAGTATGAAATTGTAGCTGAAATAAGTGTACTAACACAAACGTAAGGAAGAGTAAATGATCAGAAAAATGGAGGATATTTTAAGTCTTAAATGAGATACAAATATCTTGCAGATATTATCAAGACTAAAAATTAGAATTTAATCTGATTTACTTTGTAATTTCTGCTTCAATGTATTAACCGATTATAATCGGAAAATTGATCGAAATCATCTTCCGATTATAACCGATTAATCGATTATAAAAATGCAACCGATTCCCATCACTATCACAAGCTAGTAACTGGGTTTGAAATGGTTCCACTCCAGCCAACATTAGTTTATTTATATAATGCTGTCACCAGCTAATTTGGATTTTTTCGCTTTATTATGTTTTTGTGCTATACCTATGACATACTTAGACACGGGGCATAAATTCTAAGGTTTCATTTTCTACATTGTGGACAAAAATGAGATTATCAGCAATCACTCATGTAACTGTACAATTGGAAATTTACAAAATATTTGCACTTTTGGTTACTTCAAAGTAGGGTTAATAAACAGTAGATGTTTGTCAAAGTGGTGTCTTATTTGAGGGTTTCCTTTACAATGTTTTTCGTACATATGTAAATGAAAATAAACCAATTTTGTTTGCTTTTAAAAGAGAAGTTGAGATAAATTTAGGATGATAATAATGTTGTGTGCTACGCTACCCAATTACCTTATGTGCAACAGGAAGGAAAAAATACAGGGTTGAATCAGGGACCAAACCCAGGACACAAAACACTATAGACAAGTGTTCTAACAGTTACTCAGACCGCTGCATTCCGTTCCTATTATTTTTCAATTTCCCACTGTCCAATACAAGGGCTATCGCACTCAAATTCTCTGAGGTGGACTTTTTTGGCCAGTAACTGCCAATTCACCACTTCCAAGGACCACACAACTATGACTGGAAGAAGAATACATGCAGAGTTGAGGGTCCTCCAGGTGAGACCTAAAAAACCAATGTCATGGCAGTTGCGTCCTGTTAAAAAAACCCTACTTGCACATTGTCCTTAGCACACAGCAAAAGGTTAATTTTTCTGTCACATCACCAATAGCTGACGGCATCTCAATATAAGTGAAATATTCTTGACTGGGACATAAAACCCCATTGATGATTGAGTCAAGAATGCAGTTGGACCATGCGAACACAAGACCACCCACACATTTGCAAGTGCTCTACCAACCTAGCTTCCCAGACCACTACATTTGCAACAAACTTACTACCATGACCGTTGACAACATGAGGATACAGTGCACTAGGAAGGCATTTACAGTTTGACGTAATGTAAATCAGATGTTCTTTGAAGCAAAATTTTCTCAACTATGACACCTATTTATTTGCATGCTTCCGTGAAATCTACAGGATATGTTGCTACAGATATTTATTGTTTTGCAATAGATCTAAATCATGAAATAAAAAGGTGCACATAGGTCATAGGAGGATGCATAAACTTTTGCATCCTGCATCTTTTAAAAAGAGCAAAGATGCAAGGATCAAAGAATATAGACCCCACCAAAACTGCATTCCAATATTTATTGGTCAAAGTTTGCAGGAGACACGGGGTTGACATTAATGAATACTTACGTTTGCTTATCAGTTTTTGTGCCACAAAAGGGCCGACCTTTTTCAGTGTTTGGTAGAGGAGAAACTGGTTGGTCTCCGATGAAAATTTCAGAGTTTGCTTTTGACATACTTTTTGTAAATCTATTATACCCGACAAACAGGGGACTTCTGATTCAAATATTTCAGTCACCCCCATTGTCAGATTAATTTGTAAACCGTGTTTACAGATACAAATCAATGGATCTCCGAGAGTGTATCATTCAGCATGAAAAAAAGCGCGCATTTGAATGCCACACTTCCGCTTACTGAATGGTTTTGATTGGTTACTAAATTTAAGCTATACGAGTTACTGCCCTTAGACCATAAATTAAGATACGCCCAATCAGTTTTCCCGCAAATACGAAAAAATATATCCCAACTTTTGGTACGAGATTGCTGAATCAACATAGAATTATGTTGAATAGAATAATAAGTAATTAAATATTTGATTTCAAGCAAGACCGGTACTCAGGTACTGAAAACTTTTTATTCATAACACCACATTTCAATCCTGAAATCATATTTTCTTACCCTTCTTGTATTTTTTTCCCCCAAAAATAAACATGTCTCTGATATTTTTATATAAAAATATTAAAGTATCATATGCATGAGGGAATTAAAAAGGGTATGACTATGTGATTGATGTTTCCATAAAGATTTTTAAATTATCTGAGCATAACATACTGAGAAAAAAATTACACTTGAAAGCTTCCTTGGAAATATTTTTCACACTGTTTGTCACTGTGAAAAACATTTATTTGAACTCAAATAAATAAAGAAATTAATTAATAAGAATTAATAAATAAACAAAACAAAACATTCCTTGTAAAAAGTTACTGATTGTCAATTAAAACAGTAAAATGTTCACTCATTGAAATACAATCATTAGAAGTACCAGCAACAGTTCATAAATTCGGTATCATTGGATGAACTTACCAGATGCTTACCGGTTACGTATGTCCTAATTATTTTAGTCTTTGTTAGCAAGTCTCTGTAATACATTAGCTTACTTTGACAATAATAGTTTCTTATCCTTTACCATGCAGGCGTTGTTGGTCCATTCAGTAACATCTAATCTGTATTTAATGTCGCCGGTACATTGATTGATAAAGCAATGGTATATATTTTATTGTTGCATACTTATGGACCCAATAGTTCAAAGACCTGTAAGTTTAACTATTTGGTTAATGAAATTTTGTATCTAATTGTTCATTAGGTCATATAATATTTTTTTTTTCAATTCAAAAATTAATGAGTGCCGTTTTTATTATCAAATAGAAACGACTCGAGACAAAACTTTATGTTCATCTTAAATACTTTAAATTTTATGAACATTAAAATTTTTCACTAACCATTCGGTTAAGCTAACGGCGCTTTGAACAACTTGATCCTGAATGTTAAATAAATGGGATGGTTATTGAGGTCCATCACATAGTATTATAACATTGGTACTTGTTGTGTGACGGTCCAAAGTCGGGAGTTTTATCATAGTCACCATTATGTGTTAGTGACATTGAATGAAAATGTCATTATGTGTTAGTGACATTGAATGAAAATGTCATTATGTGTTAATGACATTGAATGAAAATGTCACAGATATTGAATGTCGCTACACATGTGTTTATCTATTATCTGATCTTGTTTATTTGTTTCCTTATTAACTTGTATTATTTCGTGTACTTGCATGTTAACGTGGGTTTTTGTCGAATCATTATGTTTTTTAGTTACATTCCTCTACTCCAAGTTCTGATGGGTTTTTGTGACGAAATCGTGTATTTGACAACAGCTACACAAAAAGATCACATGACAATAAACAAATGAATCAAACCAAGATAAATACTAGTACACCGAGATCACGGGTTATAAAAATCCTGATTTTAAGTTCACCTGGCCACTTCATGCTCAAATAAGCTAATGTAACTTGTTTTTGTCCGATGTACGCCATGCGTCAACATTTTTAACACTCTAGATGCCACTTTATTTTAATCCAATCTACATCAAAGTTGGCTACAATGACCCACTTGACAAAAGCTAGACCAAATTCGTATATATGGGACATGTTGGGTCAATAAGTAGGTCACTAAGTGCAATTATAGAAAAAAACATTTTTAACTCTCTTGAGGCCAATTTATTCCAAAGTTCATTAAACTTGCTCAGAATGATCCTCTTCACAAAAGTCGGGCCAAGTTCCTCTAAGGACCATGTTGGATCAACAAGTTGGTCAACTCAAAGAATAACCTTGTAATTTTGGGTCAGTATGTAGGTCACTAGATTAAACCACAGAATACCGTGTTAACATTATAAAATTATATTTCAATCTTCAAATTTTCCCAGAATGAAAATTTTTGTAAAAGCGAGGTCAAGTTCATGTCTAGACCATGTTGGGTCAGTAATTAGGTCAGTTTATAGAAAAATCTTGTTAACACTCTTGGGTCACAAATTTTAGTCCAATTTTTCATCAAACTTCAGAATGATCCTCTTGACAAAAACTAGGTCAAGTCCCTGTATGTGTGATGTTGGGTATAACAACCTTGTTAACACACTAGAAGCCACAATATTTAAGCTTCATCACACTTGATCAGAAAGATGCTCTTTACAAGAACTAGATCAAGAAGATTGATTGTCTCGATACAAATAAAAATTATAATACTCTTGACTGGGGCATAAATCACCCTTACTCCATTCAACTCAGATCTTATGACCTCAATTTAGAAGGATCTTCTTTCATACACAAATAAGCAGACAATGACATCCTGCATAAGCAAATAGGCTAAAAAACAACATTAACCTGTCCACTTGACCTTTAATTTAAACATTTATTATGGACTATATGGGACACAGGTGTTAATTTCGTCTACATCACAGGAAACAAACATTGTTTATGTATTAACTGTGAATCCTGACACTACCTATTTATAAGGTGGATCATTATACATGTATATGAATTTCCCTAATGAAAGGTCAAGCAGACAGGTCAATGCTGTTTGCTTAGTAAACTTCTCAAACAAAAACAATTTGTTAAATGTAAGCTTCAAAGTTTTTACTTTGCTTTGAGATTGTGATTTGGACATGGATTGGTATGTTTGTTTTTACTTTGCTTTGGGATTGTGGTTTGGACATGGATTGGTATGTTTGTTTTACTTTGCTTTGGGATTGTGGTTTGGACATGGATTGGTATGTTTGTTTTTACTTTGCTTTGGGATTGTGGTTTGAACATGGATTGGTATGTTTGTTTTTACTTTGCTTTGAGATTGTGATTTGGACATGGATTGGTATGTTTGTTTTTACTTTGTTTGAGATTGTGATTTGGACATGGATTGGTATGTTTGTTTTTACTTTCCTTTGGAATTGTGGTTTGGACATGGATTGGTATGTTGTTTTTTACTTTGCTTTGGGATTGTAGTTTGGACATGGATTGGTATGTTGTTTTTTACTTTCCTTTGGAATTGTGGTTTGGACATGGATTGGTATGTTGTTTTTTACTTTACTTTTGGGATTGTGGTTTGGACATGGATTGGTATGTTTGTTTTTACTTTGCTTTGAGATTGTGATTTGGACATGGATTGGTATGTTTGTTTTTACTTTGTTTGAGATTGTGATTTGGACATGGATTGGTATGTTTGTTTTTACTTTCCTTTGGAATTGTGGTTTGGACATGGATTGGTATGTTGTTTTTTACTTTCCTTTGGAATTGTGGTTTGGACATGGATTGGTATGTTGTTTTTTACTTTACTTTTGGGATTGTGGTTTGGACATGGATTGGTATGTTTGTTTTTACTTTGCTTTAGGATTGTGGTTTGGACATGGATTGGTATGTTTGTTTTTACTTTGCTTTAGGATTGTGGTTCGAACATTGATTGGTATGTTTGTTTTTACTTTGCTTTGAGATTGTGATTTGGACATGGATTGGTATGTTTGTTTTTACTTTGCTTTGGGATTGTGGTTTGGACATGGATTGGTATGTTTGTTTTACTTTGCTTTGGGATTGTGGTTTGGACATGGATTGGTATGTTTGTTTTTACTTTGTTTGAGATTGTGATTTGGACATGGATTGGTATGTTTGTTTTTACTTTCCTTTGGAATTGTGGTTTGGACATGGATTGGTATGTTGTTTTTTACTTTGCTTTGGGATTGTAGTTTGGACATGGATTGGTATGTTGTTTTTTACTTTCCTTTGGAATTGTGGTTTGGACATGGATTGGTATGTTGTTTTTACTTTACTGTTGGGATTGTGGTTTGGACATGGATTGGTATGTTTGTTTTTACTTTACTTTTGGGATTGTGGTTTGGACATGGATTGGTATGTTTGTTTTTACTTTACTTTTGGGATTGTGGTTTGGACATGGATTGGTATGTTTGTTTTTACTTTGCTTTGGGATTGTGGTTTGGACATGGATTGGTATGTTTGTTTTTACTTTACTTTCTGATTGTGGTTTGGACATGGATTGGTATGTTTGTTTTTACTTTACTTTTGGGATTGTGGTTTGGACATGGATTGGTGTTTGTTTTTACTTTGCTTTGGGATTGTGGTTTGGACATGGATTGGTATGTTGTTTTTTACTTTGCTTTGGGATTGTGGTTTGTACATGGATTGGTATGTTTGTTTTTACTTTGTTTGAGATTGTGGTTTGGACATTGATTGGTATGATTGTTTTAACTTAGTTTGAAATTGTGATTTGGACATGGATTGGTATGTTTGTTTTTACTTTGCTTTGGGATTGTGGTTTGGACATGGATTGGTATGTTTGTTTCAACTTAGTTTGAGATTGTGATTTGGACATGAATTGGCATGTTTGTTTTTACTTTGCTTTGGGATTGTGGTTTGGACATGGATTGGTATGTTTGTTTTACTTTGATTTAGGATTGTGGTTTGGACATGGATTGGTATGTTTGTTTTTACTTTGCTTTAGGATTGTGGTTTGGACATGGATTGGTATGTTTGTGCTTACTTTGCTTTGAGATTGTGATTTGGACATGGATTGGTACGTTTGTTTTTACTTTCCTTTGGAATTGTGGTTTGGACATGGATTGGTATGTTGTTTTTTACTTTCCTTTGGAATTGTGGTTTGGACATGGATTGGTATGTTGTTTTTACTTTACTTTTGGGATTGTGGTTTGGACATGGATTGGTATGTTTGTTTTTACTTTGCTTTAGGATTGTGGTTTGGACATGGATTGGTATGTTTGTTTTTACTTTGCTTTAGGATTGTGGTTTGAACATTGATTGGTATGTTTGTTTTTACTTTGCTTTGAGATTGTGATTTGGACATGGATTGGTATGTTTGTTTTTACTTTCCTTTGGAATTGTGGTTTGGACATGGATTGGTATGTTGTTTTTACTTTACTTTTGGGATTGTGGTTTGGACATGGATTGGTATGTTGTTTTACTTTACTTTTGGGATTGTGGTTTGGACATGGATTGGTATGTTTGTTTTTACTTTACTTTTGGGATTGTGGTTTGGACATGGATTGGTATGTTTGTTTTTATTTTACTTTTGGGATTGTGGTTTGGACATGGATTGGTATGTTGTTTTTACTTTGCTTTGGGATTGTGGTTTGGACATGGATTGGTATGTTTGTTTTTACTTTACTTTGGGATTGTGGTTTGGACATGGATTGCTATGTTTGTTTTTACTTTGCTTTGGGATTGTGGTTTGGACATGGATTGGTATGTTGTTTTTTACTTTGCTTTGGATTGTGGTTTGTACATGGATTGGTATGTTTGTTTTTACTTTGTTTGAGATTGTGGTTTGGACATGGATTGGTATGTTTGTTTTTACTTTACTTTGGGATTGTGGTTTGGACATGGATTGGTATGTTTGTTTTTACTTTGTTTGAGATTGTGGTTTGGACATGGATTGGTATGTTTGTTTTTACTTTGCTTTGGGTTGTGGTTTGGACATGGGTTGGCATGTTGTTTTTTTTACCTTTGGGATTATGGTTTGGACATGGGTTGGTATGTTTGTTTTTACTTTACTTTGGGATTGTGGTTTGGCATGGATTGGTATGTTTGTTTTTACTTTGCTTTGGGATTGTGGTTTGGACATGGATTGGTATGTTTGTTTTTGATTTCTATGTAATTTACATCGTAATCAAAAACAAATAATACAAAGATAAATTTCAGTGATTTTATTACAAAAATATGTGAAGTGATCAATATTTTAATTACATGTATTTTATGTCTCACATTATTTTAAATGTTTTTCATGTATTAAAGTAAAAATTAATCCAATACATAATCAGCATACTGAAAAATACATAATTGCACTTGCTTGCTTAATTGTGTTCTTGTAAATTCAAAATAAACTCATGACAAAACTTAACACACACAAATAAACTTAACATAGATTTAAAAATAGCTTTTTGTTCAATCTGCCTATCACATAGACAGTCCATTATAATTATGTTCCCAAACAGCACTGACAATATGTTAGCACTGTTACATGTATGTTTGCTTCACTTAAAAAAATAAAATTAATCGGAATTTTCTTGCCATAAAGGTGAGATTAGGATTGAATTTATTGTAAACTTAAAACAAATGTTCATACCATGTACATACAACATTAATGCCAACAAGCCACTGCTGTGATAAAGTTTAAATTGGTCCCTATAAAAATTGTGTTCACCATTGCCGTAAATAGTTGCATTGACCTAATCTAAAACAAAAGTACTGTATGCAAAGCAAAATATTTCTGAAAGGTTTGGTTTCCTTACCCTAAATGTATACCTGTACATGTATATGCAAAAATTTAAGAAGAATTACGTGAAAAAAGACCCTTTGATATCTTCAGCTTTAACTCACATGCATAATTATGTTTGTAATTCAAAATCACATTGTTCTACATTATGTCAAAATGACATAAAGGCACATATGCAATTTGAACAAAATTTATCCATAGTCCACAAGTGCACATATGCTTAAATTCTTAACAGCACTGTTACTGCATCATAAAATATTCCATAGTTAGACAGATAAACAACAAATAAACATCCATACACAATGACACAATGAAATCTAAAGTACACAATCATGTTAGGCCACACCAAATTAATTTTTAGTTTGTCAGATTTAAAAAAAAAAAAAATAGAGGCAAGCAAGCAAGTGATTAATTTTTTCCCCCTAAAAGCCACTTTTCTTCAGGCGCAGAAAATTTATACCAGGTGGCAAGAGCAAAATGTTAAAAAAAAAAAAAAAAAAGAAGATAGTTATTGCATGAAAAGGCAAATAATATACAAACATAACTCACAAAAGCACAGAATATGTGGTTCCATGGTGAATCTGACAAACTACAAATTAATTTAGCATGGCCTTAAAGGTTTACTCAAATTTATTCTTAGCCTTCATCTAAATTGTTCCGTTTAAAATGAAAACATCATAGTTCATAAATAATATAAATATGTCTGGCAAAATATTCAACATCAATTATAAATTGATTGACAGGATCACATAACATGGTATTAAATTAAATTGTTCAATTTCCTAAGTTACATAAACACAAATCATCAAGAAGATGCTTGTGGTTTTCTTCCTTGCATGATATCATATATATCATCTAGACTCAGTTTTAGGCCATACATAAAATCTCTTAATTCCCCAGCAGGGAGATAACTTGTCACATTATAACCAATTCTGTTGTCTTCTATTGCATATCCTAAAATATAAAATATATCTAATGTGTTAACTGATATCTATCTATAAGTACTTATGCAGGGATAAATATATAAAGGTTCGTTAAAAAATATAAATTTAATGGTTATAAATCTACTTCCGTTATTACCAACCTAAGTAAACTGAACTTTTTAGAAGGACTTACTGTTCAAATGTTTGTTAAATTAATCTGTGTTTAAAAAACTTCATGTTACTTTCTAAAATGAACAAACTCTTCCGTAAAGTTGGTGGTATTACTCGATTACTGGTAAACAGTCCAACAGTTAAACACAAATCTGTAAAATTTTTACTGTCACTCTATATTTGGTAGTCCAGCTTCTTTAAGACTTGTGGCCTGAGAGGTCTAATGTATACATGCTTACGAATCACAATGCCGATCACTGCTTATTCTGGGCAGATCTTTGTGTGAGAAAAAAGTGAGAAAGTTTGTCATTTTGCTTGCTTAAGGTCAGTGGTTATCTACAATCACTCAAGTCGCATTCACTGTCCCTGAATTGACCAACTAAACAAACGTGAAAGAATCTTGACTGGGGCGTAAATCATAATACTTCACTCCACTCCTTTAGGTATTTGAAATACATTTAAATTCAATGATGTATGGAACTAAAATTTGGATATATGTGATTTGAAATGTTACATTATATGCTGATGAACCCCATTGTTTTCTGACTTAATCTTATGAAAACATAGTATCAAAGTTAGCTTCTAAACTGCAGTAAGAACGACAAGACTAACCAGTCTCTCTGTGGCTTTCTTCAACTGTAACATGACAATACACACGGACAAGTTAAACAAAAAACTTACCAACACCATAACCATCATCCACCACTGGACCAAAGCCTCCAATTAAAACAGCGGGACTAGTTATTGTGGAAGTAGAGAGTGTAAAATGATTAAAGTCATGGAAGGATGGATCTGTAAATATTTCATATTCCTCTCCTTTCGCTTCTGCCAAAGTTCTTAAACCAAATAAATGTCTGTCAAATCCCTGTCCTGTATAATAAATGAAACATTAAGTATATTGATATCTGAAAATATACGTAAGCAATACAGTTTAACTTCAAAAAGTAAGATCTACTGAACATTCAATCAAGATTCGAAAAAAGTCCAAGAGTGGCCCAAAGTATTTTTGGTGCCAAAACATATGTTGGAGCCAATGAAATAAGGCCTATGTTTAGACTGAAAACTAGTTAATGTTATGTTTTTAGCTCTAATCATTCATCACATTATATTTGCAATGAAATGGTAGTAAAAGGTTTTGAGTAGGATCAGGTAGAAGGGCGTTCAAGATATTATTTGCTAGCCATAACGCTCCCACCTGCCCATAGAAACACTGGATAAGACTGGCATGTAATTACTGAATCAGCATCTGATTAGCCTTGTTTTAAGTTATGTTTAATTATATGTGTACTGTATATGATGCAGATAAAATATACAATTCATAAAAATCATGCCCATTGATGCTGAAATTGAATTTTTTTTTCCAGATTTTAACAGACAAATTAGTAATTATACCCCGGTCTGATCCAGTTTTTCTAAAGACAGGTGCGAGTGAAGTGGCCAGCAAACACTACCTTGAACAGGTGACTAATAGTGGTGTACTGTATACTCAGATATCTATGCACAACATCTACAGTATGTAGTTTTTAAAGTGGTACTGTAAACCGCTTTATATTGGCGCATACTTATTTTAGCGATTGATGAATAGTAAACATATTAGCGCAATTTAATTTTAGCGTAATCAGTTCCCGTCCGAGTCGGGATCAGGATCGACTATGGAAACTTTGTCTAACAGTACACTAAACATGGGTTACAAATCGTAATCACAAATTAAATTATTCTTCAATTTAATTATGAAAATTAATAAAACAAAAACATGCATTTAACAAAATAATAAAAATAAATGTGTAGTTATGTTTATTTGTTTGACTATTATTGAGAGAAAATCCCGGTAGCCGACCCGGGAAGTCAAGAGACAAGACAGATGTCTGGAAAAAGTTTTCACCATAATTCCACCATCTCGTCGATTACATGTTTTGTTAAATAAACATTTAAATCAACAATTTCCTATTTATTTAAATACCAACTGTTTTTTGTTTCTAAAACAAATATTCTGACAAGGCGGTGTTACTTGAATAACGGCCGCTTAGACCATTAGAGGTCAATAATGAGGATTCATAATATGTTGCTGACATCACAGAAAAAATAACAATTGCGCATGACGGGGTTAATTTGTTGAAATGATTGAAGTGTACCGGTAAATTAAAATTTGAAAATGGGACTTGTCAAATTGTTTGTATACATACATTGCCCAACAA
Organism: Anadara kagoshimensis; assembly: GCA_021292105.1. NCBI lineage: Eukaryota > Metazoa > Mollusca > Bivalvia > Arcoida > Arcidae > Anadara > Anadara kagoshimensis. Next base: position 11,057,566 of record CM037862.1, read on the forward strand.
CAATATGACGGTAATTAACATCTATTCTAAAAAATTTCCCTGACTGTCCCCGCTTGTCTGTGGTCACAGTCTATTGCATCATTAATCCCTTAATTACTCATCATATAAACGTGATTAGAAGCCATGTCATTTTTTTACACCTGAATATACTACTGTATTCCCTCTATGTATATCTTAAGATAAGAAGCACTGTACCGTACTGATTTTTCTTCGAAATTTTAGCGACAGTTTTATTTTAGCGCCGACACTATGGTCGCCAATTGCGCTAAAATAAAACTGCCGCTAAAAAAACATGGTTTACAGTAATAACCTAATGACACTTGTAACAACAAACAAACCAACTTACCCATTGCTGCTTGCTTTGTTAACAATGAGTGTTGTTGGGAACAATCGCTAAGTGCTTGTTTTAATTCTCCAACTGATACAGTATCAAGTTTCTGGAAAACCATCTCACACAGATCCTTCGTGTGAAATGTGCAGGAACGGACGACTTCAGTACGGCCATGTTTAAATGCAGCTGTACTACAAGATTCATAAGTTGGTACAGTTTTTCCGTAGACTCTATAGTAAGCCATCTAAATATAAAAATTAATAGATATAATTTACCTTGAATCTCAGTGACAGGAACTGTAATTTATTCTTAAATTGCATTTGTTTGTTAAAAACACTTCAAAATATAAGTAATTCTAACATAAAATATATTTTTAATTTTTATGAATGAGGAGCCTAATAAACCCGTAAAATTGTAAAAGTACAGAGTTGCATCCTCTTACCACCAGGTGGCTTCTGCATCTAGGGAGTACAATGATTATCAACAAAATGAACAACCTACACCTGTCCAGTTTTATCTAGCTACAGTATAATTCATCAGACCAATTATATACATTAAACAGTTGTAATAATATTGTAGTTTTATTCTATATGTCTTCATTGGTCAATGTACATGATAGGCTCGCCTGATAAATTATGACTAATTGAACTGGAAAACTGAAACCTTATAATTTTAAATCACCTTTGGTCAGATGAGCTAAGAAAAAGCATTAAAAATACCCTTAAATACAAATATGAATTTTATATCAATGTAAAGTGGAATAAAGTGGTCAAGCATTCCGCAATAAACCTGAAAAAACTCCAGTTAGACTTCACCTTAAAGTGTGTTTGATTAATCTATCCTGAACTCTTAATCCATGACACGTTGTACCTGTCAGGAAAAAATAACCCAATGACTGATTTTCAATTCAGCATTTTACCCACCAATTTAGCGGATATTGATGATTTGTAGGGCCCTACTAAATACATACCTGGATTGCTAGCTGCATTACAGAGTCAGGACTTAGTTTGGCTTGTTTTATAAACTTCTTTGTATATTTATAGTATTCCAAATGGTCTACATTCAAAGCTGCCACTACTTTGTCAAATTTCTTCTTGGATTCTGTTATTGTTTCTTTCATGATTGGATCCAGCTTGAAATCTAAAATCAATCAACATGTTACATAAAACCTGATTACCCTGCCTCTAGCTTACTTTGTCAAGTTACTAAGCAAAAAGATTTTTCAGGTACAAAATTCTATTTTTTACATATTTTCTCCTTCTTTAGAATATTACTGTATTATATGTAGGAATCTCCATGTCCTGTCTGTTTGACTGCCTGTGTAATTTACAAAACTTTGCAGACATAATCTTCATGACTCAAGGATGTATATAATAATATCCTTGATTGAAAGTAGGTCATATTTTGAAGGCCAAGGTCACAGTGGGTGTAGTCTTGAAAATCATCAAAGAGCAATAACTCATTGCAGTAAATTAATGAACATAGAGCAAATAATTCCAATATTCCAATTCTAGGGATATATGATGACCAAACAAATCATTAACAAAGGGTATTGGGTGTGTATAAGTCCCTCTTGAACAGTTCTTGTTGAATTTGGTTCCGAGGGGTTCTTGGTTGTCCAGTAGTCTAAAGTGAGCCCATACAGATCACGGTGCCTCTCACTGCCTACGTTCAGCTTCTTCAGAAGATCTTAGTGTAATAAAGGGTTTCAGCTTGTTTGCTGAACTACAAGTATGTTTTTTTTTTCAAGCAACCCAGTTTCCACCAACATCCCAGAACTAACCATTTGCCCTTGCCAGACATTTAATGACCCTTTATAATTCCCATTAGGTCATCAACACACCCTGTTACTAATAAAATAGTTACCTAGTCGTTGAACTATAGAAGAAGAGTCTACATTGGCAGGTGGAACATCAGGATGTAATTGTGGATTGTTTGTAGAATCTTTGAATACTTCATTAAAATACCTAAGGACTGCTACACCATCTCCCCAGGAATGTTCAAAGTTTACGGAAGCAAGGCCACTTGGATTGACCATCAACATAAAACTCTTATCAAACCATCTATAATGAATGAAAAAAAAGAATTAATCAGGTGCTGAAATAATCTTTAAAAAGTGTCTGGATGGATGGATGGGTGGATGTGTTGTGTGCTCAGTAGCAAATTGAATTACTGATTGCCCAGTATTATATTAACTCACCTGTTGACACCATCTCCATGTAAGAATGTTCTAGTAACTTCATTTGGATCTTTAGCGTCAACATCATCCAAAACTAACACAAATATAGCACTATCTATCATCTTTAATTCCATCTCATTACCTACAGATATATATACATGTACAGTTTTTGTTAAGAATACTTATATTCCATAGTCTGGAAGTTATGAATCAAATTAACCCTAAAATGACTAAGGTTGTCTTCCCCTGACCACACAACTGTCACCCAAACCATGCCCTTTTAACTTTGACCTTTACAGTATGATGTTTGTTTTTGAATAACACTCATCATTACAAAGAATACTTACCCAATTCATCTTGGATCATAGAGATAATTTGTCTGAAGTTTCAAGAAATATCTCTGAAACACCAATGAATTATGACCAAGATGTCATTTTCAAACATACTTCATCTTTCAGATATGACATTGTTAGAAGGTCATGGAACAAACTTGGACCTTGAAGATCATTAGTGTAAAGTTCAAAACAATTCCTCTACAGCAGCAATAAGTTTTGGCCTTGGCACAATTTACCAACATACATAAATATACATGTATGTTTCTAGGTCACGATATACCTACTATAGAGATCATTTGTGAAAATTTTCATAAATTTCTTCCAAAGCTGCAATAACATATGGACCAGATACAATTTTCAATTATAGACCTGTTATGACCTTGACCTTTAGGATATGATCTTGGTTCAAGGTTAAGACATACCCTTGGATCATGGATATTACATGTATTTGTGTAGTTTCATAAAATTCCTCCAAAGCAGAAATGAGTTATGTCCAAAACATGATTTTCAAACATAGTTGAAATATAAAATCTTCATTACATTGTATTTTACAGGTCAATCCAGAAAGTTTTGCGCCCCCTTATATAATCTTTGTAAAACACAAGTTTTGACGGTTTTAGTACTTGATGCTTTGTTAACTTATATTTGTTGAAAGACTATTTTTATATACTACCTAGAATGTTTTTTCAAAAGGCTTAACTGATAAAGAATCAGTTTTAGTTTTAGTGAACTGCGAGTGATAAACCAAATGTAAAGATTTGGGAAAAAATCTAATTTCTTCAAATATGGACTAAATTCATAGAAAATACTGAAAAGGGCTATAAATACTTAATTTCAAGGGTAAACATGTGCTTTTATCAGTTAAATCTATTCTGTATTGAAAATATTTAGAAATTTGGTAAAATTAGATTTTTGGTGAGTGTACTTAATGAGTATTTTTACCCTGTAACGTCCATTTCTACTGCAAAAAGATCTTTTATAGTATCAATTGACATAGAAAAAACATTTATTTATGTTTTGGAACATACATGTATGCATTATTCTCAGTGTCTGAAATCTTTTTTTTGCCAAAGGACAGCAGTTTTTGTGTCTAAAATGTAAAAAGGGAGATGTCTTTTGCAATTTTATTGTATCAAATTTACATCAGTTAGATCTAGTGGTATGTCACATGTAAGCAAATATTTAACAAATCATTGATAAAACTATCAAAATTTGTTATAGTAAAAAAACTTGTGCGTAACTATGAACCACTTTTAAGGGGTGCTCCAAACTTTTTGGACGGACCTGTACATAAAAAAAGATTGATTAAATACGAAAATGACATCGACATAACCAATCATTTAACATAAATGTAGATAATTTGTCAACTTACCAGCATTCAGTAGTTGTTCTCTAGCAGTAGCCCATTTATCTCTATCTTCAGTGGTCAAACAAGCCACAGGGAACTCAGGCGGGGCTGTGTTTTCCTTAAGAATGTGTTGTATATGTGACATAATGACATTAGCTGGTAAAATGTAACCTGTTCAATCAAAAAGTATCAGGTAATTAATCTATGACAAGAGATAAGATAACAAATACAGCTATGTACATGATGATCTACATGATAATCTGAATTAGGTTAACTTATATATAGTCTAGAGAAATAAAAGAAATGCTAAAATCAAAACCCAACCTGCCTTCAAGGCAACATCTGCAAATGTAGAGAATGTCACCTGTGTTAAATGGCAGGAGAATCTGATCCAATTCTACATATACCTAACTACAAGTATTATTTCATTACGTAATCATGTGCAAAGACATTAGATTCAGAAAGGTCACAAGTTGAAGTAATATAAATGTACATTGTTTACAAGCTAAGTAACTACATTTTCAGACATAGTCTCCTCGGCACTTTGTACAAGCAATCTAAACACTGAATGGCAAGAGAGAAATAGAGAGAGAGAGAGAGAGAGAGAGAGAGAGAGAGAGAGAGATGTGACATGGAAATCCCTTGTTTTTACCCATGTGGGATATTCTGACTCGAATGGTGGCATTAAAACGGAACATTTGAAGCAAATCAGTATCTTTGTTTACAAATCATGTTTTATGTTGGCAATGTGTGAGAAAAAGAATTACACCAATAACAGTGTAAGACAGAGATATCTCAAACTTGGAAGAATATTTCAAGGTTCAGAATTTGCTAAATCTCATTATTCATCCTCATCTGATATATCTTAGCTTACACTGTTACATACATACCATCTTTATCTAGGACATCAAACATGTAGAAATGTCCATTTCTCATTACAAGTAAATGTTTAGCATTTTCATCTGTATACAATTCATCTTTACCATGTCTATAAAATAAAACAAATTTAAAACTGACACTAAATTCTATTAATAAAATATATACATGTATGTACAATGTACATGTGATTATACAAACAAATAGCTATTTTGCTGGGAATATGATTCATAAGTTGCAAAATAAATTATTATCTTACATGGTGCAGCTTTTTGTTACCTAATTTTGTACTGAAGCATTCTAATGCAATAAAATTTTTAAAGTGTAAGCACACTAGCCCACAGTGACACACACTTCCATCACATACTACTAATATTTTGTTGATGTAGTTCATAATTATAATTCAATAATAAAATATGTAGATGTTTACAATTCAAATTGTAGCAAAACAACTTATTTTAAAAATCAATAAATGTTAGCACTCTATTCAGAGTAACAAATTGCTGTAGAATTATAATTTAATAATTCGATAATAGACGCAACAATGTTTGTTTTCTTCTTCTATAGAAAACAAAAGTTATTTTATAATCCCAACAAAATGTGCTGTACGTGTACATATGTAAATTAACCATAGGTGTATTTTTGACTTACCTTGGAATGCGTGTAGAATTAAATAGATTTTTATATTGACTCATATCAAGTGGATAAGCCTGATAATAAGCTGAAGCATAAAACCCCATAAAACGAGGAAACATTCTGAAAATAACAAAAAGATTACACAAACAGTGTAGTAATAATTATACATTTAAATAGTTAAGAATATCACTTAATCAAAAACAAACATACTAATCCATGTCCGAATCACAATCCAGAAGCAAAGTAAAAACTTTGGAACTGACAAGTTAGGTAAGACACATGAACTTCCACCAGGGAAGTGAGGCCAGGTGCTCCGGAAGAAATATTATATTTGTAACTACCGGTACTGTCCAATTCACTGTGTTTGTGACAGTGAATTACGCTTCATTTCCATAGATAATCAAACTTGAATAAAGATTGACATTTTTTCACTTACTTGAACCTAGTTGTAGCAGGAAATCTGTATGTGCATCCATGATTAGCATAGAATATTTCTGCACAGAGTAAAAACATTGTCACTAGGGATTTAACATGTATAAAACAAGGCAAATGGCAGATCATGTTGGGCATATGTTGTCAAATGTCACCAAGGACGTCTCTTCTGGCCATTTTTGCCATGTAAAACACCCATAGCACCAACATTTTCTTTCTACAGAAATATTTAACAAATAAGTGAAAATATCAAACATTATTCAAGTTTATTGCATTTTCTATAGAAATAAGGCATAATTCATTGTCAGAAAAAGAGTCATTCGGACAATAATCTTCATACTGTAATTGGCACATGACATCACCAATAAAACTACTTTGTGTCAATAAAACTACTTTGTGTCAATAAAATTGACAATATATGATTACAAATTGATAATTATAAATATCCTTTAAACAACAATAAATACATGTATGTATTCTATAATACTATTAATGTAGATAATATAATCCCAAATGCATAGTAAGAACTTTGAAAACTGGTTAATTAAGTTAAACATAAAAACTTCCGCCAGGAAAGTAGGCCAGATGGTCCAAAAGGGTAAGCACTTGCTGTTTAGCTAGATACAATGGTCACGTATGTAATCAAAATTGAGTCAAAGGAACATGGAACTATGGGACGTTAAATAGGTCCAGGGCAATCCTGGACACAGAGACATCAAACGTATCAACTATACTGTGATGACTGCCATAAAACTTTTTGAGGGCCCTGATAAGTCTAGGCTTGCAATATAGCTAGGTCAACAATTTAATTGTAAGAGCTTGCTTTGTTGTATGAAGTTCCCATAGTGGAAACAAAGCCTACCATAGGGTATTAATTGGGCAACAGATACACCATAAACAGGAGAAGCAGATTTGTAAAATGATCTTCAGAACGATGCATCAATATCCTGAATATGCCACATCGCGCCAATCACAACAAGTCACTAGACTTTATCTAGATTTGCAGAACTTGGAAAAGGAGATTTTCAATTATACACCAAAGTAGACCAGGTGGTACAGAAGGGTAAGCACTTGCAGTATATATATATACATATATATATATATATATATATATATATATATATATATATATATATATATATATATATATATATATATATATAGTACTAGGTAATGATGGTAATAGAAAGGATACAATGTACATGTAATATAGGATTAACGTTTTTCTTACTTAATTGTCTTTTTCACAGAATCTGTATCACTTTTCTTAGGATTCAGGTGAAATACTTCAGGTTCAAGAATATTTGCTCTAAATGTCTTCATAAATCTTAATGAAGAAATCACCATGTTTGTAGCTCTTATTAGCTAAAAAATAAACACAATTATCATGAAAATAAAAACAATAATCAAACTAAAGAAACAATTAATACTTACTGGAGTAAAAATGAAAAATTTTATAGAAAAAGAAAAGATTTTGTATTTAGACAAGTGGTGTTGCCCATGTTACTCGTCACAGTGCCGAGATGAATTTTTGTAATACATAAATATTGAAATCCAACATGTATGATCACCTTTCTATTCCGTATAATCACTCAAACATGAATTGACCACGCATGTGCCATGTGAGGGTAAATGGAATGTTAAAAATATACGGTAAATTCTACCCCAATAGTCGTAATAATTGAATACATTTACAAGTGTAATAATATTTTTATATAATTCTATTAATTATGCAATTTTATTTCTACCTGCTGAGTGGATTTTCTCACAGATAATCAAAGCGGAGAGTACTGTACAAAATTCTACCTTATATGTAGCCTGGTATATATTTATAAACTGACCTGATTTTGATATTGAGGTTTTGGGTCATCTGTAAATACCATAAAGGGATTATGATTCAGTACAACTGGTACTCTCGACTTTAGATACATGTCAAACCAAGGCCCTAAAATATACAATCATTTAGAATAATTTTTTTATTGGATACACATGTATCTAAGCTATATCTCATGTGTATTCAGAGCAGATGATTTTTAAAGATTTTCGCTACTTTCACCCATACATAACCCCTTTATTTGTAAAAATCTCAAAGCCCTTCCCAAATATAATTTGAACAAAAGCCAAAAAGCCATAAAATATATTTTTTGTATGTAAAACTTTAAAATTTAAAGTTATGCTAGTTTACTGAAATGTAAACATTATTCTTGTCAATTATTGGTTGTAAATATTACCTGATATATAACTTGTGTGTTTATTTTTCTTGTCAAGTTGAATAAGTTCTTTATTTAAGGCTGGAAAAAAGAGAACAAACAGTATTGTAAAGTAAAACTTTTTTTTTACCTGACACAAATATGTCATCAGATGATGTAAGACACTCAATTAATCTACCGTACCAATATAATTATTTAAAGATTAACAAACGATTCAGACCTTGCCCGTCTTGCCTGAAAATGCTGATTTTGACATACCGGTACAAGTACTAGTATTACCTGGACCCAAAGTCAAGGTCGTCCATCATCCATCTTAGGTAGCAATGTCTGCAGTTTTCAATTTTCATTTTCCTGCCATACTGAGTTTTGGAAAACCAAAGAAAGTTTGCACCAAAGATGGAGAAGATGACAACAATTAGCTGACTACTATGTCTTACACTTTTAAAAGGGAGAAGATTAGCTATGTATGCATTATGAATATAATCACATCATCTGAATACATGCTCAATGTAAATATGTGTTTATGTTTATAGAAACAGTATATATAAATAGAAATGTTACAAACGAGACAATATAGACAACCAATACTCATCTATCAAATGGCTGGACTGCTAGAACATTGAGAAATTACATGCCGTGGACAAGGTTATACAACAAAGTTTTACTGGTACTTGAACCCATGACCTCTTGAATATGCAGCTTTAACCACTTGGTCACATTTTTAGTGTTTAATCTGGGAGTTTTCAGAAGGAGCATTTTCAAAAATTTCTTTTAAAATAGGATAAAATCAATATTTTTGAATTCACATAATGTTAAATATGGCCCATTAAATCCTTAACCATGGGGTCATTTTGCAAAATCAGGGAGCAATGGCCCCTTCTAAAATAAACACTGCATTGCCTCCGATCAAAATAAACTGACCTTGCCCTTTTCCATAATAAAAATCATCAATGAGGTTTTCTGTTCTAAAGTAATCATCATTGGAGAGTATTGGTCTCTGAGCAGATAAATATCTGTCTGCTGTCCGTCTTAGCTTGGGTATAGGCAACCTTGGTAAACTTGGCTGGAAATAATCTGTAGGTAGGATACTTCTGTGTAAGTAATCCCTCTCATGATCTGTGCTGTAAAGTACAGGGAAATACTAGACATTAAAGTGACATGTATGACTATTTACCGTGACTACATAGCATCATCTGTGCTGTAAAGTACAGGGAAAATACTAAATGTAACCGTTATGACACGTATGGCTATTTGCTGTGAATTCATAGTAAAGCATCAAGTTATATTTGTGAAGTTCTAGTAACTTCTACTGCTGTTTTTCAGTTTATAGAGCAAGACAAAAAAAGTAAATTATTTTAATTTTTTTAAAATTAATTTTTAATTCTAAATATTTATAATTGCAATATCTTTGCTTCAATAAAGTATTTGACATCGGCTATACTTTGCCTTTTATGCAATTTGAGACAGCCCATTATACTTTGCAAGTTCATAAATGATAAAGACATTAGAAATTACCTTATTTCTTAAGTAGATATTTTGATGGCAATACAGAATCCAATGAAATTTGTTTTTATTTATATTATAAAGAGATTTATTTATATTGGCAAACTATACAGAAGCTTATCTGCTGAATGTCAGCTTAAACAATCAAATGTCAATATATAAGTTTTTTTTCTCAAATATCTCTATATATTGTAAAGGGGATTATTTTCGTGGGGTGAAAATTTCGTGATTTCTGAAATCTCGCATTTCGCATGGGTGTTATTTTCAGGTAACCAATATGAGTGGGTGTATATACTATTATATGTGATATATTGACCTGTATAGTAGACATATTCGCGTGGGTAAAATTTTCGCGATAATTTCATTAGTGCGAAATAAGTGAAAATTTTACCCACACGAAAATTCCCCCCTTTACAATACCTTGGTTCCAAACTAATTGCCATTGAAAACTCAAAGAACAAACATATAGTTTGGACTACATTTTAAAAAAATAAATTAAAACAAGTACAATATTTCATTTTTTGGAAAAAATGTCTCCTAAAAAATATACCAACCAAGACCTCCCACAGAAGTAAGCATTTTTGCTTTAAAATCATACAATTATAATAAAATATAATATATTGTGAATATGTATGCATGCTTGTGTTTCCACATGTGCTTCCTTATCTTCTTCAAATGCTTATCCACATAATTTTTCATACCTGTAAGATAATGATGTACAAGTGCACCAAGCTGGTCTTTCAATAACCTGAAAATATAGTTTATAAAAAGTCTATCAAAGTCAAACTAGAAACTGTATGTACTTTACCACCTCATATCGTTTTGGCTCCATTGTTGAATCAGTTCAAATCACTGATCCATCAAAACATTTTTTAAAAGTCAGTTCATATATTGTAAATAAATACTTATCTGTAAATCTATTTATTATCATTATTTTCTTTTCCCTTTAGTCTGTAAATAATATTATTTAATTTTTTGGTCTGTTCATGTCATTACATAATCATAATATTTTGATGGAGCAATGTAATATGTAGATGTATTTCAATGCTGTGCCACCTAGGTAGTTTATTAGAGGAGAAAAAAACAGATCAGAATTCAGATTTAAATTTGTAAGTGACCTAATATTACAAAGATTTAGAGTGGGATCAAGAGAAAACTATGTATTCTGAAGCTTACAACTCCCTGATGTTTAGGAAAGAATTCCATTTGTATCCTCCACTTAAATTTCAATTTCGACTAAAAAGGCCTAAAATGACGGAATCAAGCAATTTTGAACATTTCTGTGAACATAGAAGTTAATAGGTGGTGGGTACAAAAGGAACTCTTATCGATGTTGAATTTGTACACCAACTGGAACCTGATTATTGTCCGACAGAATAAACCCATTCTAGCAGAAATTGTTATTTGTATTTTCTTTAGTCTGGTTACAAAACCATAAATGCTGAGCTGTCACTCAAGTTGTGTGACAACTGAAGTTTCTAAATGTTGAGTGGATGTTTTTATATACTATGCATCATGGAGGAGGGACATCCTACACTCTCTGGGTGGTTTCTGAAACTGCACAGTACTGCTCGCATCACTATAGGCTCAGTCTTGTGAGTGACCAGCATGGATTTGAAAATTTCTGGTAAATTAAATGGTGTGATTAGTAACAATATCAAAATGAAATTGCACCATTCAAATTATGAACTCGAATCATGTAGCTCAGTTGGTAGAGCGTCAGACTCCAGATCCAAGGGTCGTGGGTTCGAATCCTGTCAGGGGCATGTTGTGACCTTAAGCAAGTTACTTCATTTCACATTGCTGCTGACTTATCCAGTGTCAGGATAATGGACCTCTGCAATTGTCGTCTCGGTGAGCTAGCACCTAAAAAGTCGTCCTAAGTGCGCACTAGTACAAAACAGACATATGCACAATACACACTGCCAGTCATGGTCACAACGATGTAGGCTAGTGTGATCTGGCTGACAATTATGAAAAGAGAGGCCTAGGGCCTATTAAAAGGTGTCGAATATAGATAAGAATCAAATTCCTCTTGACAGTTGTCATGCAAACAATTAACATGATTCATTATTGACTATATAACTTTGCAAATAAAGAAAAGGAAGCGATGCATTAAATTTAGTTCTTCAATTAATAAAAATCGTAAATTTATTATGGAAGAACTGTACTTTTTGCAGACCCTTTTCAAGAACAGAACCTGAAGAAAGTTTCAACGGGGGCAGTGACCTCAAAGTTGATAAAGTAGGAAATCACTAGGCCTACAGAGATTGAGATTTTACCTTCTTTAAAACGCCGGGTTTAACGCGATAAATTGGTATTCTGAACATCTCTTAAATGTTGCTTTTCTATGTTTTTCTAGAAAATTACTGCTTAGTGCGTGCCGAGCCGGCTAGTTGCAGCATCGGATGGGAAAAAACGTTTCAGAAACCGTGTACACAAAAATCGATGACGTAGTCAGTTGTATATAACGTACCGTGTCTAAAATGTACCTAGTCTCATGCAACAGGTGCTTGGTCCACACGTGCAGATTGATTGATTGATTGATTGATTGATTGATTGATTGATTGATTGATTGATTGATTGATTGATTGATTGATTGATTGATTGATTGATTGATTGATTGATTGATTGATCTGCATTTAAAGTGATAGTGTGTTGAAAACTTTTAATTATTGCATACTCAACTGATTGAGACTTGCATGGTTCTTTTCACCATTAATTTTTGTACTATATTTCATTTCCCCATACCATGGATTAACATGTTTACATAATTTTTTGCATACATTATATCAATTTTTTGGACAATGAATCCTGCAAGTACCCGGATCTTCTAAAAATGAATTATTCATAGATTCTGAAAAATGTGTGCCATGTGATACATTAAAGTTTTGTTGATTATCAGTTTCTGTGAAATTATCCCTTTAATCTATTTTTCTATTAGTTATTTATTATTATTGTGGTTGCCATGGCAACAAAATATTTTACGGTCAGTGTTGTATACGATCTGGTAATAATACAAAGTGGAAAAGTTTGAATTTCTTTGAATTGAAAAAACAACAAAAACAACAACATCGATGTTGTTTCTAACAGGATTCTTGGCATATGATTGAAAGGCCTGATGACAGCAAATGTGTTTTGATAAAAACACAAACCAATTAATACTTGGGATATCATTTAACCATAGAGGTCTGTCCCCAGTGTAATGTCACATATAGTGTCACCATGATAGATTATCTTTTATCAGAACAAGTTAAGTGTTTCAAACCGCATTGCATAACCTCCACTCTGCAAATTTATGTAAGTACTGTCACGATTGTTAAAGGATTTCAATCATTTCACTTTTATTATCTTAGTTTTTATATTAACTTTCAACGCGATGATTCCTATAACATATAAGTTTGTGCCAATATTCCGGTTTAAGTATATCGTTTTCGGTTTGGTGAATAGTTTGAATCTACGGGCTAAATGTTTTTATTTTTTTATTTAACTTACTCTTTGTACATTTTAAAACATCCCAATATTTAAGAAGAAAATACAGTTCATTACGACATAATTTCGTCTATAAGAAATATTTGGAAATGATAAAATTGAACAAATGCAGATCCGCAGTAAATAACATGGCAAGTGTTGCGGGAAAGCAGATTTTAAAATATGAAGTGTATAAATGGTCCAGTTTTTCATATAATTACGTTCCAGAGTAAGTTTCTTTGGTTGGAACATAAAGAAGAAAGTATTATCCTTTGAAAGATCGATCATATAATCGATTATCTTCCGAATAGAATGCACAAAGCAAGAAATATTTTGCCCTACCCCACTTTAACAACGAAATCTTGGTGCATGTACATGTAACCGGTTTGGAAAGACTCAATATGTATCAATAATGTGACTGACGTGGTAACCGTTAAGAAAGTACAGAATGAGAATGGCACTTTGGCAGAAGTTTTTATTCTGATTTTAGCACAGTTGAGTAATGGTGTTTAAAGTCCCAGTCAAGAATTTTTCAATTATATCGAGACGTCGCCAGCTATAGACGAAGGTGCAGAAATTTTGCCTGTGTGGGGCGCCGATGACATTATACAACAGGGTTCTTTATTGTGCCGAGCCTACCATGACACTAGACCTTGTTTATTTTAAGTTCCCATCAGAAAGAACCATGACTTTCATTTTGTAATGCCGAGTGCTTGGTAAAAGAACTTTGACTATCCACTTTCAAGTCTTGGTTCAGACCCCGCCAGGATTCGAATACACAACCTCCCACTTACGGAACGAGCACTCTACCAACTGAGCTACCCCACAGGCCTAATGCATATTATTTACAGTGGAACTTTTTGAAGCCATAATCTATTTACATGTATGTATATTTTTCTTTAAAAAAAATCCCAATTTCATTCCAATTGATGGTTTTGCAATCACTTCAGGTCACATTTCTTTCCTGTTTCAAAATTGCGACCTGTTTTAAAATTCCATGTGGATTTGACACAAATTTTTCAACTCACTCATATGTAGATTGCTGAGTCGTACTATGACATCACAGTTTTAAAGAGCCGATGTAATTAATGGTGGGAGTGGGGTGTCAAGATGCCATATGTTACAGCAACTAAGTTAGCAGCTGCTAGACATCCACAAAGTCGAGTCTGTTAAATTCTGGTTAACTTCGGATGAATTCAGTAATATCTGGTCACATTTCCATTAATAGTTAATAATGAAATTATTTTTTTAGTAATGTGGCATTTTTCACTGATAGAAACAAGTGTCTGTTGGTTTAAAGCATTATACATTTTGTATATTGCTCAACATTTATTTACTTTGATAGTTGCTAAATAAATATACCTGTAATTAATATTATACATGTACTCTTTGAATTTTTAAGGAATATATACAGTGACAAACCTACAGATCAGTCTTCAAGATGGTCTTCAGATTCCAATCACCCTCCTCAGGTAACTTATAATGTTGTAGTGATCACTATTCTTGAATAACATTGTTATTGGGAGAGAGAGAGAGATAGGCAACTAAACAGGGCTTAAAAACTACATGTACATTCAATGATTGGTTCGAGTCCAATACCACCAGATTAATTTCTTTGTCCAGTAAGTTATAATTTATTGGTATTTCTCTTATTACCGGTAGTTCATCATATAAATCAAAATATTGTGCAACTTATCTGGTTAAAAAAAAACTTTGACTACCAGTAGTTAAAAAATGGTTTATCCAGGATTGCTGGTATTGACATAGAATCAGTACGGTAAGTTAAAAGAAGAAGGCCAAACAGATTTTTCAAGCCACCTACTACATGTTATGTCAATGTATAAAGTATAGAGTAAAAAATACTTTTATTATAAAGTACCCTTATATCTTTACAACTGATTAGTTTATTGCTAACTAAGAATGAGGATCGTAGAAAATAATCGTTAATAGATTTTAGTTCAACCTCATCTACACTAATTGTAAAAAAAAATAATGCTATCTCTCTGCTCCAGTATGCACAACATCAGTTTCTAATATAGAGTGTTTTTAGTCCTAATTAATGGTTTTTGATGAACTAGATGTTCTGACAGTGTCGGCTCTTGTAATCTGTTCATAATTTCATAAAGATGGATAATTATTTTGGATAAGTGTCTTTCAAAACTACTGAAACTATCATTATTTCAAGAAACAATTTTAGAGTACCGTATGTTGTCATGATACATGTGTATATTACTTACTTACTTACTTAATCCTCTTCGTTCCTTGGGCACATAAGGCCTTACATGTGTATATTACCCCTAAAGTAATGATCCAGTTAAAATGATCTTTATTTGTTATTTCAGTTTCTTGTTTTGAAGTTGGAGAAGCCATGTATTATTGAGACAATCACATTTGGAAAATATGAGAAAACTCATGTATGTAACCTAAAGAAGTTTAAAATCTATGGAGGTCTGTCTGATGAACACATGATTGAGCTTCTAGAAAAGTAAGTTGTATACCAAATCATAAAGCTGCATAATGTTAAAAAATCTAACAAGTAAATTGTGAAATCATTAGGTTAAGTTTAGGCATTTAAGCTTCCCCATACAAAGATTGTTTGACAAACTTCAGGGTTCAACACATTGTTGACCAGTCAGGCTAAATCTGAGAATTTTACTAGTCATAATGAATGTGTTTTATTTCATCATTTTACATACCTCACTGATTCAATTGTTGGCGGTGTAGCTAGCTTAACAGGAGGTGCTTAACCTTCTGGAGTACCCTGCCTCACTTCCCTTGTGTAACTTTATGTTTTTAAGCTAATTTACCAGTGTTAAAGTTTTTACTGCAGGAAACAGAAAACATGACATCCTGTCGATGTCATGTCCAACCCACTTAAAACCATTTAATAATTTCTAATTAAAATTTTTGCTTTTTTCATTTTCATACTTCTTTTTAGTTTATTCCCTACACTTTACTTACGGGTTTTCTTTGCCTGGACCAGTTAAATCAAAATTGAATAAAAGACATATTCGATGTTGCTAATGTAAATACCGGAAAGCATGTGTTTGCATCTTAATCATATTGACGCTTGAGTAGATTGTACATTTGAGTAAAGCGAAAAATTGACTCAATACTATTAGTTTTTATTTTTCAATTTCCGGTATTACAGCTGTTTTTATAAAGGTAAAGACGACACAATTTTTATTCGGAAATTTAAAAAAAAATGATGTGAAATTAATTCATCGCAGACTATAACATGACCAGTCGGGCTAGTCAGCAAAATTTTCACACGTCCGGACCAAGGTTTTTCTAGACATTGTCAGTTGGATGTGGGTTAATGTCGACCCCGGACTGGTAGTCAAAAATTGCCATTGGCTATTAATTTCTGAGAAATTCTAACATATTTGGGAAATTTGGCTGCTAATAATTTTAAATTTGTTGGAAACCTAGAAAAGCTTGTGCCATATTCCAGATTTGAGCATTAGCATCCAATTTTAGAATATTTGTTTTAAAGTTTTTGGAGGACAAATTTAAGGTATTGATTTCACTTATTAAATGTATAGAAGGTAAATCCTTTTGCAGATCATTATCATTGCCATTGTGATTATCTTCATTCATCAAAATTCCTCCATTTATCTGGATAATGAATTTTTAAACACAGCTAAATGTTAATTAAAATTTTCTGTTAAAACAAGCATTTGAAAATGAAATTATTAAAATCTAAAGGTTATGATATATAAAATGATATAGATTTTTCCATTAACACTAGTTTATAGAAAGCATTTTTAATTTGAACATTGCCAAATAAATGAATATATCTTCACAATCATTATTTTTCAGTGGACTGAAGAATGATCATGTGCCTGAATCTTTTACATTAAAAAATGAAATAGATGGGAACCATTTCCCTTGTAGATACTTAAAAATAGGTAAGAAAAATTGGAAATATTTACCGATGTTTTATGTCAAATGTTAAGATAACACATGAGAATTTATCAAACTTTCTAAAGATTACAGGGCATTCAGTCTGGTATTAAAGCTGAAACTTTTACCAGAACGAAAACTTATTTACCAGACCAGAAAAAAATGCCAACCAATCTCTTATATTACCTCCAAATTGGAACATGTATACTAATATGAGATGATGTAATGCATACCACATTTAGATGTTTAGGTCAAAGGTCAAGGTTACAAGTTCAAATCTAAGTTTAGATGTCCAAATTCTGTGTCCACTATATAACTTCCACATTTATCCAATATTGTAGATTGATAGTCAGTAAATTAAGAATTTGGGGCCCCTGTGGTACCTTAGAATACCTACTTTTTCAATCATGAACTCAATCAGCAATGAAAGGGAAAAGGCTAAATGACAGATTTTTGATTCAGCATTTTACTTTCTAATGCAGCCATTTTTAGCCATTTTTGGTGATTTGTTGGGTCCTAACACACACTGTAAAATAGAAAAGAGACTTAATGTATTGAGTTGAAAATTTAGTTTTATTAAGCTTATTTATTTTGATTAAAATTAGATATGTGTATAATTTTCAGTTCCTATCCAGGCATGGGGACCTAGTTTTAACTTCAGTATTTGGTATGTAGAGTTACAAGGAATTTCAGACTGGGATGTTGTTAAACCATGTATGAACTGGTATAATACAGTAAGTTGTTCTTTAATTGTGATAATAAATCTTTTGATAAAGTAATGTTTCTGCTTTTGAAGCTTAACAGTGAGTAGCTAGTAAATATGTGTACTGTTAAAATTCAGTGTCCAAAATTTGGAATTTTTAAGTTTCAATGGTTTCTATTAGAATGTTAAAGAATTAAAAAAGTATTAAAAATCTGAAATGTCAAGTCTAAGGCTCTTGACTTTACCAAATTTCAAACCATGATACGCTATATTGATATGCATATGTTAACATTCTAGATAACCAACAAAATTTAACTTATTTGAAGAAAGATATTATAAGACTTTGAAAAATTATGGTGAATAAACAAAGGCTTATACAATCTAATGAAGTTAAATTATTTATAATTATGATCTGACACAAGATGCACACATGCACTTTATCAGTGCAAAAATGTAATTTTAATCTTTACCAAAAACAGTTTTGTGCAAATATACATGTATTATAAAATAATTGTTCTACTGGAGTTTATTGAAACCACTTTTTATAAATCAAATTTATCTTTTCAGTATAGAGAAAGAGAGGCAATAAGGTTGTGTTTAAAACATTTTCGTCAGAGACAGTATATTGAAGCTTATGAAGAATTACAGAAAAAGACAAAAATAGCATTAGAACATCCAATCCTCACAGAACTGCATGATATGCTGGTAAGCTAATTTAAAAATACAAAGTTTGGCCTCTGTTTTTTTATGGGCAATGTTTGACCATGCAGATAGAATACATGGTTTTTCCATTCCTGGCAGCCAAAATTGCTAATTTCTACTGATTTCTGAGAAATTCTTTCAAAAATTGAAAAAAAAAACTTTAAAAAGGACTATATTGTCACATACAGTATTTAGGAAATTTGGCTTGATTGGCTTCTAATAATTTTAAATTAGTGGAAACTTCAGAAAATGATTGGTTGTTTGTTAAAAATGAGCCACAATAAAGATTTCAAATGTATTTCTCTGAGGCAATTTAACAAGTTTCAGCTATCTGTGAAACATTTACAAGTAAAACAAGTTAATATTTCACCTGTCTTAACAAGTTGAGTACCAGTAAAATTAATAGATATTTTTCAAAAAGATAATGGATCAAATTGAACCATTGGTTTAAAAAACCTTATATATTTATTAACTCTCAATCACTTTATTTCTTGACATAAATTCAGAATAAGCTTTGGCATATTGGATGACATACTTTTGAAAAAAAATCATGGTCAACTATTGTCAGTGATTGCTAATAGATAAATAATTTTTCAAGAAATGTCATTGACTCTTAGAAATATATTTTTATCAATTTTAATTCCCTCATATCTAACTCTATAGTATTAATTTTGATTTTAGGTAAAGCATGGTGATTTTAACAGTTGTGAAAATCTTGTATGGAGAGCTTGTGAAGGTTTGTTTAACTTTGTTAATGTAATTATTGTGTTTTGGTCAGAAGGAACCAGTAAGTTAAATGTCAAGAGTTGCTGGATCATCTCATTATATACTTATCTTATGTGTTTACCAAGGGTTCCTCGATGCCAAGTGGTCTATAGCATGCACTAGTAGTAAGAGAAAGCTGGAGTTCTCTAGGTCCAACATAGATGTGCAATGTATGATGTAAGATGACTCACAATATAAATATTCCAACAATCAAAATAAACAAATGTAAGAGAATGATCTGAGATTTCTTTATTTATGAATTTGACAAGGAAGATAACTTAGATACATCTTCTGTTTTGTATTTGTTTTGTAGAAGGGTTATTTGATCAGTATATAAGTCAACAAGATTACAGACCACAGTGGACCCCTATAGAACCCATCGTTAGAGGTAACTTTACAGTAAAGAAAATATTGTATAGTTCATGTAGTGATACATGTAGATTAATGTATGATATTTTAAACAATGTACTTAACTTTCAATGCTAGGGGCATCTAGTTGTTACCTACTCTAACGAATTTGTTACTGTAAAGATATTTAATTTTATGTGTATTTATTTTTGGGATAAAGGAAATTTAGAAATATCCATGTAGTAAAATTTCCGCATTTTTGAAATATGCAATATAACACAATTAGCATAATATAATTTTCGCTTGGTGTTAATTTTCGTGCAAAACAAATGACCACGGAATAAGCAATAATTAATACACTGTGAAAATAAATATGTTTACTGTATATGTATACCTATAGAAATAGCTGAATCATTTCTTCCCATGACCACTTGTTTGTCAGCTTTTCTAGCGTCTAGCTTATGTGTGTTGAATATTTCATTTAAACCAACTATAAAACCAGAGATAAGTTTTATGTTATTTTGTAATTTGTGATTTGGTCTATTATACATTTTTCAGGACCTTAGAAATTAATTTGCTATGTTCTAAAATTTCTCCACTATTTTATCATGATACATGTGTATTTTAAAAAATGCATTAACTGTTTGACATTTGTCGGCAAATTATTAAACATTTTGTTGTATTTTACAGCAGGTGATTTAGTTACAGATAACCGTCCAGGAATGAGGGGAGGACATCAGATGTGTATGGATATATTATCTGGTAATTTTCATTTTCTGTTTTCACACAGATGCTTTAGAATTGATACATGAAGATGGTTTTTGAATTTACTGTGAAATCGTTGAAAAGATATGATTTTACGAAATATACATAGTAGAAATTTGTTAATTTTATGTAAAGCATTGGTAATTTACAAGTAGAAAGATATTTTTTTCAAAAATAAAATTCTCTCAATTTTAACATCAGTCAAGATTTAATTAATATTTCACCCTGAATTTTTCAAGTTGAAAGATATAAAATTATAATATAATTTAAAGTTTTATGCATTAAAATTCCTTTTGTTTTTCAGAAACCTTGTATTTATTTGGTGGTTGGGATGGTAACCATGACTTAGCTGATTTGTGGGCTTATCACTCTCCATCTAAACAGTGGACTTGTATATCTAAAAATGCTGAGGAAGAGGTAAATTATGAAGCTTTTTGTTTGTTAAACATCAATAATCCAGCATGAAAAACCTTTTGAAAATGGCAATTTTCTTAAAACCACCCCCCTTCAAAATGACAGTTCCTTTGAAAAACATGAGCATTTATCTGCGTTTACTATTCGTAAATAAATCACAATTAGCTGGATTGAAATCTTTATAATTATGGTTTATTTTGCTTATTTTCCACTGAAATGGTGAAAATGATAGATTTTAGACTATTCTCATTTAAAAATAACAGTTCTTTACTATCATTTACAATTGCCAAAGTAATATTGTAATTTGAATTAGATTAGAATTTGACTGAATGGCTAAATTTGAAAGTCACACTGACTAAAATTTAATAATTTTGATTATTTGGTTTATATAGGGTGGACCTAGTGCTAGATCTTGTCATAAAATGTGTTTAGATCACGAGAGAAAACAGATATTTACATTGGGTAGATTTCTAGATTCAGCTTTAAGAACGACAGAGAACCTTAAGGTAATTAGATCTAGATGTTAGATATTTTATTTGGAAATGTTAATCGCTCTTAAGAAAAAAGATATTCATGTACATGTATATACTGAGTAAAAGGATTTATGATTACTGGCTGGTCACATTTTCTGAAGTTTTTTGAAGTACATGTAAATAATACATGTATTTCTTGTTTAACTATCACAACTTGGCTCACTTACATGTAGTAGGATGCTTGCTCTGTAGAAGGTAGCCCTTGTTGGGTTTCAGATGAGACTTGAATGGAAGTTACTAGTTTCAGTTTAGACTTGAATGGGAAGCTACAGCCATGATGGTCAGAATGAAGTCTCAAAATGGATGACTTGTGTTGCAGTAGCCATCACACATAAAAATCTAAAAGTAATCCTTACCTCCAACTACATATGGCATAAAGTACATAGATGTTATCTGCATCTGTAGGATCAACTATATCTGCTTATGTCTTAAAATAAAAGAAGTATTTTTATTGGGTTGCAACAATCTCATTTAATCAATTAAGTCATCCAGTTCCATGTTACCTTTCTTATTTTATTGTATATTAGCATGCCTTATTTTGTAGTTATGATTTGTATTTAAACAGAGTGACTTTTACATGTATGATATTGGCTCTGGAAAGTGGACATTGATTACAGAAGACACCTATGCCATGGGTGGACCTAAGTTAATATTTGACCATCAGATGGTCATGGATGTTGAAGGACAGACTATATTTGTGTTCGGTGGGCGTGTGCTAATGAGGTAATATTTTTATATTTCTTTACAAAACATGTAAAAGATGGTGTTTTACACCCCATTCAAGTTTCTTTCACTTTTATGTACACATTCATTAAAAATGCTGTTTCCAAGGAGATACAACTTAACTTTTGAGAGAGGTTATGAACACCAGTAATTTGTGTTGCATTTATGTTACCATGACAACTATATAACAAATTTAATCTGTTTCAGTACAAATGAAGGTGGAGAGAGAGGCAATGAACGTCAGTAATTTGTGTTACATTTATGTTACCATGACAACTATATTAAAAACTATTAAAACAAATTTAATCTGTTTCAGTACAAATGAAGGTGGTGAGAGAGGTAATGAGCATCAGTAACTTGTGTTACATTTATGTTACCATGACAACTATATTAAAAACTATTAAAACAAATTTAATATGTTTCAGTACAAATGAAGGTGGTGAGAG
Organism: Anadara kagoshimensis; assembly: GCA_021292105.1. Taxonomy (NCBI): domain Eukaryota; kingdom Metazoa; phylum Mollusca; class Bivalvia; order Arcoida; family Arcidae; genus Anadara; species Anadara kagoshimensis. Next base: position 11,080,192 of record CM037862.1, read on the forward strand.
AGGTAATGAGCATCAGTAACTTGTGTTACATTTATGTTACCATGACAACTATATTAAAAACTATTAAAACAAATTTAATCTGTTTCAGTACAAATGAAGGTGGAGAGAGAAATAATGAACGTCAGTAACTTGTGTTACATTTATGTTACCATGACGACTATTAATGCAAGTTTTATATGTTTCAGTACAAATGAAGGTGGTGAGAGAGGTAATGAACATCAGTAATTTGTGTTGCATTTATGTTACCATGACAACTATTAATGCAAGTTTTATATGTTTCAGTACAAATGAAGGTGGTGAGAGAGGTAATGAACCAGTGTTTAGTGGACTGTATGCTTATCATGTACCGACGAATACATGGAAGAAAGTGATGGATGATTGTGCTGAATTACGATCACGTATAGGTCACTCCATGTTATTTCATACAGTAAGATATACTTTGTACTACTAGGGACACTTCACCTTGTCATAGATAGGTTGGATGGTACAAAAATCAAAGTGAATTGTAATCCTCAAACCATTGTTTAACTTATTACACTCATTTTAACCTTTAATGTACTTTGTAGGTTTATCGCTTTCCTTCTTGGAACCAACTCTTTGAGTCCCACTTCACTTGTACTGTACTCATGTTGGTTTATCTACACCACAAATTTCTTCTGAAAACAACTCCTTGAGTCATATTTCACTTGAGCAACATTGCCTTAAAAATTGTCATTGATCTCACATAGAATATGATGTTTTCAAGAATAAACCAATCACTGTCAGCATTTACAAGGTATTGATGAGTTTTGTTGGACTAAAAATGCAGACAAGCTATGCTGTTCTTCTGACAAAGCTTGTTTCGTATAAATAAATTTTTCCATTCAGTCAATTCTAAAAGCCATTTGTAAAAAAAAATTAGGATTTGTTCTGATAAACAGTTCTCATAATACATGTAAAAATTTCTTTTCAGAGAAAAAGAGTTTTATATATTTTTGCTGGTCAAAGATCGAAAGAATATTTGAATGATTTTTTTACATATAATGTGGATACAGGGCAAATAGAAATAATAGCGGATGGAACAAGGAAGGATTCACAAGGGGGTATAGTATCATGCCCACCATTTTTGTCCCACTCCACTACAATAACATATTATCATCCTATACTTAGAGACTTCATCAAAAGTGCTGGTGAGGCTTTCTGATATTAGTAGCACATCACTGTCCAACCTGCCTTAAAGGCCACCTCTATATAAGGGCCATCTGTTTTTAAAGACCAGTAGAATAGTATCATCGTTGCTCTTTATTCATGTTATTTGAACCCGGTATATAAGGGCAACTTTTACTGGTTCCCTTTGGGTGGCCTTCATAGACAGGTTTGACTGTACTTAAGTTCAGTTTTATGATCTTTCAGTTCAGCCTACCTAAAATTTTGCTGATTTTAAATGCTTCCTTTACATAACATCTGAAAATTGAATTGTGTTACCAGTATTTAAACCTTTTGATAGAGCTACCTCCTGTTAGATTCCACTTTTAATGGTTCCCTTGGGTAGCTTTTATAGACAGTTTCCACTATTGCAACATATTATTAGAGCACTTGTTTTAATTTCATGGATAAATTTTTTGAAATTATGAAGATATTAATGGTCCTTATTCTGTAGGTCATTGTTTAATATTTAAATTCTACAAGTTTAAGTGAAATTCCAACATGTATGCAAGTGAAATTTAAAAGAAGTGATTGCTGAAATAAAGAACCCCAGCATACTTGTGGCACTGATAAAAATTTCTGAGTGTTCTTTATAGTTTTCAATATTTCTAGATTAAATTTAAATGTATGCATTGTTTACTTGGATAGAAATCCCAATCAATTCAAGTTGATGGTCTTACCCTCATCCTAGATTAAACTTAAATGTGTGCATTATTGATGTGGATAGAAATATCCCTATAAATTCAATTTTATGGTCTAACCCCCATCCTTTCACACACAAGCAGATACAAATGTACACCAAATATTTGTTCGTTACTAATGGCCAATGTTTTTGTTAATACATGCACATTGAGTACATATTATTAGGTATACATGTACAAATGGTTATATACCTGATCATGCATATATGTATGCATACAGTTTCAAATTTAGTTTTTCGGTTTTATCATACTTCAAATAGCTATTTATTGTTTTTTGGCATAGTAATCTATAGTTATAACACTCATAGTATATGATTAATTGGTAAAATTTATGAAGTTTTGCTTGAATGTGTTTAGTTTGATGTATTAAAGGTAAATGTTTTAATCATTCTTCTCTCTTAGTACCAGCAGCAGGATTTACACAACGAGCTACCTTAGATCCAGACAGGGATGAAATACATGTTTTATCAGTAAGTTATATAAGATAATAAAAACACCATTTTCCATAGTTTAAGTTAAATGGTGCTTATGTTGTAAACACTATCATACTTAAGTCCAGATATGTTTTAAAAAATAGCTTTCACAGTTTATCTATACAATTTAATTTTACAATTTATTCTTGCAAGTAATTTTTAGACATTTAAATTTTGGCACTTAAACGTGTAGGTAGGGTCAGATCCAAGAAAATTATCATTTTAATACTATCAAGCATTTTAAAAATTAGTGATACATGTATATATATTTTACATTCACATTACAGGGATTAAGTAAAGATAAAGATAGAAGAGATCATGTCAAAAATTCATTTTGGGTGTATGATATCAATAAAAGTAAATGGTATGTTCTACTTTCTGTCATTTGAATTCTTGTAAATTAGGGGCCTTGGGTCTGAAAGCTGTCTTCCAGATCACATGCCTCTCATCAACTAGAATCAAATCCTACAGGTGGCATTCTTCTAGTGTGAGAAGTTTGTCAGTTTCCTTAAGGAAGGTCAGTAGTTTTCTCCAGTTACTCCGGTTTTCTCCACCATCCTAGAATTGACCACCTCAGTAAACATTAAAAAATCTTAATTTGGGCATAAAACAATCGCTGTACTCTTTCACTCTACTCTTCTTAATGTGTACATTTATACATCATGTAGTAATTACATAATTTATATATAATCATTTTGTATCATCATTTAACTGCAATGATGTAATTTCTTTGATAGAAATGTAGCAGGTATCGTGAAGTTTTAGTACAAGACTTTATGATATTATTTTTTCCAAAAATTTTCAATTTCTGTGTTATTATATCTGCAAAATGTTATAAAAGAAGAGTAGTTTATAAAATTTTGTTTAAGATGGTCACTGCTCAAGTAAGAATCAAATTATTTAATTGTTTAGATTGAAAGTACATACTAATAATTCTGTAACATTCTGATATATAACATACCATATATACATGTATGATTTAGCTGTTATTGCCCGTTTTAGGTCCTGTATATATCGAAATGAAAATTCTGGTCAGCAATATTGGACAAAGATGCAATATGTAGAGCCTGTGCCAAGATTTGCTCATCAGCTTGTATATGATCATATACGAAAGGTTAGTATTTATCCTTATGAAACTGATTGGAACTCTGATTGTTGTACTTGCAATAACTGGAAAAATAATGAAAGTTCCTTTTCTTTCATTAAGTTTGATGTTGAAAGCATTTTATGGTATAATAAGAAAATAGTTGCAATATTTATGGAACAATACAACACAGTTACATACATGCCATATCTCACGCCGTGAGACAAAACCTCACGGATTTTTGCTTATTTTTGAAACTCCCGGCGTTAGATCGATTTCTCACGGAAAATTGCTATTCCTCCCTTTAATTTTTCCCCAAACAAGCTACGCCAATCAGTTGGGATAATTACTGAATAAACATGGTTTGAAGTGTCCAAAGTCGTGTGCAATGTACCGTAGATAATCCCTTAATCGGCAAGTGGACACGCGTTGTCACCTCCATGGTGTACTTGGTCATTTAATTTAAGATACACGTGTATGGAGTATGATCTGTGATAGATAAATAAACAATTACACAAATTGCCAGAGACAGAGAGAAACTATCTTTTCTGAAAAGGGATTTTTTGGATGGAAAACGATGTGAATCAATAGCATAAGACAGATGGAAATAATTACCTTTTTATGTATTCCTTATTCAAATGAAGGCTGTATAACGCAATTAAAATCATGATCTCTTTATTTTTCTTCTAAACATACCCAAATTTAATGAATAAGGCTAAGCTGTACACCATGATTGTGCCATGCTGTAGCATCCATGTTTAACTCTTAACCCGATAAAATAGTCGTTAACCAATCTGCTTTGAATAACATGTATAAAGTATATCAAGGGAAATAATCATGTTTCTACAGAAAGTAAACAAACTGGTCCAAGAGCACATGGCTTAAGATCTGTCAGACTACTTTTTGGTGATTGTTTGGATGAATAAACCTTTTCATTGATAAAATGAACATAGAAAGAAAACATCTGAAAGCAGGATTTGTTGTGTAACTTATTTATTTTTCCAGACAAAAAATAAACACATTCTTTCATTGAACAGTTGTGTACTAAACCATATAACATCTTGTTGTGTCCCATGAATTTCCTATTTAGTCTTACTTATAGCTTAATAATAAAAAGTCTTGAATATGTACTGTGGGTATCTAATGAATAAATCTTTTCACTGATAAAATGAAAAAAAAGAAAGGAAACTTATTTGTAATAAAAATCTAGTCTGGTGTTTTAACATTTAATGTTTTGACAAAATGCATATCTTTTGAATATTATATACATGTATAATGTAATGAACACTAAATTATTTTTCATGAAAATTCAGATGAAAGATCAAAGTCTGAAAAAGACATTAAGCTGTGACAAAATACATTAGCATTTATAGTCGTCAAAAAACCTAAGAATACATGAAAAATGTTGGCATTACAGGTTCACGTAAAACCTCCCTTATTTTTTTCAAAATTCCCTTAAAATTACCACCAATCTCACAGTTTGCTCCCATAAAAATATGGCATGTATGCAGTTACTTCAAACTTTAAAAGTTATCTTCAGTGTTATCCTTATAATACGATATGGAATAAGTACTTGTAGGCTAATGATTTATACATATTATATACACAGTGTATGTACAACCCTCCTTATCAAGTCAAGTCCTTTTTCGTAGCCGTATCAATACGAGTAGTGATACAGCTACGAAAAAAGGACGAGACCTGATATGAAGGGTTGTACATACACACTGTGTATATGATATTTTTATCTAACATTTTAAAATAATAATAAAAACAATACTTTATGTGAAAAAATTACATTTTACCACAGAAAACCACTGAACTATGTTATGACATTTGACATTACGTGACATCACAATGAGAAAGTGTGCGTGCACTTTACCGCCAATGTTGTATCACCACAGTGTGGTGATACAAGATTCTGTATCATGCGTATTCGATAAAACTTGTATTTCGTCAAATCAGATAGAAAAACTAGTCTAATGTTAGATAAATTATGTTTATAGGAGACAATTTATTCTGTCATAATACAGATAGTAAACAGACTATACATGTATGTTATGTGTATTGTTGTTACAGGTACATTATTTGTTTGGAGGTAATCCTGGATATAAAGAAAGTTTACCAAAGATGAGATTAGATGATTTCTGGTCGCTAAAGGTAAATTGTTATGAGATGAAAACTTTAGGTCTCATCAATTGAAGTCCTGTATGATTATGAAAAGTGTTTCAAATTGAAAAAAAACAACAACAAAAAACTTGACATTTCAGACGTCCAGTATCTTTTTGTTTTTAAACAAATGAATAAAAGTTTTGGCATTAACACTTTGCTTGTAAATTGTATATGTGTTAAAGTTGTGTAAAATATTGTAGATTTCTGTTACTAGTAATTATGAACATTTTTAGTTACTGTAACACAGTTTTGTCATGTGTAACAAATTACAAGATGTATTGATCTGTAGTCTACATGTACATATACCAGGTACATATAATTATTTTTATTTTTGGAAGTTTACTTACCATGCCCAGAGTTATAATGATACTGGTAATTGTGTCTCCTAAACAAGGCGGGGTATAGTTTTTACTCCCTTTCTTCCACCAACATTTTGTCTTCCATTTTCTAAAAAACTCTTCAACAGATCTTTATAAAGCTTCACAGGAACAATCTTTGGATGGAGTAGATATGCCATTGGCTATTTGTAATGCACATGATTGGGGATTTCTTAGTTTGAATTAGTTTGGGGGACACTTTTGGAATGGCATCCCATTTAAGTTATACATTTTCTTGTATTTTTTTTTACAGTTATGCCGTCCGTCAGCTGAACAGTTATTACGTCGTTGTAGATATTTGATAAGAAAATTTAAATTTCAAGAGTTAGCCAAGCAGGAACCTAGAGCAGCAATGATTTATCTACAGAGTGATTTAGCTGAGATTGTAGAACACAATGATTCTGAGGAGTCAAAGGAGGTAGGGTCACTAATATAAAATAATTCTTTTAAAACGTTTTAAGTAATTAACCATTTGCCAGGTTCATGAAGGATTATATAGTTTGTATTTTGCAACTGTCAATCAATGAACATATACATTGTACTTCCAACAATACAGATTCCATAACTTTACTGGTTCTCTTTTTACATCAGAGTCTGTGACATCACATCTGTAACATCATCTATATGTATGACATCAAAGTTATTTTTATGACTGACTGTGCTAAAGTTAGTTTTTGTCCAGTCAGTCACTTACAAATGTGGTCAAACCACTTGCGAAATTGATATTTTGCAAATCCAGCATTGAATAAACAAAATTATGGGTCTATTTAAAAATTTATCTCTGCCTATAAGCCCATCATGTTTGTGCCTATTCAGGCTGATGATTGGTTGCTAGCTCATCAAACATCTAGTATTTCTGGTGGTACTTATTTATTTTTCAGCTGCTTTGATTTTAACATCTTGCTAAGGACATTCATGTACAACACAACCAAACTTGATCTCTTAAAAACATCTTGTAACACATGAGTCCTTAACAGCCACTTGTGTATATATCTCCACTATGCTTCATACCCCACAACCAGGATTGGTCTTTTAACCCACAACAGTTAAACCCCAAGTTCAAGACCACATATCTTCAGTATGAATCCCTTTAGGCTTAACTTGTTAGTCTTTCCATTGATACAATAATATATTGTTTCACAGTTATCTCATTTAAAATTATTTGTTATAGTTTCAGCTTTTGGCATCAACATTATTTAAAGGCACTGAGGCTGATGAAGATATGATAGATGGTAAATATTATTATACCTCATTAGAAAAATACGATGCTATCTGTAATTTGATTGGATCGTTGGATCATGTGATCAGGGTGGAGAAAACATCGTGTATCCCTCTGAAAACATCATATCCTACCTCTTCGGAACACATCAGGACGTCACAATGATATGACGTCATCGATGGAGAATCTGTCATGACGTTCTAGCGTTTGCCTCCGATGAGTTCCGATAGGAGAAAAAGCAATGAATCGGAGAAGGAATGATGTTTTCAGGTTGTCTTTTTAAAAAATATTTTTCTTTCTTTCTCTTTCTTATTACAATGGTTATCTTGCGGTATAATAAATGTATATAACATCATGTCAAATATTGCAAAACTGTTAAACGATTCACTGAATAAAATATGTTTAAGGTCAGATTTATGGCTAGGGATTATTCTGGCCACACACACACACATGATCCAGTAAAAGGACACATTTCCAATGCCAAAAAGCATACATTTTCCAAATTTTGTAGGTAAAAATTCCCAAATTCTCTCTGCATAAAATGAGGTTGAAAACTCAAGAAAACTGACAAAAACCACATGTACATGTTTTGACTTGACTTGTGTATCTTTATAATAACCTGCATTTACACACATGGTGATTCATTTAACCATTTTCTCTTTTTCTTTTAGAAACATTTGCTCATATGAGTAAGCATTACCAAAGTAGAACAGAACTATTTGATCAACTGGTATCATTTTTCCCAGACAATATGACTCAACCAAAAGGCAATCTTGTAGATTTAATACCACTCTGCTGATTATTCTGTTGTTATCTTATCTTTGGTGTTGAAATTGAAGACATTCTTCTTTTCTGATGGAACGGAAGAGGTTATTCTCTGCTGTTGGAATGGAAGACATTATTCTCTGCTATTGGAATAGAAGACTTTATTACACCTATTCAGGGACATTGGTTGATTAGGTTCAGGATGTAATTTAAGGGCTTTCATTTTGTGTGGTATTTATCATCCAAACAAAACTTGCATATTTTGTTGAAGGTCATATTGGTTGTTTCTAGTCTTGTTAAGACAAAGGGCGTGTCTGTCAGGAAGAAGTACAACTCCAGCTACATCTACTTATAGTTATGTTTTGACCATTTTTAAATTTTTTGTTACAATTTGGTTATGGCAAAAGCTAAAGTTTTATTACAATAACCCGATATATTTAAAGAATCAATTCAAACTTAAATTTTGTAAATATTTGACAAAAATTAATAAACATTGTTAAAATTAGGAAAATGTAAAAAAAAAATAAAAAAAAAAAAAAAAAATATATATATATATATATATATATATATATTAAAAGTTGTCAAAAGTTACCATCACCAAAAGTCTCTTACCAGCATGTTTAGGATCATACTAAATTTTAGCCTGTGTCGCAAATCTAAAATTAAAATATTTTGTGGAAATTTTGTCATTTCTTATAGCTAAAAAAAGAGATTCTAACTTGACTTGTCCTTCTACCTGACATGAAGGAGCATAAACAAGTTTGATAGCTCTACTTTTGTGTTGAAAGAGGAACACATACGAGGCATGCATTTAAGCATGCTATCAGCATTAAAATTCTAACCATATCATATCAGATACAATGAGAGATATCATCAGACTTTTTTTGTTGATATTATAATTATTAGCCCTTTCCATGGCATATCATTTAGAAGTTGGTTATTACTTCCTTGATCTGTTTTTTGTGACATTTTTTTTTAGATCTTATCAAAAGTTCAAATCATGCTAGTCACTCAACATAAGCATAAAGATTGTGTTGAAGAATAAATTACCGGTATTTGCATGTAGCTTGAGGCTAAGGGATAAAAAATTGTCTCAGTTTTTCTTCTTGTCTGTTTTTTCCTAACTGAAAGGTTTTAATGGTAACCATTATGTAAGTAAATTTCCGCTGCACAGAGCTTTATTAGAAAAAAATTAAAATCACTCCTGCATGTACCTATACCTGTCCTATTTTGTTGAGAAATACATATATACATACGTGTGTAGTCTAGGATCCAGTCAAGAAGATATATAGTGATTTATGAAATCAAATACATGTACTTACATTTTGTCAACTTCAGTGCTTAGTACTGCTTACATATTGTGTTGGTACATGTATTCTATCTTTTTTGATATTTTACAGCATTTTGGCCAGTAATGCAATCCATGTTGATATTAAAGGATTATATATCATTTTCTCTGTTCCTAAAGTGTTCTGATTTTATGTCAGTATTTAATTTAAAATTAAAGATAAACTTGTATATGGAGATTCACCAGTGTACTGCTTGATGCTGCACAATTACTGTTTGTTATCAATGAATTTGAAATACAATGTAACATTATTTTTTATAATGTCGAGTATAAGGAATTTTACCATTGTGCTGTTTGATGCCCTGTATCATTGGCACAAAACCAATGTTAGTGTCAAATGAATTTGGAATAATATTATTTGTGATGACATTGATTAGAAATCATTCAAATCTATAATTGTAAAATTTTTGTGACATCTTCATATAAACCCATGGTATCAATTGTGTATTATGACAGGGAGATCGTGGGGCCTAATTGCACTATGTTGTCATTGATTAGAGTACTGAGCTAAGAACTTTCAAAACATGACATGCTGATGGCACCATTCAGTATAATGTCATGATACTTCAACCTAGAGATTTTGCATGCTTTCTTCATAATGTAATCACAATTAGCTTTTTTCTATGAAAAATGCTTTAACAGGAAATTGCTGTGAAATAATTTTTCATGAGTTTATGAATTGATTTATCCACAGAAAAGTAAAAATGGTATCACACTGGTACACATGTGAATGTAGTACACATTTTGTATCAGTTCTCATACATTATATGTGACAAGTTCATTAATTAATTTTTGCATGGTAATCCATTTGATCATATCAATCATATTTTGTTATCCATTTTGATCAGTTAATTTGATGAAAGTGTAATTTATTTAATGTAATGAAAGATTGTGGTGTCATAAATATACCTGCTGATTAAACTGTAAAATCTAATAGAAATTAGTAGAATATGTAAATTTGTTGACGTGAAGGTTGAATGTAATTTCAATGTGTAAATTGCCTTGGAGTGTCTGATATTTTATGAAAGGTTGTAGATTTTGGTTCCACTGGATATTTGTACAGGTCTTAGTTTTCACAATCATTCTTAAACTAAAGTTAACAGGATATTTGTACAGGTCTTAGTTTTCACAATCATTCTTAAACTTAAGTTAACTCCTTGTCCTTGTAGGAGTTTGCATGAGTAAGAGTCATTATGCTCCCTTAAATACACAAACATAGCACTGTCGTGCTGCTGTACGGCGTAGTTGGAAAAATGGTGCTGGAGTAGGACTCATTTTATACCATTTCATAGTAAAGAAGCCTGATCTTGGCAGAAAGCAATAGCAATGTACGCTTTTACTGTCGTGAACGCCATACAAAAATTAAATTACATTACTTAAGTTTAAATTTGAAACAAAACTATTTTTGTACGGCGTTTCACGATAGTGAATGCGTACTTTGCTATCGCTTTCTTCCAAGATATCGGGCTTCTTTGCTATGCAATTATAAGATATGAATGCGCATGGAAATAGTGCGCCTGGTAAATGAGCGTGAAAGAAATATATCTGTTTTATCGCGAGATATGTATTCTGAGACGGGTAATGCATTTGGTTACATATGCACATTTGGAATAAATTTTCGAAATACATTTCGGAATCTAGTAAAATATTGCGACTGGATGCATCCAATAATTTCTGCAAATTGGCGAACTGATCTTGTGTTTACAATAAAAAGTAGTCCGAGAAGTTTGCGTCCTACGATGTAAAATCATAACTTTTTATGAAATAAACAGCAATGGCAGGTTGATTTAATTAATTCTTCATGAAATCTACGGTTATTTAAATTTATTTTGAAGGGTATGATAAGGTATTTTGATGTTGAGGCAATTGTGTCATATTTTAAAACTGTTTATTGATTAGATCTCACTTTCGTGAAAGGGAGATAATTCGTACAGTGTTGTGTGCAAATAACCTTGTGGATTTTAAATACTTCACCATTAACATGAAACGGGAATATTGTGAGTGATAATCAGCAGTTTATTAAAACCCAGATTTAACAGCAAATGATCCAGTTACATACAACCGCTAGAATGTACCCCCTCATAGCGACGGTAGGGTCTGCAAAACTCTACTTTCTCTCTATCTGAAATGACAAAACGATCGGGTACGACTTTATTAAATTTTAATTACTGAATGTCTTTTTCATATATTATGAAATTATTATTTTCTACCATTTAATTTAGCAATACATGGTTTGGTACATTGTTTCTTTTTGCAAAAAACATCCGTCGGACTATGCATGGGGGGAGGGGGGGGGGAATTTTCGGTTATATTCTGTCTTGCCACAACACCAATTTCCCAACTACACCATACAACAGCATGACAGTGCTATGTTTTAAGTGTACAATAAGATGTTCGAATTTGCTGGATTTTAGTTACCAGACATGAATACATGTACATATACACGTAGTTGTGAAAGCAGGTCCAGTGTTTGACAGTGTGTGTGGATAATTGAGTTGTATCGTTATTATTATTTGTATTAATAGATGAGAAAAAATGAGTAAATTCAGGCATTATCCTAAAAGCATTGATGTATCTTTTGTATCATTTCATGTTGTTTGTGAGCAAATTATATATTTTATATACATTGTATGACATGTGAACTTAAGATATGTGCAATGTCTGTCTATTGTCTTTTTAGTCTTGGATTATTCAAGATTATAATAATGTACATCTGTACATTCACTTGAAAATACTAGTACCATATATCTCCTCCGAGAGTCTAATTTATATGATTAAAATTACATTTATGTGCATGTGTAATACACATGTATGTATATGTGTAATATATCTCGATCTGAGAGTACAATAAATATGATTAAAATAACATTTACATAAAATATTTAATAGATGAACTTTAAATACTAAATGTGTTTTCCACCTCAATCTATATTTTTGCTTTGTGCAATATTTTTGCAATGTCTGTCATGTTTTATTCTTAAATGTTTAAATGAGCTAGATGCACAACAGAAAGATGAAACTGTTGTTTCTCAGTTATGTGAGACACACACATGCACAAGTACACTGATAGGCTTATTTTTGTAGTTTTGGTAAAGAATTCTTAAATATCCAGAATCTGGATTTTCAATTCACAAACAAAGGGAATGTTTTTATTCATTATATGAATACTAGTATATATCTATACATGTGAATGTAAATTTTAATGAAAAATAAAATTTATGTATATTTTGATGCAGGTTTTTTCTGAATATAATTGTAAATGTGTAGATTGTACCTCATTAATCTTGAAGATGTAAAACATGAAATCATCTATGGTAATGTTATTATATGTATGTGTATATACTGACAGTATTGTTATTAGTGGGTGTTGTCTGTTAAATGTATATAAATATTTTTATTTGTTAGATATGTCATTTTAAATATTCCATGAAAGTGCCAAGTTATATATTTCAGTATTATATGTACTGAGATATGTTATTTTATTTTGTCAGAGAGAGAGAGAGAGAGAGAGTGTGTGTGTACCAGTATTATATGTACTGAGATATGTTATTTTATTTTGTCTTAGAGAGAGAGAGAGTTTGTGTACCGGTATGTGTGGTGAAAACAGGGTTAGGTGTAGGCAGGTTGACTTATGGATGTACACGTATTGAAAAACTTATACATTGTATTTGTTTTTAACCCTACCCTTCCAGTTTGCATTTATGGCTCTTACCAACCAAAGATATTAGATGTGCCATTTATAGTTTAGGATGTGTGTGTGTGAGAGAGAGAGAGAGAAAGAGAGAGATGTGCCATTTATAAGTTAGGATGTGTGTGTGTGTGAGAGAGAGACAGAAAGGGAGGGGAGAGGGAGAAAAGCTGGAAGGGGTTAAATTGATGCTACCATTTTGATATTGTGAAATGGTTTTCTTAGAGAGTGAGAAGGGGTTTAAATATTGTAAATGGTTGTCTTACAATCTAAATACAAAAAACTTTGTTAGCACAAACATCATTTCCTTCAATACCATGGGTACTGGAAAATTGAACTAATTATTTTGTCCCAAATGTTTTACTGGTATTTGTCATTATATGAATTTTTATTTTTAAATTTGAAAACTTGGTCCCCTGGATAACTTAGTGATCACTAGTATAGACGGTTTAAAACTGATTTATTGAAGTAACACAGTACTAGTAATAAGAATTGTCATTGCCAGTGGAATTTTCAGTATTTGATTCTTTCTGTCTAGTTGTGTTTTAAAATTAATACTAGTATTTGTAGTAAAATTCACTTCTTGTAAAGAAATAAGGGTACTTAATTACTCATTAATTATGCTCACTGAATGGTTTAAAACTGATTTATTGAAGTAACACAGTACTAGTAATAAGAATTGTCATTGCCAGTGGAATTTTCAGTATTTGATTCTTTCTGTCTAGTTGTGTTTTAAAATTAATACTAGTATTTGTAGTAAAATTCCTTCTTGTAAAGAAATAAGGGTACTTAATTACTCATTACTTATGCTCACTGAATGAATTTCACAGAAATCAGAATTTTAATCTGGTGGTATAATGCATCAAGTTTGACCTGGACGTTTGACATATCCATCGTGTAATTTAGGGGCTACTCATATATAAGATTTATATATATATAAGGATAGATGATAGTACCCGGTAATACTGGGTACCGGGTGTTTATGGTAATGAAACATGTTGTCTTACCTAAATCACACAGTCTATTAGCCCAATCCAATATTTAAATTAAAGGTCAAACAGCGAGGTCAAACCTGACACACTATAATATGATAATTTGTTTTAGCAGTATGAACAGTACATGTACATTCAAAACAATAAGAAAAACATTTTGTGAGGGTTACAACTACCAGTAAAACTTTATTTGGTCGAAGATAGACTACTTGTACATGTAGTAAAAAACACTTCTTGTGGCATTACAGCAAGGTATATTATTTATGTTCCAGTTGTCGTATTTGTGTCAGTGGAGATATACCAGAAGATTGTGGGTTTAGTGATCCTCACTGTTTTCCAGTAAAACTCTTATCTGCATAATAAAATTTCATGGTGCTGTTCTTTTTCCCCTAAAAATGTTGTCATATTACATTGAACATTTTATTTAATATTTCACTGCAATAACACTGCATGTTAATCATAAAGTGGAATAGATTCCAAGATAATTTGCCATTAAATAGGATAAATTTAAAAAGATTTTTAATTTATATGTAATGAATTAAGGAATGGATTATAATTAAGCCATGACAAATGGATTAAGGAATGGATTATAATTAAGCCATGACTATCATCATTTTGATTAATTGTACCCAGTGTCTTATTAATAGTGAATTGGTGCAGAATTTTGAGAGTTGTGAATGATTATGGAATTACACATTTGTGAATAAACTTGTGAAAAATTTTTATGGAGTTATCTTTGTATTTTGTGAAAAATTATTGAAAATGGTAAACAGAAACCATTTTATCATTGAATCTGTACTGCAGAATTTATACAAAGTTCAGCATAAAATATGTCTGAACATTTGTTTCAAGGGGGTAAATTTACTTGCTACAGCACAGTGGTTACAGCTTTTATCTTATTCAAATGTTATTACAATTTGGTCTTTTCTCCTTCTGAGTACCATTACATATATTCAAAACATTTTAGACACATCTTATGATTCAAACTTTTCAGAAATAAAGAGAAATACATGTGCACAAGAAGTCAAATGCATTGTACAATATTTATTAGATTAAAATGACTCCAAATTGGGGTTTTTGCAAGCTATTGGCACATCAGCCCAGTACTATAGGAATATCCTCTTGCTGCAAGTTAAAACACTATACATGAGCCCATTAAGTTGAGTGCTCACATCCTTAAGTGAGAGATTGAGTTTTGATTAGCCATGTTTTCATTTGAAAGTTCAATGGACCTCAACTGGTAATTTAATATGATAAAGAATTTGTAAAAATTAATATCCTAGTCCAGATAACACTGATAGTGTGACATTACCAGTTAAAAGTGAAGTTGCAGACATCTATTATCTATGCTATGTTGAAGAAATATATTTATATGCTATGTTACAGAAATCTATGCTATGTGCTTAAAGCATTGAGAGTTCTTTTTCATGTAACCTTTACTGTACAATGAGGCATAAATTTTATAGTCTTTTCTAGTGTCCCAATGACTGCCAATTCTAATGCAGAGTACATGGCTAAAGAAAATTCACTATGTTAATTTAACAATGTTTAAAGGTATGTTATAATGTAGTTCAATTTAGACAAACTAAATTTACCTTTAACAAAGTTAAATTGACATGTAAACCACATATTAAGTACACTTGTATTAGATGAAATTGTTTCAGAAAGATGTGACCAGGCATTCAAACTGTTGGACCAGGTGTTTGGTTTGGCTAGGTTCCATTGTACACTGGTCCACTACAGATAAATACAAGAGGCCCAGGGGCCACATCGCTCACCTGAGCAACTTGCTAGGTAGAAGCCGAAATGAGTTCAGTATTGAAGTGAGTGCAGGGGAGGGAGGTTTTGTACAAACTGAAATCTATACTTCCTACCGATGCTTTTCACTAAACAATTTGTAAGTATTTCTATGTACCGTAAAAGGTTGATGTTTCGACAAGCCTCGGCTTATTCCGTTACCTTTTTCTTACAGCATTTCAACCAATGAAATAATTTTAAAAAAAATTTTCATCATGCAATCTACCAATCTCAAAAGAGAGAAAATGCATAGGCCTAATACTGTAATCGGGAAATGGCAAATAGAAATTATAGAATACAGCAGGATTTACATTAAAAATTAGCTTTTAAATACAAGTACAATTAATATATTTCTCATGAACAATATATTTAACTTTATATCAAAATACTTATATAAAAGAATACAGCATGGAAAATACACTATTATTTAACCATGATTTGAACAAACTTGAATCTACACTACCTGAGGATGCTTCCATTTTAATTTGAGCTTTCCTGGCCTAATAGTTTTTGAGGAGAAGATTTTTAAAGATTCTCTCTATATATTCCTGTGTAAAACTTGACCCCCCTCTTGTGGCCCACCCTACCCCCAGGGACTATGATTTGAACAAACTTGAATCTACACTACCTGAGGATGCTTCCATTTTAATTTGAGCTTTTCTGGCCTAATAGTTTTTGAGAAAAAGATTTTTAAAAATTTTCTTTATATATTCCTATGTAAAACTTGATCCCCCTCTTGTGACCCCTCCCTACCCCCGGGGACCATGATTTGAACAAACTTGAATCTACACTACCTCAGGATGCTTCCATTTTAATTTGAGCTTTCAGGCCTAATAGTTTTTGAGAAGAAGATTTTTAAAGATTTTCTCTATATACTCCTATGTAAAACTTGATCCCCCTCTTGTGGCCCCCCTACCCCCGGGGACCATGATTTGAACAAACTTGAATCTACACTTCCTAAGGATGCCTCCACAAAAGTTTAAGCTTTACAGGCCGAATAGTTTTTGAGAAGAAGATTTTTGAAAAATACCAACAAAGTTTCAATAATTCTCAATTATCTCCCCTTTAAAGAGGGTGTGGCCCTTCATTTGAACAAACTTGAATCCCCTTCACCTAGTGGTGCTTTGTGCCAAATTTGGTTGAAATCTGCCCAGTGGTTCTTGAGAAGAAGATGAAAATGTGAAAAGTTTACGACGACGACGACAACGACGACGACGACGACAGACAACGGACAAATTGTGATCAGAAAAGCTCACTTGAGCCTTTGGCTCAGGTGAGCTAATAACAAACCAATAGGTCACACTTTTCTGAAACAATTTTAATACAGTAAAGAGCAATACAGAGGTCTTCTCTCATTATGACAGGATGTTAAATCTATGGAATATTCTTTGTCAGGGTAACAAGAACCATATTCAGAACAATCAAGCAAGGAGCTCAGTTGAGATTGTTTCACTTATATTGTGATGTCGCCAGCTATAGGTGAAGGTGCAGAAATTTTGCCTGTGTGTTGCGCTGATGGCATTATACAGCAAGTCTCTTTAGCATGCCAAGCCCTCTGTGACATCAAGCTGCCATCAGAAATAACCGCGACTTTCATTTTGCAATGTTGCGTGCTTGGCGAAAGAACAGCCACTACCCACTTTCAAGTCTTGGATCGGACCCAGCCGGGATAGAATCTCACAAAGCGAGCACTATACCAACTGAGCTACCACAGTGGTATCAATCAAGCAAAGAAATGACTATGGGATTCCAGTCCAATGCAAAGTTAATTCTAGCATTTCTATTGGCACCTACTCACCAGTTTGACTGAAAGGTGAAATGAAACATCTTGCCAAAAATTGTAGATTTGCTAGGGACACCAAGAATCTTTATTAAACAAGAGTTAAATAAAGATAATTTGATCGACTCTTTGACTGCTTTGCACAAGCTTTATCTTTTAGAAAATGCAGTGTTTGTGTGATGGTCTTTTACACCCCAGTCAAGATTATTTCACTTATAATAGGAGTCTATTGACTCGTTGAAGGAAAGTTGAATACCTTGAGAAAATCAACAATCTATGGCAAGTAAACTGACAAGCTTTTTCTTTCACTTGTGGATCTCCCCAAGTGGGAATCAAGCCTAGAGCAGTTTGAGCAATATAATACATAAGCCGATGCTTTAGGTCATTCAACATAATAAAACTAAATGGATTAAAGCAATTTAAAGAACATGTTCATGAGAATTGGAAGTACAAGATTACAAAATAATAAAAGTGACGAAATATGACATTACCGGTAAACTTCATAATTTATTCAGTCAACAATATTTACACCTTTTTTTCTAAACACACTGTTCTAAAGAAACAACTGTGATGTAAATTGTAATGCCATTATGTGTGTATAAACATGATTATTGGCAAAAACAATAAATCTGAACTTAATACATTTGTACTAATAGTAATCCATTAAACTGGATATTGATAAAAGAGTTTCCATTGTCATGTATCCAGTAATGAGACATAGGCTATGAATTGCCCAAGGTGTATGATTCAGTGACAGATCAATGAAGTTGTGATCAGCCTTCCCTGAACAGTACCTAATGTTGTCTCCAAGATGGTTACTGGTACACAAATTTGTATTTCAAAATTTGAATAAAATACTATTTTATTTTGAAAACTCTTATGATAAAGGTATTGTTCTTAACTTAACCTTATTTAAATTTCTTAAACACCAAAAGCATAATTAAAGCAATTTGACAGCAGTAACCATTTTTATTGTCTTTGGCATGACATATTCAATGACTATGAAACTAGCATTATTACCTCTTATAATTCTTAAGAAACAATTTATTTTAAGAGGTTATACTATTCAAAAATATGTGTCCAAGTCTGATGTTTTTAATATGATTGATAATGACCATTTGCCCATACCTTATCAAAAGTACAATTTTTTCCACTAAAGCTGATGGATATATATATATATATATATATATATATATATATATATATATATATATATATATATATATATATATATATATATATATATATCATTGTTTTAAAATTACAGCACAATTTAAAAGCCAAATTAATGGGTTTTTAATCATTATTATTATTTTACACTTTTGGCACAATATTGTATATCAATGGAGATCTAACTTTGTAAAATAATTGCAAATTTTACTTTAACTTTAAGTTTATGGACATTGTTCATGTGACAAGACAATTCATACAAGTGGTGTCTTATGACTACTGACTAATCAGATTTTTTTTTTTCAATTTCACATCTAAAATTATGATTTTGCACAACATTTCGTGATATAATATAGCCATTCAGTTTGACTGAGAATTTATATTCATGGCTAACGAATTATTACTAAAGTGGTGAATATTTATTGTTTATTACTGGTAATATTTTCAGTCAGTTATACAGTAAGATCTTCACATGTTCGATATTATGATAAAGTAATGAGTTTAGTTATACAGTAAGATCTTCACATGTTCGATAGGTAATATGATAAAGTAACGAGTTTAACATGAGAAAAGCTGGCTGAGAAATATACTAGAAACTACTTCACAAACAAACATTATTTTACATGTATACAACAAGTCTATATGATAATAACAAGCAATTATAAAATGTAAAATCTCAACTGTAAGAAATATAAAACAGTATGACTATATCTATAAACATGATAAAACTGCTTATAAATACTGATAATGAAATGATGATGTAGAAATCTTCAATTGTAATTTAATAAATACAAGAAAATAAGAAGGCAAAATTACATTTCCATTTAAATATGTTCAGAAATAAATTCAGAGTTATTTTGAAAATGACAAAAGAACACACTGGTATATTCATAATTAATTCTGATCAAGACAAGTCCATATTTTCAAGTTTTCATGGTTAAAATCTGGTGTTCTAAATAAAATATATTGAATCTACATAAAATTGTTAGGTGATTATCCTTTAACATGTGCACAGCTATTTTTATAGACAAGAAAATACTTGTACAATTTCTTTTTTAGATAAAAATTTCCTTGATATGTAAAACATCCAAGAATATAAAAGAAATTATTAACAGTAACAATGGAAAAATAAAACTGCCTTCATCTTTTGATTAAAAAGTTAAAAATATATCATTGTATGGAATATCATTACTTCATGTACAAAGTCCAAATCATTCAATATCAATATTCAATTTAAAATTTTTTCCAGTGCTTTTCAATATATCAAAATACTAAATACTTTCAATGGCTAAAACTACAAAATTTCTAACAAAGATGGTCACAAATTTCAGTTTTAGATAACTTAATCAGAGATAAAAAATGCTACAATTGAATTACTTGGTAGTAAAGCCTACAATTTTTATAGAATAATCATAATGAAAATGGGACCTACTACTAAGCCCTGACAATCCTCAATTTCAACACTTCTTTTTGTAAAACAGTATGTAAGCATTTTCCCGAAGTTCTCTGGTTGTCAACTCGAACTGCATGTTGACCTGTGTGACTGTCTCATCATCAAACTTATACCACTGGCCATCAGTATGAAGACAATAACTGATATAATGACCAAAGTTTGTACTGTTAGCCCCTAAGTGAACACAAACACCATACAAGTCATACTTATAACTGGCCTCTGTAGATGACAAATCCTCACGATTAGTGATTGTGTCAAACATGATCTGTGTCAAGTCTAAATCAGTCAGTGGTATACGGACAGGGGACTGTAATTTACAAGACTGTCTTGTGACATGATTAAAGCTGAATCTAATTAACTGAATAACAAGGCAATCTGGTAGTCGACGGAGAAGGCATCTTCGCTCTGCATCTCGTAATCTCTGCTTGGGAAGATTTGGAAAAGGAAAATTACCAGCTATAGGTGTGGATGTTTTGAACAGATTGTCATGGAAACCACTATCATTAATCACTTCTCCATTGCCTGGTATCGGTGACATAAAAGTATTGCCTGAAAGTGGCGACTGCATGCCAGACACAGCAGAATCTGTACTGGATAACATTGTTTGTCTAAAGTTGGGAGTTCTGGGATTACCAACTCTGGTTGTAAATGGAGTCTCTAGATTCTGCCTGGAATTACAAAGAGAACATTCCAGACCATCCTGGCCAATAAGATGTTCAACATTACAGAATTTTGTAAAGCAGTCCTCTAAATTGACTAGTCCTGACACATCTCTAGGCTGGACAATAGGAACAGGTAAAATGTTAAATGTCTGCATATTGACAGATATATGGTTGTCTGTTAAACAATGATAACCAATGACAAGCTGCCCGGTAAATAAATGATCTATGACAGAATCATTGTCTTTTTTGTAAGTTAACCATTCCAGGTCTGATAGTCGCTGAATAGGTTCTGCATAGGAATCATTCTGTAGTCCATGAGCTTTGTTAATCTGTACAAAATAAAATGTGGGCAATTAGATAGTTTTATGGACAATATACATATGTTTGCATTATTAGCTGTTATATTAATTATAGGACCATTTATAATCACAAATACAGAATTACATATTAAAAGTAAATTTCTGAATTTTAAACATGTATCAGTACATGTCCATAAAAACAAAGTATGGCAGATTAAAATGGTCTTCCTGTAGGTCAACAGACCATGTGCCAGTTTCGCTGCTTACAACAAATATATGTCCAAACAACCAGTTAATGAAATTGATAATTGGAAAACCCAATAAAAACACAAAATTTGTATAATTACATACTTTGCTTAAACCCAATAAGAACACAAACTTTTTATAATTTTATACTTTGGTCAGTTGGGGAAAATTATCAGGAGTACCATGCATTTAATACACTTTACATATTAGTATATTTCGCACATGTACACTTATTAAAAAGAAAAAGGCTTTATATTTCATTTTGTGAAGTGTCAAGTCAACACTTGTGACTAATTAAATGATGCTGGTAGTATCCCTACTTGTCAATTAGACCAATAAACAAAAGCTGTTAACTGTTAGAGCATAGTAAATCCCAAATTGTGGTCGGATCCCTGCATATCTAGTTATAATGTTACATTGAATGACATTTACATTATTGGTATATATGCTCAAGCTCTTCTTTAGTTCATTTACATAACTGGAAAACTAGTTTCATCAGAAATATAAAACAGGGTTCAGTTGAGTAATGGTGTTTAATGTTCAATCAAGATTATTTCACTTATATCGAAACATCGCCAGATGTTGGTGAAGGTACAGAAATTTTTGCCTGTGTGTTGCATTGATGGCATTATACAGTAGGGTTCTTAATTGTGCCACGCCTACCGTGACTTTCATTTCGTAATGCAAAGTACCTGCTTTCAAGTCAGACCGGGATTGAGTTTGAACCCAGAACCCCTCACTTACAGAGCAACACTCTACATACTGAGCCACTACAGTGGTATAAAACAGAATAGACAGTAAAAGAACTCTGTTCTGGACTTAGGTAAAAAAAACCATAGTTCTTGATCATATAATAAACAATATATATATACCTCTTGTTGACATACTGCTTTCAACTCCTGAATCTTTGATGGATTTAAATCTCCATAAATGAATTTAAGCATTTTCAATCTGTCGTTATTGGATTTCTGTGTACTCGAATCTGAAAGACAAAAAGTTACAATGGCAAAATTAATGCAAGCATATGCAGGCATGTATGTAGTTAAGTGTTTATAAATTCATTTTATGTAATCAACAAAAATAATTATTATTGCCAGAGTTAACAATTGTTGGCTTAAACTAATTAAAGCTGAAATGGACATCAACATCTGACCCAGTATGATAAAACTGTGCACATAATAATCTATCTGTGTAATGAACTTATTCCAACTGACTTGAAGACTATATTTTTTTCCAGTATGTCATCATTTTGTTCTTCTCTGTTTTAAATCATTTTCCTTATTCCCCATAGCACTCCATGATAACAACTGACATCAAGTAAATGAATTTAATCAGATTGGAAACCATTCTTTTATCCCAGTACGGTTTATTAAATGGAATTTGAAAAGATCAGACTTACCACCTTTTCTGTTTTTATTCAGAATAATATGAACTGCATCCATTAACCACATAAAGAATTCTGCAGAATCTTGCTGTCGTTGCGACTCGTTAAGAGGGGCCACCACACACCTTGGGAAAGATGATGCTGCCTGTCTGAATACAGCCGGGTCTAAACTAGTACCGCTGCTATATTTAGAACAATTCTGTAATATTTCTAATAAAGAACTAACTAAAGTCGATTCTACAACACTACACTCTGAGTCTTTTAACATTTCCTTTGACAATTCCTCCAGAAGATGGGGACTTCTAGATATACATTGTAATATACTGTTCATGAAACACAAGTTCTGTCCTTCATTTCTAAGACCTGGTGGCACTTTTTCTCTGGATGGAAAAAATGTTGTCATGAATTTAGATTTCAATGATGAAGTTGCTGATGAATAAGTTGATGATATTGGACTAGACACTGATGTATGTAATGGTCTACGACGTAGGTTACCATACCATGAACCTGTAGATGTTGGTGTGTCATGTCTTTGTACTTCTGGTTTTGTAATCCCTCTGTGTAGATTGTAACCACCATGCATGTTAAAGCTGTTTTCTTCACGCAACTTTGTTTTTTGTGGTTCTTCAGTTTTCTTGAAAACATTTCTTAATTTCAGATTCATTTTAGGCAGTCTTGACCATATCCTAGAATCCCTGGGCTGTTCAACTGTTTGTTTTACTTCAACAAACTGCCCAGAACTGTTCAGTGTAATAAAACGAGTATTTGGATCTTGTCGAAATCTAAGAAGCTTTTCATCTTGTTCAATCTGTCTTTTCCTCATTTGCATACTATCCTGGTGTTGTTGGTAATCATCCCATTTTGTTCTCATGTTTAGCCACCAATACTGGACATTAATTCTATTTAACACTTGGGTGAAGGTGAAAGTTATTAACGTCAGCGAGAGTAACAAGTAAGGTGTGTGGTAGAAAGCATGAATCAGGCAACACATCAACATCAATACACCAGACTCTATCAACCATATTGTCCGTTTCTTTCCTTGATTCCTATGAAGATAAAACAAAATTAGATCAGTAACAAACAAACTTCAATTATTTTTAACATATACAGTGATATACTGGTAAACTTTTCTGCTTAAAGTTTTAAATCATCTATCAATTACATTTCTAATCTGTCATTTGAGGATGAGTCTGATGACAAGAAACAATAATAATAAATATCGCAAGTAATTTGCTAAACTTTCAACTGGTATGGGAAGTATTTACAATTGCATATATTTGAAAAACAAGAAAATCAGCGTTTGGTTTAGTCCTCTTGTTGCCAAACAGACATAAGTGTCTTCTAATGACAGCTTGCCAAACGGATGCATGTTTTTTGATAGAACTAACAGCTCTTGTTCACAAGACTATAAATTTACAATTGCAATAGTTTTGCTTCAACAAAGTATTTACATCAACTTTATTTTGCATCTTCATAGAGACATTGCTCCACACGCTGACATGATGACGTCTGATCACAGGCACTTGTTTCTGATATTAAAATAATAACACCATACTTAAACTTAACACAAGGTATCTATGTTCACACTATCCAAAGCATTGAAACCTCCCCCCTCCCCTGGTATTTCTTTGTTTTTGATGTAATGCTGGGCAATTCAGCAACACAACATATACAATTCTTTTCTACATATATTCCGCTAAAGAATGATATATAAAATGTCTGTCATTGACCTCTCTAAACCTTGTCACAGGACATAAACTTTATTTGACCATGATTGCATTTTCTGACATGGCCACAGTTAACTGGGAATGCTGATACAGTACGTAAACGTTCTGATTGGCTAAAAGTGAAAGTACATAGGGTTAAAAGTTTCAAACAATCAAAAGAAAATTGATTTAACCAATCAGAACATTTACCGTAATTCAGTATTGGATCAGCATTCCCAGTTGACTGCGACCATGTCAGAAAGTGCAATGGTCAAATAAAGTTTAGGTCCTGTTACATGGTTTAGAAAGTTAAAAACGAAAATGACAGACATTTTATACATCATTTTTTAGCGGAATATATACATGAACTGATGTAGAAAAGAATGGTATATGTTGGGTTTTTTAATTCCCCAGCATTACGTAAAAAAAACAAAGAAAAACCAAGGGAAGAGTCAACGTTTTAGATAGCGTGAAGATGGATACCTTGTGTTATGTTTAAGTATAGAGTGTTATTTTTTCTAATATCAGAAACAAGTGACTGTGCCTCAGATGTCAAATGTTCTCGTTGACTGACAGGAGACGACCCATTTTTATGAGGTGCACCAACAGCTCATTTCAAGATTGTTTTCAAATTAACATGGAAAATGTGAGACAGCAATAAAATTAATCTTTATAAATATTGTAAATATAAGGTAATTTCTGATGTCTTTAAGAACTTGCAAAGTATAATGGGCTGTCTCAAATTTTTGCACAAAAGGCAAATTACTTCATAAATATAGACAAATATTGAGAACAAAATATAAAGTAAATCCAAGGGTGAGTAACTTTTTGACATTGTTGTCATATTCCAATAAAGCAGAAATAGTAAGGATAGCCTGCCTTTTCCGAGAAGCGCAGGTTTGTTTGTCCGGTTTCTGATTCAGTCAACTTAGCAATGAGTAATGCAATCTCATTACACAACTGTGGTATTGGAACCTGTCATTATTTAAAACAGAAGTGAAAGTAAATTACAGCGATGTCTCACAACACTTAATACCATCAAAAAAGTAGATAAAACACCTTTTTATTCTCTAAGCAATGTTCCCAAAATTGTGAGAAACTCCTGGTATAATTTTTTCCCCAATTCCAAAGGCCCGGACCCATATAATTTCCCAAAGGACATAGTAGTACTAGTAGAATCAACCTAAAGCATCTATTCTAATAATTAGCAGATTTGGAAGGGCTTAACAGTTTCAATGAACTTATAAATTTTAATACAAGTAAACTAGATTTTGTTGTACCACTGACAGCTTTACTACAACAAAACTTGTGCTCATTTCAAGAAGAATTGCCTCCCTTTGCACATATAACAAATGCAACTGAAGCTGAACCAATTGTACTTTGTCGACTATGCCAATTAGTTATAACTGAAATGCGGCACATAAATGTTTATTATTACCTCGTGTCTCCTAAAATGAGCTTGAAAAATGCATCTGTGATCACAAAGAATACAAAATCAAGGAGAGAGTTGTAAACAAAAGAAAAAGTCATCTGTATAAGCCAAAACATCTTGAAATGTCAGTATTTTATGGCATTTTTCGTTGATCTGCTACTTCCTAAGACTGTTAGTGATGTCATATTGATGTTCAATTCGAATAAAACTAGATAATTCTGTTGTTTTACGATGACGCCAAACAAGCATGATTATTTTGAATTTGTTTCTATAATGGCGCTTGTTATAATGCGCATGCTTGGAATTTTGGAGAAAGTAGTATGCATTTTAGGATCGAGCAAATAAAATTCGAAAACGAACTTTTAATTTCTTTAGTATTCATAAATAAACTAGTAAATAAATTGTTTCAAATATTAATCCAGCAAAATATAAAATTATGCAATCATTTTCTTTAATGTAAAATTACAGGTTAAACAATATTATATGATTTATATTTCTAATGATCTCCAATATTTTCTGTAATCAGAAGGTTTCCAGTAAAGCCTAAAGTAATTTATGAAGATATCAAGATGATATTTTGATAATAATGAAGAAAATTTCATGAATCATTAGGCCGCAGTTGCAATTGGTCTAGTTAGGTGTTTATGTTATGTACCGTGAACTTTAACAACTATTTGATCAAATCTAAAGTCAATCTTGGGGTAGAACAGCTGGACATTCAATTTCAAACAGATGCCAGAAATATGTAACTGAAAAATGTACTGGGCAAAGACAGAGACATGTAAAACCCAAGATTGGTAACTTCGGGAATCCCGTAACATGTCGCGGCCCAATTTGCAAATTAGCATCAAGATCACAAGGGGATCGTCCCAGGGCATGTGTATAGTACTTGTCGACAGGTGATAATATACATAAATGTGATTATGTCGATGAACAAAAATACAAAGTATTTAATTAAAAGTTTAATAATTTTACATCGATTGCTACTCTTCATTTTGTGTATCTTGACAAGTTTTTCAACCTTTTACGTTAATGGCAAATTACTTAGAAAATCATTTTACGGGTTTTATTTGTCTCTGGCAAAGCCAATGCAACCAAAATACGACAAAATACACGTAACTGAAGTGAGTGATAGACTAAGGACAAAAATCAAATGACTTACTTGACTTATTTCCGTCTCTCCGTGAGGAGAATCGGGCCATTTACAAGTTCTCTCCATTTTCCTCTATCTGTTGCTACATTTGTTGCCTCAGTCCATGAGTTGTAACCTAGTTTCTTGACAAAAATCAAATACATAATTATTAAAAATTTCAAGCTTCAGTTAGAAGGACACAAACGAAAACTGGTCGTAACGGGACAAAAACTTCCAAATATTATTAAATGTTGCATCTTGAGAGGTCTCATGCAAAAATCTTATCTTGTTTTAAAGTTGTATACATGGTCCGATTTTAAATAAAAGTGGGCTACTCTTCTAGGACACGTAGTCTCACAAGGAATTTTTGTAGACAGATGATAGATGTTTCTAATAATATCAATGGCAGTTATCTGTCCCTGGTTATTATTCTTGTTGTCACATCAAGTGTCTTAGCAGAAATATTGTTAATTAACAGTTTCGTTCGTGACGTAAATTGTTCGTTTCGCGTAAAAAAAATGATAGAATCTAGAAATTTAAAACTTCCAACTCAGGACCCAAGATGGCAGCTTTCGTCTGAAGATTCACAAATGTTTCTTGCAATCGAAGACTTGTGCAAGATATTGTAAGTATGTTTAATCTTCATTGCTAATTAAGAATTTAAGAAATGAAAATATGCAATTTCGAAAACAATTCATCTTGGATTTTAAGAACGAGTGATGATTTTGCCGGTGAAATGACCAGTGTTGCGAACACTTTGATGAAACATGATATGAATCACTGCCTTATTCATGAAGATCAAGAAATCAATTTTGGACACATAGAAATTTTAAATCCAAACAGGTAACATGGTATTATCCAAATTAAGGTTATATATTTGTTATCTTAATAATACTATCAAGGATCAAATATGGGTTGATCTTGTTTGAGTAATGTAACGTGGGTCATGTCATTACCCCACTCTAGCCCTCATTTTTCTATCTTTAATCTTTCTACCTCAGGGGCGGATCCAGAGTCTTGGTGAATGGGGGGCACAAGTACGCGCCAAAGGCGCGACCTTCTAGGGGGGTCTGGGGGCATGCTCCCCCAGAAAAATTCGCTTTTTTCAGTACAAATGATGCAATTTCCTGCATCTTGAACACTGTCGAGCGTCTTTTCACCTCGCATTCAAAGTAGATCTAAACCAGTCTAACTTTTTTCAAAAATTGTAATATTGACGCAGGTAGCTATATATGAGTGTTGGTGAGTTCATAATATCTTAATCGATATATGTCTATCAACTGTACTGTCGAAATTTGCCGCCGTCGGTAACTTGTATTGTCGGTCTTTTAATCTGCCGAGGTGTAGTTGTGTACCGCAGATCCATACCGACTCTTTTTGCGTTATATTAAAGGAGTTCGTTCTACCTTTGGAAGTTGTAGATCGATAGGTCGATCCATCGGAGGGATACCAGTGTTTTGATTTAATTTGGTCTGGGTGATCCAGTTGAGTTGATAAATCAAGCTCATTAGAGGAAAGTCTTTCTGTTTGAATCCCGGTCCTAAGTTTGATTGATCATTGATTAATGGGGTGTAACTTCTAAGTCAACAATATTTCACTTATATCGAGACATTACCAGCTATAGGTGTAGGTGCAGAAATATTTACCTGTGTTTAGCGGTGATGGCATTATTCTGTGAGGGTTTTTTATCGTACCACGCCTACCGTGACAAGGGGCCTCGGTTTTTAATGTTTGTCCGAAAGACCCGCATTCATTTCTTTAATGCCGAGCGAATTTTTGGGTCAGACCTGACCAGAGACCAAACCCTCGACCTCCTTGACTTACAGAGCAAGCACTCTACCAACTGACCTGCCTGCTACATATACCGAAGGGGTAGGTCTCCTACTAACATAACCCCTTTTCCACACTTGTTTAAAATTAACTGTATGACATCCATCTGAACTTTCAAGTTAATTTTATTATATTACATTTTGTATTAGTTTTAAAATGACTAGTAAAGTCAGATTCATTATTGTATAATGCGCATTAAAGGTGCAACACACAAGAATCTTGTCACTAGAAAAAAAAAAAAAACCACTGATTATTTCAGACTGATTTGTTCCGTAAAGCCGATAATCGGATAAATAGAATAAAAAGTCAAATGAGACAGATTTTTTCCCCATTAAAACCAATTAAAAATAAAAATGTACAAAAATTTGTACTTTTATATAGAAATAGAACATCGCGCTATAAAAATATACAAAAAATATAATCTTGTGTGCTAAAAATTAGTTCTCTCCCCCCCCCCCCCCCTCTCTCTCTCTCTCTCTCTTGGCCATGTCCCTTGGTTTAAAAAGGTAAATCAGATGAATTCACGTATGATTAATGGAATCACTCTTAATTAGTATTACTGATTAACGTTATCTACTTATAAATACTACCTGGTTTCTTTCACGCCTCAGCGATCAGGTAAATAACATTATCACCTAAGACTACCTGGATTCTTTCATGCTTCAGCGAACTGGTAAATTACATCATCACCTGATTGCAATTTCCTACCCGTGTACACGAATTAATCAATCAGTACCACTAATTAACTGGTCATTACGCTGGTTGATTGACAATCAGCTGTGAGAGAGAGAGAGGGGGAAAGTCGGGGCAACTGGGGGGGGCACGGGCCCCCTGTGCCCCCGCTGGATCCGCCACTGCTACCTTTTCTTCTATCTTGGGTAATAGCTGGACTTGCCCCCTTTTTGGTCTCTCCTTTACTATATTTAATTTAACATCATTTTTAACACACATCTGTTAGTTATTCTTATGCAAATTGACTTGTTAATATTTCGTGGGTAATTTGCATGGGCATACTTTAGTCGTAGACAGCATGGTCCGACTGGGTTAGGGTACGTGACGTGTCTTGGTCAGTTAGATGCATGTGTTGAATATGGTTACATGCAAACGTTCCGACGACTGTGTCGTTATTATATGCCTATAAATAGGGAGATTCAAGACATGTGCTCTCTCTTTTGTCGTCTGTCGTGCTGTGAAGTGGTGTCCGTGGTGTCTAGTTCAGGTATTTAAATAATTGTATGGCTAGAATGTCCTTATATTGATTCTGTACGCTGTTTGCCATTTTTTCAAATTTAGTTTAGTTTCCTTTTATTTTCAATTTGTCGCATTCGGGAGGGGGGTGGTTTCGCGGTAGTTTGGGGTTTTATTTGGGACAGTGCTGGCAGTGTACAGAATTGATATATATTTTTTTTGTCCATGTTTTTATATAGGGCAGTTTACTAATTTTTCAGTATTAGGATTGTCACATGCATATTTTTCAGGCCAGTCATGTAGGGTTAACTTTGCTTGACATTTATTTTTAAATACTCCACCCTTTTATACACATGATTTACATGTGTCTCATCCATTAATAATGTCATAATTCAGGGATTTTTCTGGGTATCCACAGGGTCCGGTAAAGGGACCCATTCCCAATGCAAAAAAACATACATTTTTCCAAATTCTGTAATAAAAAATTCCCAGTTAGCTATGTTTATCAATTTTTTGAGAAAAAAAAAAATTCACAAGATCATCAGCATCATATTCGGAGGATACCTCGTTCTGATAACGATTTTAATCTATATTAACCCACATTTTGCTGGATGATTTATACAGAGACAAAAGAGACAGCACTATTTTGCTGTGAACAATGATATAATTTGTTCAGTTACCAGTATTCTAGTGGTCTAGAATTTCTAATATGTTGTTGTGATTTTTCCCAAAATTACATTTTTGTTGAGCAGTTTCCCAATTTCATCCCAAGGTCCTTTCCCCAAAAAAGTCAGAAAAATCCCTGTAATTATAGTACTCGTTTTCATAGTCCTAGACCATTACATGTTGTAATTGACTCGTGTTTTGGGCTGAGCTATTTGAGCTGTTAATTGAGCTTAGGTATTTCTATGATTATTTACCCTTCATATTTTTCATTGGGTTCCATTGTTTATTAGGCAATATACATTTCCTGAGCAAATAGTTATGCTGTCGATTGTTATGAATACTTCTGTTCAGCATTGTATTTGACTTGATGAACATATTTTCATATTAACTTTCAAGGCATTAATTTTTGCTGATAGTGCTTATTGTTGCTAGGTACTCAATGTAATTTGTATTTGCTGGTGTTTTACATCACATCATTTAATTTGCATTGCAATCCATATTGTCTGCCCTTATGTGTATTTGTGTCCTTTAATTAAGGCGCCCAAACGAAGTTTGGCGACTTATTGTTTTTGCACCGTTTCTTATTAATAATAAGAAACGGTGCAAAAACAATAAGTCGCCAAACTTCGTTTGGGCGCCTTAATTAAAGGACACAAATACTACTAATAATAATAATAATATAATAAGTTATTATTATTATTATTATTATTAAGGCGCCCAAACAAAGTTTGGCGACTTATTGTTTTTGCACCGTTTCTTATTATTATTATTATTATTATTATTATTATTATTATTCTTCCTCTTCTTCTTCTTCCGGCCATGAACTTGTCCAACCAATTTCTCGAAGACCGTTGGTCCAATCTTAACCAAACTTCACATGAAGGTTGATCTCCATCTCTTTCCCCGGAGGCCGAGGTAAAATGCCCTTGGGGTCATTAGGGGAGGGGCAGGAGGGCGGGGTCTTAAAAACAATAATGATCAATTTTGCCATTTATACTTTATTTTGTACTATAAAACCATATATATTCATGATCAGTGTCTCAAGATGCACAAGTCTGTATCAGTAGATTTTCCCTGCGGTATCGGGGAGGGGTGGGATGGGCGGGGCAGTGTGCTAACTTTTAAACGGTTGAGATCCCCACCCATAAACTATATATTTTCTGGTTCTACATAAAAAGTTGAATAGAGTGATGCTAAAGAAAATCCCATGGGGTCATTCCTGATGGAGGGTGGGGACGGGCGGGGCTTGGTACTAAGTTTTAAATGGTTAATATCCCCATCCTGAAACTATATATTTTCCGGTTCTGTTGTAACAGTTGAATAGAGTGATACTGAAGAAATGCCCATGGCGTTTTCCAGAGGAGGACGGGGACAGGCGGGCTGGGTACTAACTTTTGATCAGTTGAGATCCCCACCCCTAACATATATATTTTCTTATTCTTTATGAAAGTTGAATAGATTGATACTAAAGTAAACCCATATGGGCATTCCAATAGAAGGGTGGAGACAGGTAGGTCTAGGTACTAACTTTGAGATCCCCACCCTCAAACTACAGTTTTCTTCATGGGCTGGTTGCTATCATTTTGTTTAAGAATTAAAACAATAAGCATGAATTTTCATTGTCAAGGATACTTAAGTAATCACTGACCCATGTCTCAAAGCTCTCAAGCTAATCTTTTTATAAGCAACACTAATGGTCAGTTATCCCTGGGGCATGATTTATTATTCAATTTGATAGAGTTGCTGCATTTAGTTATCAATATGACATTATATTGGTAAATGCTTGGATTAATTTAAAATCAACACATCATTAGCTCATCAAAACAATGGTTTGTGATATTGGGTATAGGTGATGTCAATCAACTTTGCCTATTGTTTGAATTTCAACCAATTGGATTCATGTACTACTTCTCTATATAATATTAAATCTTAAAATGAAAAGAATATTACAAGTTTAAAATTTCTCAACAGTTTTTCTATTGTAAAATTTTCAGCCATTGCCATGGAAATGGAAAAAACAACAAAAGTACAAGTCCTAATATGTGTTCTGAATCCAGGGTTTGATTTTTATTCGTTTGGGCGCCTTATTTGTAATGATGCATCCATCATTACATTAGTACTCGTTTTTATTATTCTTCCTCTTCTTCTTCTTCCGGCCATGAACTTGTCCAACCAATTTCTCGAAGACCGTTTGTCCAATCTTAACCAAACTTCACAGGAAGGTTGATCCCCATCTCCTTCCCCAGAGGCCGAGATAAAATGCCCATGGGGTCATTAGGGGAGGGGCAGGAGGGCGGGGTCTTAAAAACAATAATGCTCAATTTTGCTATTTATACTATATTTTGTACTATAAAACCATATATATTCATGATCAGTGTCTCAAGATGTACAAGTCTGTATCACAAGATTTTCCCGGGGGTATCAGGGAGGGTGGGGATGGGCGGGGCAGTGTGCTAACTTTTAAACGGTTAAGATCCCCACCCATAAACTATATATTTTCTGGTTCTGCATGAAAAGTTGAATTGAGTGATACTAAAGAAAGTCCTATGGGGTCATTCCTGATGGAGGGTGGGGATGGGCGGGGCTTGGTACTAACTTTTAAATGGTTGTTATCCCCATCCTGAAACTATATATTTTCCAGTTCTGTTTTAAAAGTTGAATAGAGTGATACTGAAGAAATGCCCATGGCGTTTTCCAGAGGAGGACGGGGACAGGCGGGGCTGGGTACTAACTTTTGATCAGTTGAGATCCCCTCCCCTAACATATATATTCTCTTATTCTTTATGAAAAGTTGAATAGATTGATACTTAAGTAAACCCATATGGTCATTCAATAGGAGGGTGGGGACAGGTAGGTCTAGGTACTAACTTTGAGATCCCCACCCTCAAACTATAGTTTTCTTCCTGGGATGGTTGCTATCATTTTGTTTAAGAATTAAAACCATAAGCATGAATTTTCATTGTCAAGGATACTGAAGTAATCACTGATCCATGTCTAAAAGCTCTCAAGCTAAATCTGTTTTATAAGCAGCACCAATGGTCAGTTATCCCTTGGGCATGATTTATGATTCAATTTGATAGAGTAGCTGCATTTAGTTATCAATATGACATTATATGGGTAAATGCTTGGATTAATTTAAAATCAACACATCATTAGCTCATCAAAACAATGGTTTGTGATATTGGGTATATGCGATGTCAATCAACTTTGCCTATTGTTTGAATTTCAACCAATTGGATTCATGTACTACTTCTATATATAAAATCAAATCTTAAAATGAAAAGAATAATACAAGTTTAAAATTTCTAATAATCCATGTTGGGATTAAAAAGTGTTACTATTTGATTAGGGATTTTTAAGTTTGGAAACCTGGTATTTGATAAAAAAAGTTCACTAAGTACATGTTTACAATAATGTATGTAAATGAAAAAATGATATATTTTGTA
This sequence comes from Anadara kagoshimensis, assembly GCA_021292105.1. Taxonomy (NCBI): domain Eukaryota; kingdom Metazoa; phylum Mollusca; class Bivalvia; order Arcoida; family Arcidae; genus Anadara; species Anadara kagoshimensis. The sequence continues at coordinate 11,114,384 of CM037862.1, forward strand.
ATTATGCAAAGTGATCATATTTTTGTTTTCCTTTTAAAATGGCAAAAAGTAATTTGGTTTCCCTGCAGTTTTTTTAGTGATGTAGATCGTAATTAAAGGTTTAAAATTTTCAAAATGGCAGCTGTTGCCATGGACATGGAAAAAAGCGGCAAAAGTACAAGTCCTCCTAATATGAGTTCTAAGTAGAGGGTTTGATTTTTATTCGTTTGGGCGCCTTATTTTGTAATGGTGCATCCATCATTACATTAATACTCGTTATTATTTTTTTATTCTTCCTCTTCTTCTTCTTCTTCCGGCCATGAACTTGTCCAACCAATTTCTCGAAGACCGTTGGTCCAATCTTAACCAAACTTCACAGGAAGGTTGATCCCCATCTCCTTCCCTGGAGGCCGAAATAAAATGCCCATGGGGTCATTAGGGGAGGGGCAGGAGGGCGGGGTCTTAAAAACATAATGCTCAATTTTGCTATTTATACTATATTTTGTACTATAAAACCATATATATTCATGATCAGTGTCTCAAGATGTACAAGTCTGTATCAGTAGATTTTCCCGGGGTATCAGGGAGGGTGGGGGGCGGGGCAGTGTGCTAACTTTTAAACGGTTAAGATCCCCACCCATAAACTATATATATTCTGGTTCTGCATGAAAAGTTGAATTAAGTGATACTAAAGAAAGTCCTATGGGGTCATTCCTGATGGAGGGTGGGGACGGGCGGGGCTTGGTACTAACTTTTAAATGGTTGATATCCCCATCCTGAAAATATATATGTTCCAGTTCTGTTTTAAAAGTTGAATAGAGTGATACTGAAGAAATGCCCATGGCGTTTTCAGAGGAGGGCGGGGACAGGCGGGGCTGGGTACTAACTTTTGATCAGTTGAGATCCCCACCCCTAACATATATATTCTCTTATTCTTTATGAAAAGTTGAATAGATTGATACTTAAGTAAACCCATATGGTCATTCAATAGGAGGGTGGGGGCAGGTAGATCTAGGTACTAACTTTGAGATCCCCACCCTCAAACTATAGTTTTCTTCGTGGGATGGTTGCTATATTTTGTTTAAAAATTAAAACCATAAGCATGAATTTTCATTGTCAAGGATACTTAAGTAATCACTGATCCATGTCTAAAAGCTCTCAAGCTAAATCTGTTTTTATAAGCAGCACCAATGGTCAGTTATCCTTGGGGCATGATTTATGATTCAATTCGATAGAGTAACTGCATTTAGTTATCAATATGATATTACATGGGTAAATGCTTGGATTAATTTAAAATCAACACATCATTGGCTAATCAAAACAACAGGTTGTGATTGGGTATAGGCGATGTCAATCAACTTTGCCTATTGTTTGAATTTCAACCAATTGGATTCATGTACTACTTCTATATATAAAATCATATCTTAAAATGAAAAGAATAATGCAAGTTTAAAATTTCTAATAATGCATGTTAGGATTAAAATAAGTGTTACTATTTGATTAGGGATTTTTAAGTTTAGAAACCTGGTATTGATAAAAAAAGTTCACTAAGTACATGTTTACAATAATGTAATACCATGTAAATGAAAGATGATATTTGTAATTATGCAAAGTGATCATATTTTGTTGTCCTTTTAAAAATGGCAAAAAGTAATTTGGTTTCCCTGCAGTTTTTAGTGATGTAGATCGTAATTAAAGGTTTAAAATTTTCAAAATGGCAGTCGTTGCCATGGACATGGAAAAAAGCGGCAAAAGTACAAGTCCTCCTAATATGAGTTCTAAGTAGAGGGTTTGATTTTTATTCGTTTGGGCGCCTTATTTGTAATGGTGCATCCATCATTACATTAATACTCGTAAATTATTAAATTTCTGTCTTTTGGTCTACTTACTGTTGGTATGGAAGCCGAACGCTGACATCCACCCATTAAATTTGATTTACTTATTTTATTTTATTTACGGGTACATACTGTTGTCTTGTGCCGTTTCCTTGCCGGTAACAGTGTTATTTTATACATTATAGTCTTGCACCTTTTTCACTTGTTTTAACTTCAGTCATGATTTTCCCTATTCACTTTTCGGTCAAGATTTTTCCCCTCATACAGTACACTTCTTAAGGGATTGACTTACTCACGAGCCGTGCTCGATTCCTCTTGAGGTTTTGTGTAAATACGCTTAACTTCAGAGGAAAAACAGTAAGACACTAGTAAGGTGTAAAACTTGCTCCAGACTTCACCGGCAGCATCTTTTCTTCATAACAAATGTTAATGTACTTCATTATTTAGTTGACAACCAACAAATTAAATGGTGTTGGTAATGGCTACTAAATTTGTAATCACCATTGCTTGTGTTTAGGTCAGGGCTCAACAATAACAATTGTCCGATTGTCCCGTGCCAGGCAGTTTTGGCGACGGACAATTGTAAGTGTGAGTGCGCGGTGGCCTAATGGATAAGACGTTAGTCTTCAAATCCAGGGTCTCTCACCGCTGTGAGTTCGAGTCCCGCTCGGACCACATGTGGGAAAGTGAATTTTCCTTACCGTTGGCCTTTACTGATTCACCTGGTATCAGTATAATGGACTGGGGGAGTGGTACGCTTGTCTGCGGCGTACTGACTCTGTGAGCTAGCACGGTAAAGTCACCCTGAGTGCGCGCTAGTACAAGGCAGACCATACAACACACTCTCACTTCACATGCATACTCAAAAATCGTTCATAGATTAATCCATAGAGATTAATTAAATAGTTCTCGTCGCGAATAGCTGAAAAATTGCTGTTGCGACGTTAAGCAACATTCAACCAACCAACCAACAATTGTAAGTGTGGTTGCCAACGGGACAAGTGGTTTTCAAACTCGTTTTCATAATCAGTCACAATACACTTTATAAAATGTTTAGTTTCTGATTGCAACCTATTGCATGTACGAAATCGATAAAATCAGACGTCTCCCGAATAAAAAAATCAAAATCACAAGCGCATTTGAATCATGTTGGGTTTTCATTATCTGTATGTAAATGTTAAATAAAAACAGTTACTGGTTAAACCAAATGGTTCAGTCACAGGCATTATGGGTTTAACTAAATTTGGGTTTACCGGACAGTCAACAAAATAAATTTTAAAAAAAAGAAAATAAAAACAAGGAATATGTAAACTTTACTAAAAAACATAAACATAGAATATTCGGAACATTGTGGTAAGGAGAGTTTCTTGGGCGCAAACAATATGAAGAGTCTAAATCAGAGTCTGTAAAGAATACTCTTTTTATACACAATAGGTATTTTTTTAAATTTTAATATGAAGCTGGCCCTTGGCCAAATGGACAAGCATAATATAAAGTTACTGTAGAGCCTAGGAGTTGTTTATAGACTAGCCCTGATCTTCCAGGGACGATAAAGATTCTGTTATAATATATTTGAAATTTTTTGCCCCTTTACAACCAGTAGGTCCCTTGTCTGACCCTAGAACTAACAAATCAGCATTGTTATGGGGATTCGCTCGTGTACCATGTGATCAGTACCCCTTAACGTTTGTGCGAGACATTTTGGAATATGTTTACAATCACAAATTCCTGGAATAACATTGTTTTTCATAACATATGAACTGATATGAAACCATATAATATATCCAATGGAAATAAATTCAATTAATTGTTCAGTACAAATGATAGGGTGATATCAGGTGGTACAGTGGCGGACCCCATTACTGACTTGGTACTTGTTCCAAGTTATTTTGATAATATATGTGCTCAACATAATGCAGTGTTGTTTATAAAACCAAAAATTATGTTTTGAATTTAAATATAAATTTATTAATTTTCTAATTTATTATAATCTTTAGTGCTAATTTGGTTATTAATACTGATATGTTCACAGTGTGATCTCTGTTCCCTCGATATGTGGTAGGTCACTGTTTGAACTCCAGCTGGGTCCGACCAAGACTTGAAAATAGGTAGTGACTGTTCTTATGCCAAGCATATAGCATAAATCTAAGAATGAAAGTCATGGGTCCTTGGGAAAATACCTGAAAATGTGATGCTGCATGTTGCCCCAAAAAATATTTATGGACATTGCCCTGAGCACACTAAAAGGTCAAAATGTCTGCCACTTTATTGAGATTTAAAACCCTGTTTATTCATTCATTCAATCTATTACAATAAAACCATTTTGATCCTCTCGTGCCACAATTTCAATGTAGTACGGTATCTGTCTCGCTAGCTAGGTTTCCACAAAGTCCAAAATTTGGGAAAATATACCCGGTAGTCGTTTTTTTTTTAAAAAAATTCTTAAAAAAGACATTTTAAAGAATGTTCCAGAAATTAGTAACCAATGGCCATTTTGGCTACCAGGAAAGTATTTTAAAAAATATACCAATAAGCAAATCTTAAAAATATTTTACCAAATAAAATATGATATTCTGATTTCAGAAGTCATAAATAATGTATGACTTTCATACTAAACTAAAACCAGATCAGTACTGATTACCAAATCACCACTACAAAATAGAAAAAACAATACAAAGACATTCTGTTTCTAAAAAGCTTTTTTGGTACCTTTTTACTCACTAGAAATTGTTTTTGTTTTAGTTGAAAGTTAAAAATTTTACTGAAAATCGTCAAAAAAGGCCCAATCTTACTGAAAAAATGAAATGACTAATATCGGTAACCTTCAGAGAGAGCCTGACAGGTCTGTTACCAATCCTGTACATTTTAAAATAGAAGACACATTTCTTAAAGTAGGCAGCAAGTATAGAGTAATGTGTATTGTAAAACATGTTTACAAAATGTAAACTTGAATGAAGTAGGTGGCAAACTTCATCCAAACAAGTTACAGACAACTTTTGCCTGAAACCACTGCTAATCAATAAAGTGAAAAAGAAAAATTCTTGCTGCCTTGGATTTCAAATGGAATTATCATATTTGTGGAATTATCAAATTTGAGATAACTCACTGTAGGCAATAGTGTTGAATATAGAAGTAAAATGGGTGGTAGCACCCCTTTTTTACAACTCAATGTGCAAAAGGCCAATGCATGTGTAATCAAAAAGGGGATACAGGTTTCTTAAAATAAATTTGAGGTTTTATATCGGATGTACATGTAATGAAGGAAAATTTGACAGGGAATAATGGCCCCAAGGTTTTAATAGTAATGGACCACTTTCATTACTTATGGGCCATATATCTGAAAGGATGGGCCTTATCACCAAACCCTAGTTTTCCCTGTTATGCACTGATGACACATTCATTTTGCTTATCATAAACAACAACACTATGGTCTTTTAGTTTTACTGAAATGCAAGCTTTGACAACATATTGATTTTTACAGGGATGGGAAGATGATCAAGACATTAAGAATTTTCTAAATCTTAACCCTTTTTAGGCATTATTGTGCACCATTAATTGGGGGAAATTTATGTGACAGTTATGAAACTAAAAGATCAAGATTTTGGATCGGTTGAATTGTCCTCAATGGATCTTATCAAGTCACCTAGCAGTGATGTATCAGGCATTGTAGGCAAGATGTATATGATTACTGGTATATAATGTAACACCAGTGCATTGTTTACATGATTATATATAGTCTATCAACCATTGACAAAAGATTACCACAAAACACTACAAAACAGTCTTGAGACTTATAATTGCAGGGATGAAGATTACAAGGGCCCAGTAGTCCATGGCTCCTAAAAAATCTTTGGGTCCCTAAAAGTTTAAACATTTGAGCTATTTATTACTATTAAAACTTCTTTTCTGAAGTGAGCTAGACCCCTAACTCAAAATAGTTAATAGTTAGCTTCATCCCTGTAATTGAGGTACATGTAGTAAATGCAATAAATTAATATGCACACATCTGCACAATGAATTTTATAGTTTCATGTGACAAATTTGAATAATACACACTAATATGCTTCCCAATCCATCATTTTTTTATGATAATTGAACATTGAAAAAATGAATAATGATGGAATGTTTAATCTCTAAATCTCTTTTATTCTATGGAAGAAGTATACATGTAGATCAATTTATGTGATATTAATAAAGTTATGTCCAGGATATATCAAATACAGTATCATGTATTAATGGATGACCTGCTTACAAGTGCCGGTAATTTAGTGCAAGAATTAATAACTTTTGAAGTTTTGTTTAAGTGGGTTTTTGCTAATAAAAACACTACATGAAGTTTAGCTTAATGTTTTATCACAATATTGACATTAAAATCAAGTATAGCCCAATGGTTGTTAACTGACAGACTAAAGAGCTTAGACATTCCCTAGACATTGTTTTTTAACAATATTGACATTAAAATCAGCTTTAATCCTTATATTTATTTACTTTTTACACTAGATCTGTAATAAGTAAAGTGGTCTCTGTGTAACTTGTTTAGTCAGTTGTTTTTTGTCTGACACAGCTTTGTCTGTTTCCTTCATTTCAATGGATTTTAATGAAACTTTATACAAGTGTGCGCCAGCATAAGTTGCTATATTTTAAATTTGTTAACCAAAGATTAAGTCTACAAGGTCAAATCTTCAGAGTTAGAGATTATGTACATCAGTATAAGATGGCGTGTCATGAATGTAATGTCATCTTAGTAATGTAGGTCAGATGTCAAGGTCATAAATTAAAATCTTAAGAATTTGTTCATTTTGCATTATATTTCATTTCTGCTTATTAGCTCACCTGGCCAAAGGCCATGTGAGCTTATGGCATGGCGAGGCGTGCGTCCGTGTGTGCGTCAGTAAACTTTAATCTTCTCCTCCAAAACTACTGGGTCAACTGAAACCAAATTTGCCATGGAAGGTCCTTGACAGAGTCTAACTATAGTTTGTTCAAATCATGGCGATCGATTATCCAAGATGGCCGCTGTTACTAAAAATAGACAAAACCTAAAAAAATCTTCTTCTGTTGAACCACTCATTGGAGGCAAAAACTGATGTGATATTTGGATTCTACATAGTCTTAACCTTTAAGTTTGTTCATTTCATAAAATTTGGTTTAAAAATAGGTTACGCGTTTTTGCGTTTAATTTTGAAAAAATCGTAAAATATTTTTAAATTGCTATAACTTGACTATATGACCAGATAATGACATGGGGTTTTCAGTTTTGACATATTCTTGTAATTACCTTCAAAATGGTGTCAAGGTCAATTATGAAGGTCATGACCTAATTTTTAGCTCACCTGACCGAAGGTCATGTGAGCTTATGGCATAGCGCAGCGTGTGTATGTGCGTGTGTGCGTGTGTGCGTCGTTAACACCTATTTTCGACTTCTCCTCTGAAACTACTGGACAGTTTTTAATGAAACTTTGTCAGAAGTATATATGGGCTGGTGCAATTCAGATTTGCTCGTGGCGTTGCTATGGCTACCATAACTAGGTCAAGGTGACCTAGGGGTGCAAAAATCTTAAAAAATCTTCTTCTCCGAAAGTACTGATTGGAGAAAAAATCTGATGTGATATTTGGCTTCTCTAGGGTCTTAAGCCTATAGTTTGTTCATTTTGTGAAATTCGGATAAAAAATAGGTTACGCGTTTTTGCGTTTAATTTTGAAAAAATCGTAAAATAGCTTCAAATTGTTATAACTTGACTATTTGACCAGATAATGACATGGGGTTTTCAGTTTTGACATCTTCTTGTTAATATCTTCAAAATGAGGTCAAGGTCGATTGTGAAGGTCGTGACCTAATTTTTTGTACCTCTGATTATAATTATTATCTCGAAAACTATAAACTTTTTGTATAGGCATGTATATTAGAATGTTGTAGGTATATATACAACGATCATTTTGATGTATAGAAAAAGGTCATGGGTTCAAAGGTCAAGGTCACAGATGTGAAACAATACTGAAATGGTTAATTATCTCGAAAAGTATAAACTTTTTGTATAGGCTTCTATATTAGAATGTTGTAGGTATTGATACAACGATCATTTTGGTGTATAGAAAAAGGTCATAAGTTCAAAGGTCAAGGTCACAGATGTGAAACAATACTGAAATGGTTAATTATCTCGAAAAGTATAAACTTTTTGTATAGGCTTCTATATTAGAATGTTGTAGGTATTGATACAACGATCATTTTGATGTATAGAAAAAGGTCATGGGTTCAAAGGCCAAGGTCACAGATGCGAAACAATACCGAAATGGTTAATTATCTCGAAAACTATAAACATTTTGTATAGGCATGTATATTAGAATGTTGTAGGTATTGATACAACGATCATTTTGGTGTATAGAAAAAGGTCATAAGTTCAAAGGTCAAGGTCACAGATGTGAAACAATACTGAAATGGTTAATTATCTCGAAAAGTATAAACTTTTTGTATAGGCTTCTATATTAGAATGTTGTAGGTATTGATACAACGATCATTTTGATGTATAGAAAAAGGTCATAGGTTCAAAGGTCAAGGTCACAGATGTGAAACAATACTGAAATGGTTAATTATCTCGAAAACTATAAACTTTTTGTATAGGCATGTATATTAGAATGTTGTAGGTATTGATACAACGATCATTTTGATGTATAGAAAAAGGTCATAGGTTCAAAGGTCAAGGTCACAGATGTGAAACAATACTGAAATGGTTAATTATCTCGAAAACTATAAACTTTTTGTATAGGCATGTATATTAGAATGTTGTAGGTATTAATACAACGATCATTTTGATGTATAGAAAAAGGTCATGGGTTCAAAGGTAAAGGTCACACATGTGAAACAATACTGAAATGGTTAATTATCTCGAAAACTATAAACTTTTTGTATAGGCATGTATATTAGAATGTTATAGGTATTGATACAACGATCATTTTGATGTATAGAAAAAGGTCATGGGTTCAAAGGTCAAGGTCACAGATGTGAAACAATACTGAAATGGTTAATTATCTCGAAAACTATGAACTTTTTGTATAGGCATGTATATTAGAATGTTGTAGGTATTGATACAACTATCATTTTGATGTATAGAAAAAGGTCATGGGTTCAAAGGTCAAGGTCACAGATGCGAAACAATACCAAAATGGTTAATTATCTCGAAAACTATAAATATTTTGTATAGGCATATATATTAGAATGTTGTAGGTATCGATACAACGATCATTTTGATGTATAGAAAAAGGTCTTGGGTTCAAAGGTCAAGGTCACAGATTCGAAACAATACCGAAATGGTTAATTATCTCGAAAACTATAAACATTTTGTATAGGCATATATATTAGAATGTTGTAGGTATCGATACAACGATCATTTTGATGTATAGAAAAAGGTCATGGGTTCAAAGGCCAAGGTCACAGATGCGAAACAATACCGAAATGGTTAATTATCTCGAAAACTATAAACATTTTGTATAGGCATGTATATTAGAATGTTGTAGGTATTGATACAACGATCATTTTGGTGTATAGAAAAAGGTTATGGGTTCAAAGGTCAAGGTCACATATGCGAAACAATAAGGAAATGTTTAATTATCTCAAAAACTATAAACTTTTTGTATAGGCATGTATATTAGAATGTTGTAGGTATCGATACAACGATCATGTTGATGTATAGAAAAAGGACATGAATTCAAAGGTCAAGGTCACAGATGTGAAACAATACCAAAATGGTTAATTATTTCGAAAACTATAAACTTTTTGTATAGGCATGTATATTAGAATGTTGTAGGTATTGATACAACGATCATTTTGATGTATAGAAAAAGGTCATGGGTTCAAAGGTCAAGGTCACAGATGCAAAACAATACCAAAAGGGTTAATTATCTTTTTGTATAGGCATGTATATTAGAATGTTGTAGGTATTGATACAATGGTTATCATGATGTAAAGAAAAAAGTCATTGGGGTTTAGTTTTTATGTGTTCTTTAAATCTATCAGCTAGCCATTAGTTATCAGGTGAGCGTATCAGGCCCATGGGCCTCTTGTTTACTTTTCTAATATTATTTATTATCTCGAAAACTGTAAACTTTTTGTATAGGCATGTATATTGGAATATTGTTGGTATTGATGTAATGATCATTTTGATATATAGATTAAGGTCATTGGTTCAAAGGTCAAGGTCACAGATGCGAAAGAATACTGAAATGGTTCATTATCTTGAAAACTATGAACTTTTTGTATAAGAATATATATGAGAATATTGTAGGTATTGATACAACGATCATTATGATGTATAGAAAAAGGTCATGGGTCCAAAGGTCAAGGTAACAGATGCGAAAGAATACTGAAATGTTCCATTATCTTGAAAACTATGAACTTTTTGTATAGGCATGTATATTAGAATATTGTAGGTATTGATACAACGATAATTTTCATGTATAGAAAAAGGTCATGGGTCTAAAGGTCAAGGTCACAGTAGCAAGTCAATACCAAAATTGTTCATTATCTTGAAAACTACAAACTTTTTGTATAGGCATGTATATTGGAATATTGTAAGTATTGATGTAACGATCATTTTGATATATAGATTAAGGTCATTGGTTCAAAGGTCAAGGTCACAGATGTAAAAGAATACTGAAACGGTTCATTATCTTGAAAACTATGAACTTTTTGTATAGGCATGTATATTGGAATACTGTAAGTATTGATGTAACGATCATTTTGATATATAGATAAAGGTCATTGGTTCAAAGGTCAAGGTCACAGATGAGAAAGAATACTGAAATGGTTCATTATCTTGAAAACTATGAACTTTGTGTATAGGCATGTATATTGGAATGTTGTTGGTATTGATGTAACGATCATTTTGATATATAGATTAAGGTCATTGGTTCAAAGGTCAAGGTCACAGATGCAAATCAATACCAAAAAGGTTCATTATCTCGAAAACTATGAACTTTTGTTTAGGCATGTATAATAGAATATTTTTAGAATTGGTGCAATGATCATTTTAATATATAGATTATGGTCATTGGTTCGAAGGTCAAGGTCACAGATGCAAGTAGCAAGTTTCATAAATATCTAAATATCCACATCAGAGTTATTGCTCCTTAAATGTAGTATTTATTGTGTTTTTTGTGCTGTAAACGGCCCAGGTGAGCGGTACAGGCCCTATTGGGCCTCTTGTTAACTACTAGGTTTATTGACAGCAACTACTGTTGTTGTACCAGTGAAGACAGTGTCATGAACAAGCATAAAGCATAATGGTTTGTTATCAATCACATTTAGCGATGTAGAGCAAAGTTCAAGGTTACAAAGTCAAATCTTAGAATTTCTTCATTGTATTTCATAGCCGTCTCATAAAGTTCTGCTTCATATTCAATAATATATATATATATATATAGCTTTTAATCATGTTACATTCTGATTGTGTGTGATGAATCATCACTAAAAAGTATTTTGTTTGCTTTTTTACAGTGCTTCATTACCAATGAATTACATGTACCAATACAACCTTCTACTCAATATACCGGTAATTCAGTTCACATGTTCGCATCTTTCTTCTGTGGCAACGTCTGTAATATGTTATTTTATGAATTTGTATTTCAAGTTTCACTTACCTGTCTTTTAAGAATAACTAAGAAAAATAGATTTGAGGAAAAGTTAGGACCAATTTGAACAACAGGGACCACATGACATCCAGATCTAAAACTTTTGATGATGTTTCTAGTACTTTCTACCATATTTTAATTTTAAGTGAATACCCCATCATAACTTTGTCTTTTCCTCACAGTTTAGTCAACATATTCCTTGTTGTGGATTTTGTCAATTTTTTTCTGAAAGTAAATATGGCTAAAATTCTAGCAAACCTATATTTTAAAAAATCAGTGATGCAATGAACTTTTATTGAAAAACACAGGGGAAAAATTATTGAAGTTAAACCATAAACCATATATACATGTACAATGTATGTATAAGTATCCAAGTTGTATTGATAAATTGGCTACAAACCTATGGAGTTTGTGTAAATTTTATTATTTATTGAATTCAGACGATTGATAAACACATGATAAACAGTAATGATGAATGTTGGACATTTTGCCTAGAGCTCATACCAGAACTCTCTCTGACTAGGAAAACTAATTAGTGATGAATTGTTAATGGATAGATCTTAACTAGCAATCAGTTAATGGACAACATCCAACAGAAACTACTGTATACAGAAGGCTATTAATTACAGCCATATCAAAAACAGCTACTCCTATCTCCACATCATAAAAATTGTTATGTCGATTTCAGTGAAATATTTTACAGATATACTAGTGCATTTCATTCATACAGTAAAACTTGTCTAAAAGAAAATCAGTTTAACTCTCTGATGAAGTTCTTAATTGCAGCCATGTTATAACAGCTCTTTTTATTTCCATATCATAAAAATTGTTATGTCAATTTCAGTTAAAATTTTTAGAGACATACCAGTACATTTTTTTCATACAGTAAAACCTGTCTAAACTCAGTTCTGATTAAGTTCTATTAATTATAGCCATGTTAAAATAGCTACTCCTCATCATAAAACATGGTTTATGTCTATTTTAGTGAAACATTTTTGACTAACAATTTATTCCTACAGTAGAGCCTATCAAAACTGAAAACTTTCTGGAGTAATGATTTTCTTCAGATTGAACATGTTTTCAATTTAGATCTATGTTTGCATTCTTGGTAGCCAAAATCACCATTGGCTACTTATTTATGAAAAATATTTTAAAAAGTAACCCGTCTTAGCAATATACAGTTACTCTTTAACAAGTACTATATTTTCAGAAATTTTGAATTAGGCTTTAACATTTAAAACATTAAACTTTTTAAAAAAAAAATAAAATCTTTAGAAAAAGATAAAAAAAAAAAAAACCATGCTGTTGATGAAAGCAAATGTTCCTGCGATATCATTTCATTGAACTTTTGACAGTCCAAAATAAAAGTACAGCGTAAAAGGAAATCAAATTTATGTACTTAAATGACAAGGCTAAGACTTTATAAATGTACTAAGAGTCCGAGATTTTAGGGGTTAAATCACTACGGAACTATAGTAGAAAAATGTACTCATTTACTGTTTACTTGCGTCAGGGAATGAGCAAAAACAAAGATAATACATGTACAGCCAGTGTGTGACCTATCTGATATCTATAGTGATATGGATTGTTGTACTACACGGTTTTCCATTTTCACTAGTAAAAGATGGGTCATTTAGACTTGGCCTTATTTACATCATGTATAAGGAAAAAAGAAAAATTGCCTTATACAAGTTATAGATGGTATAAGGAGACAGTATGGAGGCTGTACTGGAAATGGACTACAGTAATTTTTTATTATCAGAGAAAGGAATGTGACAAGGTTATGGTATGGGATATTATTAATATTTAGGGATTGTTATTTTCCACTTTCCCTAGTAAAACTTAAAGATGGGTCATTTAGACTTGTCTTTATTCTTCACATGTATAAGGAAAAAAGAGAAATTGCCTTATACAAGCTATGATAGGAACACAGTATGGTGGTTATACTGGAAATGGAGAATAGTTTTCTACTATCAGAGAAGGAATGTGACAAGGTCATATTATTAATATTAAGGGATTGTTTTATTTATAAACATGACTTTGCTGGAGGCAATTCTGACATCTTATACACATTGTATAGGTAAACAACAATAACCTGTCTGCTTGACCTTTGATTTAAATATCCATTATGGACCAGTAAATTTAGGTAATAGGGATCATGCATGTATATTTCGTCTATATGATATGGACACTTATCGTGGGTAATATGTTTATATATTAACGCTACCCATGTATCGGGTGAACCTTCCTGTATGAATATTCTTAATGAAAGGTCAAATGGACAGGTCAATGTTGTTTGCCTATATGAATCTACTACAGGTTGAAGATAAAATATTGACTGTTTATTGACTGTGTGTCTGTCTGTCTGTCTGGAGTAAAAATCCTGTTACTCGGGAGTGATTTAGTATAATTTACAGTCAGACCTGATGAAAAGAACACCTCATTGAAGTTAGGATTGTTATTGCCCATATGATATAAATTTCCACCTTAATTTATGTGTTACAGCCAGGATATGCAAGTTGTGGTATTGCCTCTCATAGACTTGTATAAGAAGTTTGTTGTATGTTGTTTTACATCAGATCAGCTTTTTCAGCTTTTTGTAATGAAATAAAATAGCAAGTGTTTCTGATCTTTGATACCTACTATGTAGTTCACTGATAGCATCTTTCAAATTCTTGACTAACATTTGTTATAATCAATGGATCTTTAGATTCAATTATCTCTCTATATATATAACAACATCATCTCAGAAGTGTGAGGCATAGCATTGTTTTTCAATCGCCAAAGGTGCAAAATTTTAGTTTAATTCCAAATTAATGTCATTTTGAACAATGCACTTTTTGAGAGTGACTTGGAAATCTCTTGTACAAGGATTAGGTTTATAAAGATGAATCATAAAGTCTTAAGTGCGTGGTATATTTATAACGCACAGAGATAGAGTGAGTAGTACAGTTATTGTAAATGACACATGTTACCCAGTAACATTTATTAAAATCCTATTGAATACCTATATACACATATATACATGTACCAGTAAAATATACATTTTATGAAATGCTGTAAACATCTTAAATTCTAGTCAATAATTTTCTCTAAAATTAAATTTGTAAAATGTTTGATGCCTGTCATAGAAAATATATCCTCTGCTTTATCATTAAGCCCTTTCAGTAAATTTAAAAATAGAAGACAAATTTCCTAAACTAGGCAGGAGTAATGTGTGTTGCAAAAATGTATCCACAAACTGTAAGCTTAGTGAAAGTAGACAGCAAACTTAATGGTAGCAGACTTTTGTTACCTTGTAGGCTTCATTGAATCAACTGTGATATACTGTATATATACAGATGTACATTTAAACCTATAATACCTGGTATGACTATCATCTTTGATTCTTTATCTGGACCTCACTTATAAGTGCTTTAAGACACACTTGAATTACTGTGACATATGTATGTACTACCTTAATACAATCAGTGTGTTCAAGCTTTGATTTATGAGGTCAAAGATGTCAGAATATACATTACAGATAATCTGAAATACAGTATAGATTATTGGTACAAAGAAAATCAAGGTGTTTGAGACAGTGGAACCTGTGATAACTGAACCCTGAGTGAACCAACAATCTTTTAAATCTGTATTACCAGTATTTTAATAGACATACATATACTGCATTTATTGTTTGATAAATAAAACAGCATAACTCTTGGTTCCACAGATTTAAAATTACAAGTACCGGTAGTCAAATTTCCAAAATTATTGAAAATTTAGTCCCTTTAAATATAGCTTTTCACATGAATTTCTCAGAAATTAGTAGTCATGGCGATTTTGGCTTAACAGGCATGGAAACATAAACATATAGTACTGTAAATGCCTCCTCAACAAAAAATTTCAGTCCAGAATTTGATCAATTAAGATAAGTTGTACAGCAGTCTATGATTTAAAGTTTTTACAGTATTCACTATTCAGAGTAGACTTGAGGTTTGGGGTAGGGGGCCATTTAGCGGCCAGGCCTTAAAAAAATGGCACCAACTTTTCAAAAGAAGAGGTCAACATAATCACATAGTTGTACATTGGTCTATTTTATTGAGAAAAAAAATCAATTTTTGCATGCAGTTTGTCATTCACAGAATATGTCATCTTTTAAAACAGTTGCAGTTAAGTTTGAAGAAAAGAAGTGATTTGAACATGGTCATGGGTAATTTCCCAGTATAACATAAACAAGGATTACAATTATCTCAGGTAAATGAATTACATGGTTTAACGTTTTGTCTATTTTCAGAGTTAACAGAAGATAACTTCTGAGTTCGGTTTCGATTTTCGAGTACCAGATTTTCAACATGGCTGACGATGCAGGACACAAAGCCATGTTGTATTTCTTGGAGATTCTGATGAACAGCAATGTACCTCTGACCATTAGTCAGCTGGCAGGGCGCTTTGGTAGCCGCAGTTTTACATCGGACATGCGGCAGGCTGCTGGAGGCAATGAAACGGGACTAAAGAAGTTTTTACAGAAATATCCATCTCTTTTTACAGTCAATGGAAACCTTGTAAGTTGTTATGAAACAATTTTGAAAGAACATTAGGGTAGTCCCTTTCATTAAGCCCTTTAGGTTTTCAAAAAGTCATGCTTTCATGAAAAGCTATCTTAAATGATCTTCATACAAAATAATACTCATACATGCCATATTTTTATGGGAGCAAACTGTGAGATTGGTGGCAATTTTAAGGGAGTTTTGAAAAAAATAAGGGAGGTTTTATGTAAACCTGTAATCAGGGCTCAAATTAGATTTTGAAGGGAGAAGTGACTTCTCCCTCAGCCAAGATTAGGGAGAAGTTTTTCAAAACAGGGAGAAGTTTTTCCGCCGCGATATTTAATGTGCGACGAGGTGTGTTCCAAGCTGTTTGACTTTATAAATAGGAGCATCACTATTTATGACTTGCATCTTACATAAATGTACCGGTAATATTATTTAATCCAAATAAACCTAGATGTAAAATTCTTACTATTTTCCTTTTTAAATTTTTTTTTTTTTTTTTAAATTTTTATTTATCTATTTATTTATTTTGCAATGATGTACAAGCTGAGTGCATATTGTACTTGCACATTGATCATATAAACATGTCCTAATAATATAACATTTTCACATCACTCATTGTCTTAAGATTACAATGTAAATGTGAAGTAAATGAAAATTTGTTTTAAAAAATAATGTTAAAAATACAATAATTATAAACATAAAAATTACAAAAATAAATGAAAAATAAAAAATAAATCTTGCACTTTTATTTACTGATTGAGTTACCTCCCCTGTTTTTAAAAAACACATGGCATGGCTGCTTTCTGACTCCAAATTTCTAGAGATGATTTTACTCATTTTCAATCAGAAAATGCTTTTATTTATGGATTCCTTTGTGAGGAGGCAACATTCTGAGGTCTGTTATTTTATTAAATTTTTAAATTTTCATACAAAAAACGATCTACTATTTTGTTCAATTCACCCCCACCCCCCGTTTCCATTCTGATAGAGACGTTTTTTATTGCAAATATTAGAGGTTCTTCATCAAGATGGCATTCAATTACATCAGTCAACAGGTTGATGAATCCATGACATGCATGGATAATCTCAAGTTAATCTAATTATCGGATTAAAACACCTGTAGATACCTGTAGATATCGGGAGTTACCTGTGTATGCATGTCATATACAGAGGCGCCTCATAGGTTAAATAAACTTGTCAAAACTTAGCTTGCTGATTAGGTGATTATCTACAGAACATTGCACACGACTTTGGACACTTCAAATCATGTTTATCCAGTAATTATCCCAACTGATTGGCGTAGCTTGTTTGGAAAAAAATTAAAGGGAGGAATAGCAATTTCCCGTGAGAAATCGATCTAACGCCGGGAGTTTCAAAAATAAACAAAAATCCGTGAAGTTTTGTCTCACGGCGTGAGATATGGCATGTATGAATCTAATGTATGTTTTATAAAATGCACATTTCAAAAGAGGTCAGGCTACATTTAAACTGCAGAAAGGATGGAGGACTAGTATTACAAGATTTAAATTAAATCAAGGCAATGGTATGATTAATATACCAATAATGTATGTACTGTTAATTTGGAAATTTTCACTTCAGTTAATTTCTGCAAGAATTGTCATTTCAGGATAGTCATATAATTTTATTCGCTCTTTCAAGGTACCCAGTGCCAAATTGCCAATGCAACTGAATTATTGGTATTCTCAAAAGTCTTAATTTTGCATCATTCAACTATTGTGAATTATGTAAAATTGAGATGAACATATAAATTTCTTAATTTACAGTAAGAAATATTATAATAAGCTGTAAATAGCTTAACAGCCTTACTTAAATATTCCTCAAAAGTGCAATCACTTATTTCAGTGAAAAGTCTGTAAAAGTGTAAGAGGTTGGTTATGGCAAGTTTTTTATAAGGTCAATATTAAAATAACATTGTCACAATAGGTGTTAAAACATCTGATATACTACCAAACCATTACATGTGTTTTCTGTCTGTTTTTACAATTTATCACTGAATTTTTTGTTTCTAATTTGCATAAAATTTTAATGTTTTGTAGGTGAGTTTAAATGATGGAACTGCACCTCTTGGGGGAACTTTTCGTGAAAGCAGCCCTGCTTCATCATCTGGTCTTCCTGATGTCTCCATAGAAACGGAGGCGGTACAATATTTTCGTGATAAACTTTTGAAAAAAGGTGAAAAATGGATGCCTATAAAAAGCCTGGCTGGACATCTTTCCCAAGCTTCTCAGGACATTAGAGAATGTGTTGGACCTCAAAATGAATTTAATGATTGGCTTAATAGGCATCCATTGATATTCAAAATAAACGGTGATTTGGTATCTCTGAAAGACAATGTGACTTATAGTGCAATAAACCCAAATTCTGAACCTTTGGAGGATGTTAATCTAAATAATATTAAGTACAATGAAGCTGAACAGAGAACCGAAAAATATACTCCAAAATTGAAAAGGAGACCGAAATCTCTTGAGATGTCAGAACCCAAATCACCGCTTATGAATCCACGTTCACCAATGAAACAGTATTTATCTGCCAACAGTCCAGTCGCGAGTCCTATTATGACCCCTAAATCAACTCCTCTGACGCCAAAATCTGGACCAGCCACAATGACAGCTAATGAATATAAAGCAGTTATGTTTATTAAAAGTATTATAGAAAAGAAAGGTGATATGAAATTAACCGTTTTAACTGGTCATTTTAGTCAAGCACCTGAAAGTTTGAGAAATACAGTTGGTACCAGTAAACTGGAATTGGAGAAATTCCTTCGTGATCATACCAATATATTTGTAGTTGATGAAGATGAAACTGTGTCAGTGATAAAAAATGCTCGTTTAAATGTTATTATTACAGGCAGTAGACCCCAACCTGTCAACCCTAAACCAACCATGACAAATCACAAAGGCCGAATATACCATGTGGCAAAATTATGGGGCATTATAGATCTAGGTAGACATGAACATGTCTTCATTGATCGATCTATATTTGGTAAACAGATCGATGATTTGAATAAACTGTTGACTGTAGGTGAAGTTGTGTATTTTGATGCAGTGCCAGCACCAAAAGGGAGCCGTGCTAGGTGGAGAGCATATAAAGTGTGGAAAGAAAACGAATCCATCGAAGATCTGATAGAAAAGGTAGCTGCTCAGTTACAGTTACCAATTGATGGTGTTCCCTTTAAGGAACCACCAAGTCCAATTTCTAACATTGATGAAGAAATGCGGAGAATGATACCAGAGCTAAATGACAGCAGTATTGCTGCTGTTCCATTGAATATTGGTGGTGTCAAATATGCTTTCACAGATGCGGCTCCCAGTGGCGCCGGTATAGTACCAGTCTGGAATTTCAAACATGCTGAACTTCAAGGAATGAAAGATGTAGATGACCTTGACCTTAGTGATGATTCTGAAGCCAATCTCTCCATGGTTGCTGAAAGATATTACATGAATAGATCTGTTCTAGGGGATAGCCCTAGAGAAGAAATCCCAAAAGAAATTAAAAAGAATGGCACAGCTGTCAATGGAGAAACTGAAGATTGGGAAGCAGAATTAGATACTACTAAGGAAGGGTCAACATCTAAAGCAGTCAACACATCACACAAAAAATATGCTGAGGCTGGTTGCCAGACCATTGTTACAGGGGAAGTTCTTGCGACACAACTTTTCCATGAAGAAATTTAAATTCTGTTTGATACCGCTTAGTGGTTACATCAGGTTTGATTTAAAAAAACATTGATATTTTTTTTTCTCTTTTAGGATAAAGAGTTATTTATTATCTAGATACATAATTTTATCCCTTAACGGGGGACAGTTTGTAAAAGACTATGATAAGAAGTTATTTATTATAAGCTTATTAAATTATATTGTAAAGTACCAGTCCCTTACCAGTGGACAGTGGTGCATGGAATAAGGCTGTGTTGGTGAGGTGTTTTTAAGCTGTATGTATATTGAATTCTTCTATGAATTCTCTGAATGCTTTATAAATAAGCTTACAAGACGTGTAAATTGAGGTTTAATGCATTGTTTGTTTTTGGTTTTATTGCACTGGTTTGGGACTTGTGAAGGCATGTATTACACCATGGTTTGGTTGAAGTATCACAATTTTAAGAGTTTGAAAAATGTAAATTTCATATAAAGCTTGTTCAAGCTGGGTAAAATATTCAAGTCATTATTATATAATTTTAACGGTCATTTTTCATTCTCATACTTTATAAGGATGTAGGGTAGAGGGAAGTAAAAAAATAAAGATAATCAATAATTTTTATTTGTCCTTAAACTGGGGAAAAGTCAAAATATTTTAGATGACTTGCAGACCTTATTTGTCATGCGACTGTAAAATAGCCTATATAGGATGGCTATACATTGGCTATATAGGCTATAATTACCAGTTGGCTTCTATAAAGCAAACAGGTCAAATTACTCGTGATTCAGTAATGGAGTACATAAGGTATAATTTTTCGTTTTTTTTAAAGCTCTTTCTGAAGGAACTTGTGCACAAAGAAAGCACTTTCGTAATGAAAAATTCAAGAACCTAGACTGATGCATTTTCATAAAGCGTTTTATTTTCCAATGTCATATTGTGTTTGTGTTTTAAGATGTTGATTTGTGTTCAGTCTACAGACACATTTAAGTTGGCTTCTACCTCATGTCATTTGTAAATCCGTTATTCATTTTATTTCATGTGTAATGGTAGGTCACTCAGTTGCTTAGGTGTAGTATATAAATCCGAGACTACTATATGTAAAGGGTTATTCCCCTTTATCAATCACATTTTCGTGTTGCATTTATAAAAAAAAAGTTTTAATTTTCTGATTAGTTTCTGCTTTAGAATCAGATATTTCATTTAGCTTTTTGTCGTTTTTCGAATTAACAAATATGGCTTGAGCTTGCTTCAAATTTGGAAACTTATTGCATTGCAAACATAGCATGTTCAGCATCTGTTGTCTTATGGCATCATGGTCTTCAAACTTTTCATCTGCTACAGCATGTGACCCAAATCTTCACTTAGACTTGAAGACTCAATTCTTTATTTTAGATGATCAGTAATAAACTAAGGAGTTCTGGTGTGCACTGTATGGGCAGACAGTGTAATTCTTTTCATGTTCTGGTATTTAATGGTCTCTGCATTTATATACTAGTACATGTAGTTGATAAGTTGTAAGAGAACTAGATTAAGGGATGGGAACCAAATTAATACTAGCATCTTGTCTTTTTACATCTGATTTGTATGGGTATGGAGCTCCAAGTTCCAACAGTATTGGGCTCTGTTGGAGCTCTGTTTTATAAAAATATTTTTTGAGCTTTGATAAGAGTGTGTACGTAGAAACAACAGATTGTTGGTTTTGTACTCTTTTCAAGTTGCAGGTCTTTTGGGTCGAATGATACTTTGCAAAAATGTTTTCTAATGTACCCTGTGATACACACAAAAAAAGACTTTAATGTTTTCTTTTAAAAGGGGTCACAAGAAGTCCATTCAGAAACACTTAATTTGCAAATTGCAGGAATAGCATAGTTTTACAGTAAAAAGCCAAATTACCATATGGGGATATGTGACTCCATATCCTATTCCACACAGATGTTGTTGGGTATGGCATGGTTCACTGAAAAACCCCATTGTAATCTTTAGTAATTTGTGCCTTCCAGTACTTTTGTGTGCAGTGACACTGTTCTTTATGTGTAATGTAATCTGGTATAGATTCTATAATGTTTTTGGGACTCAAATGGATTTCAATTGTAATAAAAAACCATGTGAAATTACAGTCACAATAGATTTAATATAAATATTTCTGTTTTTTTGGTGAAAGCTCACTTTTGTAACTTGTCTTATCATTTATGTATTTTGTAAGTGAATTTTTAAATTAGTTAATTTTTCATAAATGGAACTTTACCCCATTATTTCGAAAATTATAAAAATCATTGCCATAAATGATCAAGGTTTATTTATACCTAACTATATTTTAGGAGGAAACTTTTAGATACCTCAGAATTAAATAAATAGGTAAAAGAGTTTGGAAAATAAGGTCATAGCTGTTGAATGGCTTTTTCAAGACTACCATCTTGTTGTAACTTAACAAAATTGAAGAGTCATACAACGTCTTTGATGTATTGTTAAGTAAACTAGAAGAATTTATATGTTCCAAATTCCAATTTCAAACTTCAAAAAATGAAGCTTTTGCTCAGATGGATGCAGTTTTTCAGAAAATGAAACTTAAATGTGTTAGAAAATATAGTGATTTATGGTAGTTTCATTGATTTGAATACTGCAATTACCGGTAAGACAATTGCATAAACTTCAGTTTGAGATATCATTGATTTGAATATTTTTATTGGATAAATTTCCATGTGAGAAATTATTGTGAAAATATGGTTATCAAGAATTTTGATAAAATCAGATGTTGCATAGATGCAGTAGAATAATTTCTAAATGCATACTTTGTGAAACCATGGTTGTTGTAAAAAAATCCAAACCATTTAAAGAGAAACATGATGGGGTGAGAGCTATATTGAAAGATAATTTAGCAAAATGAAGAATGTATAATCTTTTAAAAAAACAATATTTACTTGTACATACAAATCTTGAAATACTTATCGTAAAAGTGTAGATCTTGATTTGTATATAGATACTAGTACATGTAGGTAGTCTACAACTGTACCAGTACTACCAACCAAGTCTATTGGGTCCTTTATAAGGAACTGATTATATGACCAAGGAGACTGTTGGAACTTGCAAACAGGTTATAGAATTTACCAGTCATTGAAATTAGCACTGGTCCGATGGCTACAGGTCGGTAAATTTTGACTTCGGCCAGTGAAATTTGACTGCCAGGAAGCCCTATTGACAAAATCCCAAATACGGACTGTCATTTGGATAGAAATTGCTAGTTTGCCTGGAAAATTTGCCAATCTCAATGTTAATATGTGATATATTAAGATTTTATGCAATATAAGTCTTGCTAGTTTCGATTTATATCTGTAAGACTTTAGAAGATACATGTATATTACAAAAATATTTCAAAGATAAATGAATATTTCTTTGATAAGGCCCTAGTATAGAACTTCTCTTTTGGAATTTAATAGATTCAAGAGGAAGATGGTTGAATTCAGAGTGAAGTTGTGAAGATGAATAGTTATATAGTCTTACATTGGCCAGTTAATTGATCTAAAGTATTAATTAGTTTGATACAGGGTAGACAGAATAAGTTTAAGCACAACATGTTGCTGTGACATTTTTGTCCTGTAGTCATTGATCCAATGGAGCTTTTTTAGTTGTAGCTATTGTAAGGAACAATAAATAAGTTCCCAAAATGCAAAGCTATTCCCATCCAGAATAAATACTTCATTGCAAGAAAAAATTCTAAAAAGATGGGAGATACAAATTCAATTTTGTATTTTTGTGTTAAGCTCCAACATAATTCTTGGATCTGACTGTGGAAAGACAGGGAATGAGTGGTTATAAATTAAATATTTTTATCTTAATAGTTGGAAACTATGATAATACGATAATATATTTTATCACAAAATACCTTCTGGTATATTTTTTATTGAAGTAATTTATTTTTAAATTATTGTGTGTGGTGTTTTATGCATGTTGGAGTTAGTGCTAGTATTTATATCTCAGAGAAAGATTACAATAAAATAATATAATTCTGTTGACTGTGTAAATTTTTGGGGCCAGTTGTTCGAAGCCTGATCAGTTTAATCAATTGATTAGTAAAAATTTCAATAATGCATCATTTCAAACCTGTTGTGAAATTAGTGTTGAAAATGTTGTTAATAGAATTTCAACAAATTGAAGCACATGGTTATAAATCTATGGGTTTGATGATAATATGACAATTTTTATTGATATTTTAAATTTGTGTTAATCATTGATTAAGTTAATCAAGTTTCTATCAACTGGATCCTGCTTGGGTGGTTTTACAGAGACAAATTCTTAGTGGATTATCATTCAGATTTAGTTTTTACTGAGGGAAATTATTAAGTTAATCTTTTTTTACTGATTGTCTTTTGTAACTTTATATGATTTGTTGATGTTCAACTAAATTTGCTCAATCTAGAATTGTTTTGTGTCTTATTACAGTCAAAACTGTTGAAATTAAAACATTTAATCACACATACTTGTCTGTATAGGTCGTCCATGATCTGATGGCAACATAAACAGTGAGTCTATTTACATCTTAGGGTATTTATAATGAATAAAGCACGAGTCGGGGTGATTATACACAAATGGTGATACGCTACTTACCCCCTACATGTAATGTATATACCTGTCCATGTTTATAAACAATCTGCTATCAGATCATGGAAGACTTATGTCTGTGTGTATATGTTTATTTTAGTTTTTGTCAAAAATTATTTTTTTAAAACTCTGCCTTTTATGATTTATAGTATTCATACACAACAATAATTCACTGCAAATATATAGATTTGTCAGTTTATATGATGAAAGAAAGATGGCTGTGATTTTACTTTTAGTGTGTAAAAGAGTAATTTTGAAATTGATGCTGATTGCAAACTCAGCTGTATTAAATAGTTGTAGAATAATGTGATTGTGAAAATTGTGGAAAAAATTAAATTGGTTGACAAACTAATTATGTGATTGTGAAAAATTGTTAAAAAAAATTAATTTTGTTGACAGACAGTTTTCGGAAATGGAAGTATGCTAATTTTTTCTGTAGCATAAGTTATTTTATCTAAATCAACATAAGGTTAAAGTTTTTAACTGTTCTACAACCATTGAACCAACAACAACAGTTTGCACTTTAACCATTTTGAAATTCTCAAAAGGTTCATGATGTGCCCTTTTGACATTATGTTGTTTGAGATAAGCTTAGCTGCAGTGTGATACCATTTCTATGCAGTGATAATTAACATATCTCACAACTGAGAGATGCAAATTGTTAACTAGTTATTTTGCTGTAATCCTGCCATTTGAAAACCCTGTGTTTACTTTTTCATGTTTTTTGTCTATATATCACATGTAAAATGACTGTGATTGAATGTTGATTAGTTTTAATTGTAGAAAATTTCTGAAATTCTAGACAGGAAAAAATTTTTTTTTGAGGAATTGTGATTCCTGAAACAAAGGTTTTCATTAATGTTTAATCTTCTCTAGTTTAAAACTTTTTAATTTCATTAAAAATCAGAAAATTAAGTGATTTTAGAATAATCAGAATCATTAAATGTAAATCAATTTGTTATTTAAAAAGATAATGTAATAGTGAATCATATAATTAGAATCATTTAGAAAAATTAAACTTTACTAATATCAATTGTTCATGATTTGAGATGACATTTTAAAAACTTTGTTGTTTTTTATTATTTCTTATTCTTCAACTGTGCTGATGAATTGCCTTTACTTTTTCACTTGTTCTTTTTCAAATGACTGATGTACATTATGTTACTGTGTAACTACTGAATTAAGATGCTTGTTTCATGAACATTATGTTTGTATCTGTGGCATATGTTTGTTGGCTTTGGCTATTGCCAAGTACTTTTTATTCAGCTCCAACTTTTTACTATTTAATTGAAATGATTGTTAGTTATTAAAAAAAGGTGGAATCTTGATTTGAATTAATTTTAGATTTTATATTTGCTTAATACAGGGATTGTTTTATTGATTAGTGATTGTATTTTTATCTACAAGATTAAATGAAGATTTGTTATAGAAAAAATGGAAGGTTTTTGAAAATAAGAGATCTGTGGATTGTAAGCCTCACCTGAAAATGCTGTCTCATTGATGAGTTATGACCTCAACCCAACAAGGTCAAAGTCATTCATCATCCATCTTCCGTAGGTTGTTTCATGATCATAATGGATCTGATTGTTAAGGTTCAACTTTCTTTTGGAAAAAGGTATGAAAAAGCTTTTTGCTAAAAAACGGTATATCATTTTGAATGACAATTGAGTTCCACCAAGGTAGACAGTGGCACTGATGATGATCCCACACCTGGCTTTCTCGGTGTGGATGATGGCACTTAGGATGACCACATACCTGCTTTTGGTATAAAGAGGTTGTGAGATTCTGATGACTTTGAGTTGCACCAGTGGGGATGACAGCACTGATGACAACCACACACTTTGTTTCAACTGCTTTCCAGGTGAGACAGATATCCTGTATATTAACAGCTTGGCAACTGCTTACCATGATTATGTGAACCAGTATCATGTTCCGTTCCTTCTAGTCACAAGCTGTTTCAATACATTAAGTCTTCATTTGTTCATATTTATGTCATTTTATCTGTGTCAAATTTGATATAATTTTATATAAAAAAAGAAAAAATGCCAACAAAAATTTTAAAAAACCATCAAAAATATAAATATTCTATATGTATTCTATGTGTAGATGCATAAGTATTATATTTTCACATTTAGTGTCCAATTTGTAATATATACACATATAACAGGGTTCCCACAGAACCGGGAAAACGGGAAAATCCGGAATATGTGATAGTTTTTCCGGTCTTGAAATAGCCTGAATTTGATAAATTCCCAGAAACCGTGAAAAAGTCATGAATTTTAATTCTGACTGCATGATCCAGTAAAAGGCGGTTATCGTGTGACATGGAAGCTACTATCGATGTTTTGGAACTCTCTAATGTTAGAATACAAGAAACTAACAGTTCCGTGCGTACCGGAAGTTAAACCGTTTTCAGTTTTAAATTATGTATCGAATCCCGGATTTGGTCGACCCGTTTTCAATTTTGGATTTATAATGGATATCACCGAAACGTTTTACAGTCACGATCAGTACAAATAGTTTGACAGTTGCCGCGAAACGTAAACATTTTGAAAAGCCAAAATTTTAATGGGACAAGGTATGTATTTATATTTTTCGTTTTATGAAGAAACTTTATTATGTTAAACAGTCATATTAAGTATGAAATTTGCAAAACAAAACCACATTCTCATTCGACGCATAAAATTTCGTACTGTATTATAGATTGGTTGAAGTTCACGTGTTTAACCGATTTTGTATTGAACTTAATATATTTCTGAACTAAACATGGATTTTTTAAAAGTATCATAGTGTTGTGTATAAATCGTCACATATATTATAATTGATATATAAACTACCAACATAAATGTACGAGTGGAGTTAATTTTAATGACTTTTACCTGAATTCGCTTAAATCTCTTTCTGTAATACTTGTTTATTATTATATTTTTTTTAGATGCCTGGGTGTACTTTTCAAAATAAATGGTTGGCAGAGGACCAATTCAAGGGGTGGTTGAAAAAATCGGAGGAAAACATGAATGCTGCAGTTTGTTCAATTTGTAAAAAAACTATTGACATTACATCCATGGGCAAAACAGCTTTGACATCGCATATGAAAAGTAAAAAGCATCAGGAGCAGTTGCAGTTTAAATCTGATTCTAAAGGGACTTCTCTTGATTCATATCTGTCATCACATACTGCTTCCAAACATTCTGATAATTTTACAGTGTCATCTTCTATCGCATCATCTAGTAATCCATGTTCATCATCTGCATCTATGTCAGCATTTTGTACAAAAGATGAAACATTGAGTGCTGAAGTTTGGCTTTGTTTGAAAACAGTAGTGTCTAACTATTCATTCAGTTCAAACAATGATACATGTTATGTACTACAGCAAATGTTTCCAGACTCTGTAATTGCCTCAAATATTACTTGTGGAGAAACAAAATCGATGTACTTATCGTGTTATGGTATTGCTCCATACTATACTCAAATGCTGGAAAATAAGTTGAGAAATGGCCCCTTTGTGTTATTGTTTGATGAGTCATTAAATAGACATATGCAGAAAAAACAGCTTGACATACATGTACGATTTTGGGAAGACAATAACGTAAACAGTAGATACTATAAGTCCGATTTCCTTGGACATGCGTGTGCTGTTGACTTAATTAAAACATTTGAAAACAAAGTTGAACAAAGTTTGTGTTTAACAAATATATTACATTTGTCTATGGATGGACCTAATGTTAATTGGTCAACGTTTGATAAACTACAGGCCAAATTAGATTCTGAATATACTACAAAAATGGTGAATGTAGGGTCCTGTGGCCTACACATTCTTCACAATGCTTTTAAAGCAGGTGTTAATGCTACCAATTGGGAAATATCTCATAAACTCTCATCACTCTATACTTTATTTGATGATGTGCCAGCTAGAAGAGCTGATTATGAATTGGCTACCAAGTCTACTGTGTTCCCTTTGCCATTTTGCTCCCATCGCTGGGTGGAAAACGTTAAAGTATGTGAAAGAACAATTGAATTACTTCCCAATCTGCAATGTTACATTGATTGTGTTGAAAAAAAGAAATATAAGAGCCCTGATACAAAATCATTCCATGCTGTTTTAGTATTGTGCAAGGATCCTTTTGCAAAAGCAAAACTGTCATTTATTGTTTGTATAGCAAAATGTGTTGAAAAATTTCTCAAATCTTATCAAACCGACAAACCAATGATGCCTTTTCTTGCAAAAGACTTAGCTGAAGTTATGAGATCACTCATGAACAGATTTATTAAAAAATCGGTAATGGACGAGTTATCAACGGATCAAAAAATGATAACCATTGATGTGGTTAACACTGATAATCATACAAGTCCAAAAAATATAGATGTTGGATTTGTTTCTGATATGGAGTTGAAGAGTTTAATAGCACAGAAAAAAGTAAGCGAGCGTCAAGTGCTTGATTTTAAAATTCAGTGTAAGGTATTTCTTCTTAAACTTGTTGAGAAATTAAAGACAAAGTCCCCACTGTCGTATACAGTAGTCAGAAATTTGTCGTGTCTTGATCCATCTGAAATATGTAAAGGCAATACAGATAAATGTTGTGATAAGTTTAGACGAGTACTTAGTACACTTGAGAACTGCAAAAAGGTTAATGTGAATGACTGTGACAATCTACTTGATGAGTACAAAAAGTTTGTTGATGAAGTGAAATATGATAAGGACTTCAAAAACTTCCAGAAAACTGAAGACAGACTGGATAAATTGTACTTTGACAAAATGAATAACAACAAAGAATTCAGTTCTTTATGGAATGTTATCAAATTATTGCTTTTAATTTCACATGGACAGGCTACAGTTGAAAGGGGTTTTTCGGTAAACAAAGAAGTAAGTGAACAAAATATTTTAGAAAACAATTTGGTTGCAAGGCGCATAATTAAGGACAGTGTCAAGAGTATTGGAGGTTTGAGATCAGTTTTAATCACTAAAGAGTTATTAACATTTGCAAGGGATGCAAGAAAAAAATACCAGCAGCACCTGGATGATGTAAAGGCAGACAATGAAAAAAAGAAGAAGGGAGAAAAGAGGAAAGAAATAGAAGAAGAAATAGATACAATTAGGAAGAAGATGAAAATGACTGAATCAACCATTTCGTTGCTAACAAAAGATGCTGACAGAGCTGCTGAAAGGGCAGAGCAATTAGAATCTTTTGCACACATTTCTAAGTCCAATTCTTTGAGACATAAAGCAAAAGAAAAACAGAATGAACTGGCCTGTATTAAATCAGAACTTGATGTAAAGCTGCAACTTTTATCAAATATGTGAATACAAAACCAAACTTTGAAAGCTTTTGTGTTTTGTTTTGAATTATTGTCATATAAAAATGCATTTTAACATTATATTATTCAGATTAAACAATGTTAATAGCAAGTCAGTCTTGCGCCAGATTATAGATTGACCTAGATTGAACCTTGAATTTTGTCTAAATAACCTTGAAAAAACCTTGAAAAAGCCTTGAATTTTTACACCAAAAATCTGTGGGAACCCTGATATAAACTTTCCTTTACATGTAATCTGATAGTTGAATGAATTATCTGTGATTGAAACATACCTTTTTTTCATGTATACTATTTTCATTACTTGTATACTGCTTCTCATGCTGAATTGTGTTTAAAATATATTAAGCTTACCTTAGGAAAAATTAAAAGATGTAAAAACTAAAATTATTTTATTTGGTAAAAAATTAATCTGAATAGTAATATTATGTAATCATGTAGACTATTAAATGTTTGTAAACTTCCAATTATAGGTTTTGAGAACGTTTTCATATTTACAAGAGATCATAACTGTGTTACAGTGGTAATGTAGACACTTAAGTTATGTTGTGGAATATATATCAGGCTTGTAAGTATTCAATTAGTAATCATTGGGTCATTCTTGTATTTTGGATTTTAGGATTTTGAGATCATTTAAATATATTTGAAACAAGAAATTATAATTTTGAATTTATATCCATTTAGATTAAACGAAAAAAAAACCGCTTCTGTTTGGCATGTAATTTTGTAAATGTATACAAAGAACCATATTGTATTAGTTGCAATATAAGTAGGTGCTTTGTTTAGCTAGCTTCATGTGAATTGTTAGTCTAGTATTGACAAGGAATGTTTAACTTAGGTATAAAACAGGAGTTTGTATTAGTGATAACATAAAACAAGTAATTATTATAAAATATGTCTGTAACAAGTATATATATTCCATCCATGTAACATAATTCATATTGTTTATATAACAGACAGAAAATAAGTTTTTCTTAAAAAAAAAAGTCTAGATGTTTTGCTAAAAAAATAAAACTGAACTAAGAAAAATATTGATTATGATTATAATTAAATCCATCCATGAGGTCAGTGTTATTAATATAGTTACAGAAGATGACGTATGAAGTAAACAAAAGCAGATCTTGCCAATTGGTATACTTTTATATTATTATAAAGGGATTGGAGCAACCATTATTCAAATTCTTGAGCTAAACAAGTGTTGGAATTTACTTTAAAAAATTAAATGTTTTTGCTTAAATTATCCTGGATTCAGTGTTATCTGCCAATGACAAAGATAATAACAGTAATGGTTAAATTTTATATACCCCATATTTTAGGATTGGCACATGTTTACATTCTTGATATAATAGAATCTCCATCATTAGAAATTCATAAGATATAAACCATAAATACTGCTCTGTTATGTTAAAATTGTTTAGGTCATTGTTTGTATTGAAATTAAATTGACATGTCAAGTTTCTAGTCAAAATAATTATCAAATTTTTTGAAGCTGCACAATTATTTAATGATTTGGTTAGAAAGTTTAAAAACTTATGAAGGCATGTGTTTTTGTAACAGTTGTTCTTATGTATTTGAGTAAGGCCATATTTTATGTATTGGTATTATATAAAGTCATACGAATATAATGGATTCATTTTAAATATCAATTATTATTCAGTATTTTATTATTATTCTAAAACCCTATTTAAATGGTTGTATTTATTTTTATCTGTAACTGTTTTATCATATAATGCAATATATAATATTTGTTGATACACAATAAAACCCAACAGATACTAATACTGATGTTAATTTTGTTTATGTTGTAGTAATGTTTGCTTTTTAGGTAGTCGAGGATTAGATTGGAGGCATGTGTTTTAGCTCAGTCTTGATCCTTTCACTTATATTCAGACAGCCAATTATGGTGCAGGAAACCGAAGAACACCACCAACCTTTGAAACGCAAACCAACAAACTTCCTCACACAAGGATCTGTCCTGAGTGAGAGTCAACCAAGGCAATAAGTGACAATGTTTTTTTAGCTAGTTGAGGTAGTGTAATTACACATCCATTGTTAATGTGTGTAGTTGAAGCATTTGGATTACAAATATTTAAAAATGATGTATCTACAAGACGAAGAATGACTAGATTCTTATTGATACAAGATCTGATGTATTTAGGGCATGTTTTATGCTTGCTCACGCAATAGTTATCGTGGGCAAACAATAGGTTTTGCGTGTTTACCAGGACGTTGTCAGTTTTGTGAGAGCCATGGTAACAACCTTGAGCACGCCATAACTTTTGCATGTGCACTCTAGTTTGCGTAAGCTCGCAATATAAAAAAAAATATTTTTCATGCCACCTCTGTGCCGCCGTAAATACTTGCGCATTACAAGTTGGTTACAAACCTACATGGCCAAGGAACAAACCCCAAGCCATGTTAATTATAGAACTAATGCCGTATTGCAGTGAAACCAAATACACCATGCAAACAGTTTTATTTAAGATACAGCATAAATATTTAAACACATGTATAGTATATAAGATAAACTACTTTTTGCAAAGCATATGTACATTAGGTGTTTATTTTCCGTCAGTACTCTCTTCTTCAGTTGTAGGAAGAGCAGTAAGTATTTCATCAATAGAGTCATAATCCTTTATCTCTGCTCTTTTCCCGTCGTGTCCCTTAACAAAGATCCTGTTTCTATAAGACCAAGCTGATTCAACTTTTCTATGCTGTTTTGCCGAGCGGAGGAGCTCCAGATTTTCAACTGGTAACTCGTCAACAACACTGGTTAGTTTGATCTGTCTTCCGGTTTCCAAGACGGCTTTCAAATCTTCTGCCATCCGGGTATCCTCCAATGCGCGCGACATATCGTAAGCATGCTCACCACCAATATAAACAACATTGTGTTTTGATGTTCTCTCGTATGTTGTGCCGAGGCAGTTGGGCAAGACACATGCAAGTTGTAAAAATCCTCGGAAGAAAATCCAAGTTTGATTTTCAAATGTTGTGAGTTTAACATTGTTTGCTACTAGTAATTTTAATCCAAATATGTTGTCATCAGACCTAGCTGGGCGGATGTTGTGCATGTATGCCTTCTCATGAAAATCACAACTTGGGCGTTTGATGTTATAAAGAGAAGAAAAACACCATTGAAATGACATTAATCTCTGAGCAAGATTCTCAACAATGTACGTGCACGCATGTTTCTCAGGCGAGTAGTTTGAAAACACCACCAAGTTGAATTTTGCTTTGACATACATGTCTATATTGGCATTTATTGAATTACAAAGCTCAACTTCCGGTTCTTTTCTCTGCATAACCACACCCTTATTTTGCATTTCGCCGTCAACAAAGAAAAGTTGCCATATATAAATAGGACCTGGATCGATTTGTCTCTCAGAACCGTGTAATCCACTATGCCAAAATTTTCCATAAATATCGGTACAATTTACTGGCGGTGCGTCATCCATTGTGATGATTGTTTCAAGATCCTTTAATCTGATAAAAATAAAATGTCGACGAGATCACGGCAGTGACGTCATAATAACGTTAAGCACCAGTTTAACAATTGATTTCTGAAAATAGAATAAAATCAAGTATAGAGATTGTATGGAATTTGCGATGTGCATATTAGTGATAATAAGAAGAGCACCAGAATTTTGACATAAAGGAAATGTCCGATATCGTCCAGTTATAGATTGAACGTTTTTTCGGAGGTAATGCATTTTGCCAAGTAATAGAGGTTTCGGGATTACATGATTCTCTATCGTTTAAGTGCACCATATACCTACATTCAATTTTTATTACCACTTCGGAAACTTTAAACTTCAAAAACCGCTTACTTGTTGACTTGGAAATATTGCAAAGACTCTCAAAAGTTATGAACATCATCACTGTATTGTTGGTAAGTATGTTGTCAATGAATGTAAAATCCCCGACTTTGGACAGGCAATTGACAAACTAGTTTCGGGTACTAAGTATTAAAATCTTATTTTTAAGGATCATGTTGCAGTGTATAAATATCCAAATAAAAACTGGTTTTCATTTAATATACATTATTTCAAATAAGAATATTGGTTTACATTTTTAATATAAATAGGAAATTTCAGAAATATATAGGTGGGGAAAACCGAGTGATGTTTATATTAAAACACATTCAAAACATTATATCGGCATTTTAAATGCCCAATACAAATAATAATGAACCCTTAATGTTCTGAAATAAAATCTGTAATCCTTAAATTCTTTTTAATAAACGCTTAAGCCCGAGATTTAAACGGATTTGATTCAATCAACATAACACATATATATCCACGTAACCACTATAGAGTACTAGTATCGGAAGGGGTCAAAATTCAGCCCTGCCCACATGGAATTGAAATTCAGTTAATATCTTTATGGTTGATATAAGAGTGAATTTTAAGCCTTAAATAATGCGATATTCATTAGATTATTTATAATTCAAAGGTATGAAGAAATCTTTTTTACTTGCTTCACCAGGCTCCGGTTTCACAATCATTCCTTTACTAAGATTTTTCCTTAACTTAACTCTGGCAATTTTTGTAAAACTTTTATCGTACTAAAAATAAAAAGCTTGCCAGATTTAAGGAAAGTCTTATTTAAAGAATGACCAGTGTTGTCCACTTGTTCCTGTTTCACTACTTCAGTTTTTCTTTTTATAGTTCACATTGTTTTATTCTTGCCTACAATACTGCTTAATTATCTTTCAAGGCTAAGGAAGGCTTTCGTGAATTGGCGATTTTATTGTAACCAAGTTGATGAACAATTCAAATAAAACCGGAGATAATTAGTTTTTGTGATTATACAATTAATTTTATGGGTTTAGTCCCTCAGATAAGGTCAGCACCTTTCTAAAAATAAGTAAAAACTTTCTTTGAACCCGAGATATATATGGAACATATTGTAGCAAGCTAAACAGGAGGAGTTTACCCTTCTGGAGCATTTGGGCTCACTTCCTTGGCGAAAGGTCACGTGTTTGACTTAAACTGCAAGTTTTTCAAAGTTTATACCCTGCTTTTGTGATTTGAATATTGATACGTATGTTTATATTTTATTGATTATAAGTTCTGAACATGCAGTGATCTGCTCAGAGCCACTTAACGACGAAAAACCTAATCCATGAAACTTTGATGAATGAAAACCATATATAATTTATTACATTAGATTAAGATAAAAGTACCAACATCGAGAAAAACCACATGACTCAACTAGAATCTAGTCTATACAAACTTTAACCAGCAACACAGTAACGCTCACTTTGGGAGTATTGCATATGCACTTTTATATTTCAGACGGGCAAATATTAATGTTAGATCACGTGTTCTGGATGGCTAACGTGTCATGCACGCAAACCAATGTTCTGAGTGTATTTTGATTTATATTTATTAAAATGGTTGATATCCTTAGGGTTTCTTACGGACAATCATAGTTCTATGATCATATGGGAATGCAACTGAATTAGTGAACTGAAAACTAAATTTAGCAGTTCATTCACTAACCCCTAACCTAAACAAAGGAAAACAAAAATGTCATAGATTTTAAAAAAGTTATTTTAATTCATCTCCACACATAGAACCAAACATAAACATAAAAGGGGTTATAAATCGCCATTTATAATGGACCAACCCTAAAAAAACCTAACAAGAATACTTTAAGTTCGCGCCACATTTTCCGCAAATTCTTACAAAAACAGATTGACTCGATGTCCCATCCATGATGCAATTGAGTTATATACACAGACTCAGTCCAGGAAATCTTTTTATGAACACATTTGTTTTGAGGCTTGTAACACAGTGTTTTCTGATAAGCCTTTATAAAGCTGACAACATTCTTTGGATAATCTACACATAGTCTTGATAAGTTCGGGTTCTACTCCAGATTCCAGAGCTGAAACCGCAGCACCGATTTTGAAACTATATGATGAAAATAGTTGCGTATTGAGACCAGATTCTTCAAGGATTGCTCCAATGCTTTGTATCAGAGTGTCCGGAGTCAGGAATTCTCCGGATTCCAAAATAAATGCTGGTAAGTTTTTATTTTTCAGTCTGCGATAATGTTTGTATTTGATTAACGCACGTGCTGGGCACACGGACTTCTCAGTGGCAGACATATAGATTTGTTGTTTTGAGCAATTTTCGAACGTTGAGTATTTGACTGACAGTGAGATCTTTTGGTACTGGATATCTATATCTTGCCATGTTAAAGTTGAGGAATCAAAACTATCTTTCATTGAAGCACAAAACTCTTCAAAATTTAGAAAACCACAAAAGGCTATAGAAAATGCAGCCCAGAGAACTATTTTGTCCTCTTCTGAGTAATTCAAACTTTTCTTCAATGTCTTTTTCAAAGTTTTCATAATTTCTATGGTCAACGGTAAACATGGCTTACTGAGAAGTGAAGCAGTACATTTGATCCCCCTAGAAATCAATCGAAAGATTGAACTATCAGCAGTAGGATCTGGGTAAGAGCGCATCACGTGCAGTTGTAGAGCAGACGACAGATATGCCCGGATGGTATGACATGGTAACCCGGTGGCTGCTAGATCGCTTATAAAGAAACATAACGTTTTGTCACTGGCTGGTACTGCCTTGTAACCACGTTGACGACAAAACTCCAAATATTGCCTGTGACCAATTGTATTCGGGCTTTTTGGCCTTGTGTCAAATGCAATGGCGTCTAGTCTTTTATTCACGAGTCCAGCGCTTTTGCTCATGTCTATTGACTATAACGTTTATATCTTTGTTTTTGCCTCTAACCTGGAAATAACAAACGGATTCATTTATCAAAATGATTATTTTTTAGAAGACAGCAAAATTCCATTTCTTATTTCTTTTGTTTTTTGATATATGATTATTAAAGAAATCAACACTAATGTAAACTAATTTTTTTATGATAACAAGGATATAAAGTCTTTTTCTTAAGTAATAATTTCCAGGTTAAAGGCAAAACAAATATATACAAATTTTTTTTAATGAATATCAAATGCCCAGGTTCCCGATTTTCACGCGCTTATCTTTGGATTAATAAATTATATTTCAAACCGGAATCTGCATGTTGCGTATTTTTGCGCGTTAGGTATTTGGGTAAAAGTTTCTTTGGAATTTTTAAACGCCAAAATGTTCCTCTCTACAATATTATTCTAAGGTGAAAAAATTACAAATATTTGTAATTTGAAAGGAATTATCATGCCATATATATATTTACACTTCAAATTTTATGACATGTCAAAATTATTAAGAAAATTCACTTACCTTTCACTACAAAATTCATGTTTTTAGTTTTTTGTTTCCTTGAACCTAAACCATGGCGAAATTGTGATCATAATACGACCATTTGATCTGTTACATAGATTTATAATAGAGGTTTTAAAATTGATTAAAAGATTAAACCATTTAAAGAAAGAGCACTTGTTTGTACATAAAGAGGTTAGAGCTGTTAATTCACGGATTATCTGTCTTATGCCATGGGTTATCCGATTAAAAAGCTATTGAATTAAATACATTAAGTAATTTCTAAAATCTTATATTTACCTTTAAAACTTAAAACTTTTAAATATCTAACACATGCACGACCAAATATTTTACAATAAACAAGAAAGTTACTAATAAAAAACAAACATATCAATCCATGTTCAAGCTACTGTGCCACATGTGTACTCAAACTTGAGAATGAAAAGAACATTTAACTATGGGGCATCAAAGATATCTAGGTTAATTTTGGATGCAGAGACATCATGCATATCAACAATATTGTGATGACGCCCATGAAACTTTTGAGGGCTTTGATAAGCCTTTGCTTGCAACAATTGATTTTGAGCAGGTTACCTCAGTGTATATACAAAGTAACCGTAATGGAAACAAGTTCTACCATGACTTATTAATTGTGAAACAAATACACAATAAGGAATTATATTTAATGGTTGAAGCCAGATGAACTATCTAATGCATCTAAACGCCATTTTAACCAGGTTTGTTTTGTATCCGTTTAAAGTATGCTTCGGACATGAATCAGTATGTTTGGTTTTTGCTATTTATAACTTATGATAATGGGATACAAATATTTCTACCTGAAAAACATAACCTTCAAATCCGGAAATTTTCGCCAAAAGTGACATTGTGATTTATTTGCGTATCCTTATTTTCGTTCCATCGAATAACAGTAAAATGCAAGTGAATTACATGTATTGTAGCATTAAATATTCGCAAAAGTATTATTTTTCCGTCTTGTAACGTTAATCTCGCGAATAAACGCGAACATATTTTGATTTACAGTATTTGACTATAGACAAACA
This sequence comes from Anadara kagoshimensis, assembly GCA_021292105.1. Classification (NCBI taxonomy): domain Eukaryota; kingdom Metazoa; phylum Mollusca; class Bivalvia; order Arcoida; family Arcidae; genus Anadara; species Anadara kagoshimensis. Next base: position 11,152,219 of record CM037862.1, read on the forward strand.
ACGAGGAACATGAAGTAACAGTGTGTAAAATATAATGTTGATCAATTATTTCGAACAGGACATAATCGTAATAATGCGTTGTTAAACTGTAAAACTAAAAATTTAAAAGGAATTCTGCAATAGTCAGATCAACTACGAATACAGCACAATATAACGAAAAATAGAAATAAGGCAATAGATAAACATGTATGTTTACATTACAAATGCATTGCCTTATATGAATCTCTTTGGAACCATTGCGTTAATTTTTCGATGACAGCAGTGTGTCGCGCGCTCTGTGTAAAGCGATACGTCAGTTAATATCTTCAGCCAATCCGCTTTCGATGTACAGCGGAGGAATACATACCACCAAGGGACTACTTATTCATTCATAATTTCCTGCGGGTTCATTCATAAATCTATCCGGCGACTGCAGGGACGCTCTTTACGAGCGGTAACAAACGTAGAAATTTGTCATACTGCACCAATTTTAAAAATGATTTGAAAATAAAAAAGAATAATAAAAACCAATATTTGTTGTCTTTTTATATCAAAATAATTTTTTAATGATTAATGTCCATTTCCCATGGCCTATAAAGATACGAAGTGAAAAAATTAGTGAGTCCGAGGACACCACATTTAAATTATGAACAACTGTTTGTTATTCGACTAAATAATTATATTCATAGTAATATCTTACCAAACAGATTATTGTTTAGTGAAAAAAGGAGAAATCGAATTTAATTTTCAAATGTGTTTTACGGAACTATATTTTACGATCGCCAAGCAACGAGACAAATCAACATGGCTGTTCTCTTTATATGGTTCTACAATAAGAGTTATTCGCTTTGAGTGTTCCAACCACATTAATACACCGACTTTCGGAAAATTAATAATACCTTTTTGTGGGTAAAAATAATGTAAACATAAGGATTGAATGTCACTTTGAATGCGTTATCGAGGTATGACTGCATCAGCTCACGTTCAAAGTTAACATGAATCGCTTCGCGATTCACTTACTTTGAACGTGAGCTGATGCAGTCATACCTCGATGACAGCATTCAAAGTGACATTCAATCCTTAAATGTAAACTTAAAATGGTATTGATTTGGTGTGTGTTCATGAAATTGTGAAGGTTCCTTAGAAAAGCAAAAAAAAAAAAAAAAAGCAAAAACAAGAATTGTTGAAATAAAGTTTTAATTTTTGAAATAATGCATTAACAACAAATTAAAACAATTTACATGTATATGAAAAATTCATTCACCAATTACAAGTACTCCATTTAATAACGAGAGCAAGTTACAAAACGAACACAACCATGAAAAATAAAAGAAAAACACAAACAACTTTTAAATAATAAACAGCCATACCAGTCATGTTTTGACAATTTGCGCTACTTAAGAGTAGTCAAGCACAAAAACCTTTAAATTATTAACAGTCATGCCAGTCACATTTCGACAATTTGTGCTACAAAAGAAAAGTCGAGCACAAAAACCTTTAACAATCTACCGGTCACGTTTTAACAATTTGTAATAAACAGAAAGGTTAATCAACTCTTAATCATTAATCATTTTGGATATTTAGTAATACTAGTCGTTTTTCTTCGTTTTGGTGGTGGCGCGTAGTTTCCACCGCTGGTTGTTGGAGAGAATACTCTTGTCTCAATGGACTGTAAGGAATGGTAATTGTCCATATACGGTTTGGCCTTCTTCCATACCTGTAAATTAACATATAACTATATGGCGAATAATATGCAATTAACAATAACAAGAGCCGCCAAAATTACGCTGAAGCAAAATCACTGAAATATGTATACCGTTGCACTGATACAAAACAAGCAGAAACATACAGGTCTATGTCCAAATTACAATACCAAAGCAATGTATAAACATCAAACTTACACATACCATTCTATGTGCAAACAACAATCCCAAAAGCAAAGAAGAAACTTTGTAACTTTTAAACTTGCAAATTAAGTGATACACGTGAACTTCCATCAAGATAAAAGTGTGGCGTGCTTAAAGAAATATGTTTTAATAAATTCCGTTATTATAATCTTTCATTTGCATTCAATTCATTTGGTTAAAAACGTGTGTAAGTGTATTCATTTTATTGAAAGATGACATTCAGGAATCAATCAAACGGTGACAATTTTTGTGTATCTTTTTGGTACCCGGTATATAGATTGCTTGCACCTAAAGGTAAAAAAGAAGTAACATTCATTTTTAATGAATGATTATAGCTAGGAAAACTATTATTCTATCAATTAAAACAAATAGACAAAAAATCTACCATGGAAGTGATGCTGGGTGCTCCGGAATGGTAATCCCCTATTTACCTAGCTACACCAGAAAGAAATGAACTTTGAATTATGGAACTTAAATTATATCCAGGATATTTAAGAAACAGAGACATCATGGACTTGTACTCTGACATATTATATGGATTTTACCTGGTCTTCTTGTAACAATTTGGTAACAGCCTCTATATCAGGTGCCATAAATCTGTCCTTCTTCCATGGACTGAAATGTAAGTTACACTTCATCAATTTTAAAAATACAAAATACAGTCAAACCTGTTAAACAAGTTGAATCGGCCTTTATGGACAAGTGACCCGTATATACAGGCTCAAATAACACAAATATAACATAAGAGCAATTGGAACAAACTTTTACTGGCATTTAATTACTGACAGGAGACGACCTCGGCAGGTTTGAAATGTAGTGCATTGAAAAGTTAAATCATATTGAGAATACCAATTATGAAAATCTCTAGTTCGGACGGGCATTGAGTAAATAATTCAAATTGGTTTCGGTGGTTTAAGTATGATTGGAGGGTTCTAAGTATTGCAATTATTGTACAATCATGTATCTAGGATATGTCCATGTTTTGGGTCTCATACAACAGTTTCGTATTTTCGTCCACGGTCTAAACTTTAAAATTATCAAGAAAATCGATATGGCAACGAATTGTTGCCCCTAACAACCGGAAAATGATGATAAAATTAGAAAAAATGTTTTAGTAAGGAAGATATGGTGTTATCGTGCTTGAATATATAAACTGCGTTAAATTGTGCTGTGTGTGTACGAATCTATGGCCAGCTCAACTTGACCCCCGGTCGGTCTCATTGCAGCGTTTTAATAGTGCTATTTTTTGTACCTCTGACGTTACGTCATTTATCTCGAAAACGAGCTGTTAAAGGTTCGTATTTTTTCCCCATATTTTGTAGTATTTTACACTAGCTTTCTGAAACACCCAAAAAATTGGACACAATTTATATTTAGGGTTCTAAAAAATCTATTCAAACTTGAGGAATTTGGAAATTTTTTCAAACTTTTTATTATCTTTTGAATGTTTTTCCCGCAATGTAGGGGGCGCCACGAGTAATACACATATGCAAAATAAATCTTAGAGATATAGCTGTAGATATAAAAAAGAAATGGATAGTCTAACTTCAATAATGAATCTGTGATAAACTACGGAACTTGAGGTACAGGTTTTTCATGTGAAACCAAGATGGAAACTGTTGTATGAGTCCTTGGCTTTTCAAGTTTTAAGAATAGTGTATATTCCTATGATTGAAATACTTTTAAAACATTTACAATATGGTATCGTTTTGTCGAAAAATTCTGAGAAAGAAAAGAAATTAAAAAACATCTAACGCATACCTATGGAAAAGTCACAGAAAGGAAGGAGAGAGAGGTCAGAAGAAAATAATTGTTGTCTCTTGCTTCCTACTAAATGTAATGAGTCTAGTAAGCCCACAGTGGTAACTGCCTCGAGTACAAACTTCAACGGTCATTCGATCAAAAGAACAATATTAACAATTTATCATTACTGATTCAAGTCTCACAATCATTCCTTAATCACTATTTACCTTAAATAAATTGAGCAAATTTTGGCAACCTCTTTCTTGAACTACAAATAATCATTTTTGCCAAAGTTAAATATAGAAGTCACGAGTAAATGACACGAGTATCTTAACAATAAACTACATTTTTAAGGTTTCAAATTTGCCAAATTTTATTTGAAGAAAATCATAGTGAAAAAATGGTTTTATAACAGGGCCCTGGTTATTAATCGTGGCATTTTTTATATACACTTACGCAGCAACAGTTCTAACAAGTCTGTATATTTCTTCTAGTGGAGGAGTCGTCTTTAACGGACGTAGAAATTCTATAGCTTGACAAGCAGCCAGTAACTCAATAGCCAACACTGAATGAGTAAAATGAAAATGTAATTCACAATTGAAAAAGAACAATGTAGTTATGAAAATAAACAATTGTAAAATGAACACAGACAATCTTTATTTATTATATTAACAATTGCAATATCTTTCCTTCAATAAAGTATTTGACATCGACTATACTTTTCAACTTCATAAAGACATTGCTCCACGCGCTCCATTATGGCGTCAGATGTCAAATGCTCTCGTTGACTAACAGGAGCCGACCCATTTTTATGAAAAGGTGAACCAACATTGTATTTTAAAATTATTTTCAAATTAACAGGGAAAATGTAAGGCGGCGACATATGATTTTTAAAAATATTGTAAATATAAGAAATAAGGCAAATTTCCAATGTCTTTATGAACTTGCAAAGTATAATGGGCTGTCACAAATTTTTCCATAAAAAGACAATTTAAGACAGTCCATTATACTTTGCAAGTTCATAAAGACATTGGAAATTTACCTTATTTCTAGTACCCACCAAAGACTTAAAAACAGCATGCGCATGCGCAAATTTTATGTTCGACTCATACATAGTGTATTTACCGTAATTCCAAATCAACCGTTACCTTGTTCAACATGTTCAACAACTCTTAAACATTTACGAGCTGAAAATCCTCCCATCGACACGTGATCTTCTGTTCCTGCACTGGTAGTCAATGAATCTACAGATGCTGGATGACACAGAACTTTGTTTTCTGAGACTAAAATATTAATACATGGCCATGTTAATGCTAGCCACAAAAGACCACACTAGATACTGAAGTATCGGACAGACGTTTCAAAGCACGAATTAGCCATTTCGCGTAAAATGACAAAAGATAGTCTCACTTGATATTGAATCCATCGGTCACGTCGGCAATGGTATAACTATTTAATTTGAAAGTTAAAAACGGTTATTTTTCATGAAAAAAGTACACTTTTTCATGCAAAGAAAGTTAGAAAATGCTTTCTATGCAAAGAAATACACAATATGTTAGTGTCCCTTCCAAAGCACCCGGCCTCATCTGTGGTAGAGGTTTGCGCGTTGACATAGTTGGTAGATTTTAAAAGTTTTTACTATGGTTTGGGATTGTGTTTTTGACATTGATTGGTATGGCCGTTTTTGATTGACTTTTTATTTCAATATCGACATATATATATACATAATGTTTAACACTCCAGCAAACGTTTGATGCCGGATGTTATAATTACCTAATGAAGCAGCCGTACAATGCGCCATCATAAACCCAGAGTTTAGACCGCCGTCTGGTGTCAAGAAAGCAGGGAGCTCGCTTAAAGCTGTAATAAATAAACAAAACGTAACGTGTAAATATACTCATACTGAATCGCATCATAATATATATTACTTCAATTCAAAGAAACGTTCACTCCTTACATATCATATTGTTAATTTGAATACATTTTTAATGTTTTAATGTGCTTGATAAATGATAATGATGTAATTACATATTATACCAGTTTTAATTTTACAGCACTAGACGGCCGCACCGGAATACAAATCCTCGTAATTAATTCATAATAGCCTTCATATATGAAATTTTAACACATTTTACAAATCGCCTTATATAAATTATAAATAGATACCTGGATTTACAAGTCTTTCTATTCTTCTTTCACTCATATTTGCCAATTCGTGGACACCAATCGCCAAATAATCAAGAGCCTAATTAATAAAATAACAATACAAAAAGGTTTACCTTGATTGGTTTGAAGTACATGTATTAAAATAAGATGTCTATCAGGGCTTGGTAACTTGAAAGCATCTTAGCAGTTAGAAATACTTAACCGTTAACCAGCCAAGGTGTTTTTAAGTTTCTTTACTTCTCTAATTGTAGATTACAATATTGAGAACACACATACATGTACATATAAATAAAAGATAATAAAACACACGAGTAAATATATGCAAATAAAAGAATATATAATTTATTTTAATTTAACCTGAAAAACTGACTCTCTCATTAATTATTTTGATGAACTTAAGTAAATTGTTACTAACATATAATTTTTGATGAAAATATTTGGAAAAAGATTTTAATATTTTGCCTAAATCTTTTTTTATGTTATCAGAATTAATCTAGACAAAACTTAACTTAAAAATACTAACTTTATCGGTAGTTTTAGATTAAAAAGTCCAGAGCAAATTTTAACACACCTGTTTATTCACGCATGTCCAGTGTCAATCCAACAGCAATTAAACAACAGTTAATTATAAAACTTCAGTAGAACTAATGAAATGATATGTTTATGTCATTCAAAATGGGAAACAAATTGTCATTCGTATATTTGCCATTGCAGGAAATTGCTAAATAGATTCAATGTTTGCATCAAGGATGTTCTTGTAAGGTGCAGTGCTTACACTCGTGAACCACACCACTGGATTCATTTTAGTCCTGCAAAGTTTGACATTGTATTATGTTAACACAGCATATGTTCGAGCTGAAAATATTTGTATATTGGACTGTATATTCTGCCTTATTTTAAATTATACACTAAACACACGGTTTCACGTAATACCAAATTAAAAGTAAAAAAATTAAATTCCCATTTCATTTCGTCAATATATACATGTAACTATACCTTGGCCGGATATTCTCCATGAAAGTTACCACCAGACAGTATTTCTTCAATTTCACTGAAGATCATCTAAATGTTGTTTAGGTAAATGACAATTACTATTAATTATTTAGTGTTGATTGTTTATGTAATGTTTATTATAAACTTTTATTGATATTTTTGTATCCAGTACTATCTTACAGTTGACGTCTCATAGTCTCATGTTCCTTCCATTCTCAATTTTGATTCCACATATAACGGGTATAGCTGCGAACCAGGAAGTGATTACCTTTCCAGATAACCTGGCCTCACTTCTCTGGTCTATGGGTTCATGTTTTACTATATTTTACTAGTATCCGAAGTTTTTCCGAATTTGGGGTAATGATTTTTTTAAATTGCTTTTATTATATTTTTATAGGCTTATTTCGGGACCATTTGTTTTATTATGAAATTGTGGTTAACCCCTAAACATTGTGTCCTTACCACAGTAGCGTGTACGATATTGTCATAATATCAGTGTCGTCAATATGTTTTTACCTCTGTCGTTTATTATTTCGCTGTCGTGGTTAAATTGGCTTTTGTTCTTTTGTTGATTCATTTTAGATACATATAACTTTATGCCATATGTTATTTGATTTGTATAAAGGATACAGGGTTATCTGTGGCACTGTTAATTTCAGTCGTTAAAATACCTCTCACAAAATCTATTGTGTCCTTCACTATACCATGTACCTAAAATAATGAATAAGAGCTTTCATAGGATACAAAAAGATCTTGGATACCACCTTCCGTTTTAAAAAGTGACATTATACAAAATACACTTGTTACATTCGTTACATTGATGATACCCCTTCTAACAATGTACAAGTGTATAGCTCATAATCTTGTATGAAGCTATTCAAAAGATAATTAAAAAGTCTTGTAAAATGTCAAGTGCTCAATAAAAAAAATGTAAGTAAAACATGAACTTAATCATCAAATATACGTCTACTGCACTAATACAATACATGAAATACATCAAAAACAAACATACAAATACATGTCCAAATCACGATACTAAAATAAAGCAAAAATTTACAAGCTGGCTATTTAAGCTAAACATGACAAGGTTGATTTCCACTAGGATGTGATGTAGATATGTACATTTAGTTGTAGAATTAACTGCAATCGCTATCCAAAGTCGGGAGTTTTAAATTATTAATGACCCCGATATTAGTCTTTCCTTAACAGACGCTTCCTCTCCGGAGCAGCCGACATCACTTCTCCTCTAGAAGTACACATGTTAAACCGAATTTGTCAGTTTCAAAAACTTTACTTTGATTTAGGATTTTGATTTGGACATGGATTAATATGTTTGTGTTTGATTCTTTCGCGTTTTTGTTGCGTTGTCAAGTACATGGTTTTCAGCTAATATATTTGTCTTATACTTTAACATGTATTTCTTCTATTTAAACATTGATGCGGCAATAGCCAATGGAAATAAGAACACAAAACAATAAAACAAAGAAACGAGAAAACATGACCAGAAAAGACAATAACATTATATGCTACGTTATTTTCCTACCTGTGGGCAGCATCTGAGTGTGTAAGCATCTTGAACACGGTCACAAAATCGATGACTCTCTTAAATATATAATATGTCAAACTTTAATAAACAACTTAACAATCATGTTTATACCAAATGATAAAAAAATCATAATTGAAAAAACGCTTTATATTTATCTGGAAAATTAAAAGATATTTCTATTACATATTATACCAGTTTTAATTTTAATTTTAGGAATTATTTGGGATTGGTCTCCATTTATGTTTTACAAACTGTTTGATTGACTTAAACGAAAACTAATAATATCAACAAATATCTTACCACTTCCGGTTAGATAAGAGATGTTTTGTTCTATCCGGCTGTTATAAGCTTTTCATAACATATTCGTATTACAGACAACAGTCAATGGAATATTTACAAGAACAAGAAATGAAGCGGTACGACAACATTGATGATGTAAGATCGACTAAAGCGGCAAGTGAAGTGTAAATATAGACATAATACGTTTTTCTATAACCACAGAAACAGAAATCAACTCCAATACACTCGTCAAAAATCGGGGTTGCTATATTGCTATAATCAGTGTTTCTTCTTTATGTGTTTGGTTGTTTGTACAAAGATACAAAAATCTACTTACTACGTTTTTATACAAGACTTATTTTAAATATCCACATTTACGCTATATATAATAGAAAAATATAATTATCTTTCCGGAGCATCCGCTCTTACTTCATTGTATTCACTACCGTATGTTAATCAGTTCTAAGGTTTATATCTACCTGCTATTTCCGATGGATGTGTTTCCGAATGTAATAGTGACCGCAAACGTCTGGCTACCTTAATCTGACCTTTATGTGGTCTCACGTTATGTATATCTGTAATGTGACGAACACTGACAATGAACTGCACAATGAATTGGTAGCAGAAAATCACATATATATTTTACAATTTTAACTTAATTAAATTTAGTAACTTTTAGCAATTTAACTAATATATTCGACAAAATAAAAATATAGATAGCAGAAGTTTAAGTGGTATTCAACATGGTGTGTTTCTTGAAACTACCAAAATATCCAGACCTCAAAGTTAACAAATACCATGGTTAAACCGAAACTACCTTTATTTTAGTGATATTGAAGAATCACACTAAGATCTTCAACGCAATTTTTATATATGTGTCCAATCTTTATTTACGAAATGACATTCTGATCATGGTATTTCAAGGGGTAATGAAATCGAATTTGGAACGCGCCACACTATCTTTCATTACCCCTTGAAATACAATGAGCTTAAATGTCATTTCTTATATTTACAATTCTTTCTTTTAATAAATATTTTGTACCTTGGCGCCATTTTTTCATATCTGCTCGTGTGATATAGGGTTTTTAGCCATGCGAGATCGGCGTATCTCACATGATCCCCTGTGTGGGACATGACGTAATATTGCGGGAAAATTGATACACGTCAAGGGTCATGACCCCTATTGTCTTTCAACGGGAATTGAAATACTATTGCTTCTGTATGTTCCATCGTAGAGAGATACAGTCATATTGTAAATATATCAGTTTTAGTATTCAATTTGATGTTCTGCGTTCTCTTCTTTAGGTAACCTAAATTAAGATCATACGTAATATTGGTTACACCCATAAAATAATGGGAAAAAATGATGAAAAAATGATTACAAGTCTTTTTCCATGGAACTAGTCATGTGTATATTTTGTTTTGTTATACGGATTTGAACTCGTGAGGAACATATCTTGAAAATCAAACATCAAATTCTTACTACTATCGAAAGCTCTTGTTGTTCCTTTCAGTACATCCAGTGTAAACGCGGCTATTATGTCTGCTTGTCTTGAGATACAATCGGCTCTCTCCACAGCTATTGTAAATGAAATAATATAATGGTTAGGACAAACATTTTTTTAAATATTTGACCAAATTGATTTACTATGTACTGACAGGCCTTTTAAATTTACAAGTTGAATATATTACTTAGTCCTAGCTTTAAATCTGCCTTCTGTGCAGTTTATAAGACGGAGATGTCCAAAAAAAGCTAAAAACGTTTTTCGTAATATTTTATTTCAATCAAAAAATATTTCTATATACACAGTTAAGAAAAGAGTATAAGTTTCGTCATTACAATTATTTTGTTAACTTGGCTTTAGACGTCTAGATGCTTATTGTATAATGCAACTGCGTACATCAAAATTAGCAGACAAGTGCCCGACTATGAATATATATTATATGAATCTGAGATGGTAATGAACAAACCATAAAGTGTGGCACGTGTTAGATCGACAATAACAACAGACATCAAATAATTCCTCACCTTCAGCTCCTAATGCTGAGATAAGCTGTGTTCCATTGATTAAAGCTATACCCTAAAATAAAAGTTAAAGAACACACGTACAATTTCAAAATCTGCGTTTTACTTAATATATGGTTATACGAAGCATGAACACTTATGAGGCACCAAACCAATTTTCAAGCTGTAATGTTAATGCTTTAAAATTATGTTCAAATCAAATCTAGAATTGTAGCCTTTAAGTACATGCGAATAGCAGAGATCAACTAGCAACATGCAGTATGTATAAATACACGCATAGGGCAAGTGCGAAAACAGAGTTAAACTAAGCAAAGCCATATGTAAAAAGTTTACTCATACACTTATATTACACTGCAATTTGTTTAATGAATGTAAGAAGAAACATTAGAAGAAATGTATTATTTTGGCTTAGTTGCAGTTTAAATTGTTCATTAGACGTCATATCGATAACTCTCTAAAATCAATAAACTTTATTAGACTGTACGAGTATTACAATTAGCCTAAGTTGATATTAGTCATATTTACCTCTTTAATTCCAAGCTTTATGGGTTCTAAACTATTAAATTCCAAAACCTAAAACACAAAACCATTTAAATCAATCGTAGTGTAAGAGTAAATCACTCTACAAGATAGTGTATTTATCAAACACAAATATTCTGGCCCTTGCTCAAATCATAATTTCATAACAATAAATAAAATCTGTGAAAACTGACAATTACATGTATATTGAACACGTAAAGTTGCACCAGGAGAGTGAGTCCGGATGCTCTGGAAGGATTAACAACTGTTAAGGTAGTACACCCGTCACTTCTGTTCACATTTCGTTATGTCATACTATTGCGTACTTGTATCTAATAAATGAAGTCGCATTATATAAAGACTCACATATTTTGCATCAGCCCAACCACTTTTTGGACTCCACATTTTGCCTTCACCCATCATCCCTAAGGCCAAGTGCGCTAAGGGTGCCAAATCTCCAGATGCTCCTACAGTTCCTTTTTCTGGAACCCATGGTAAACATGAGGCTGTCATAATAGTCAAAATAGATACACATTTCAATTAAGTAAGATTATATGTTTCAAATGTACAACATACAAAAAATTACAAAAAGTTATAATCATTATTGTAATCAATCTTTTCCCGATTCCGAACAGTAATAAATGAATTATTACTTTTTATTTCTAGATTTTTGCCTCTAACTTATTTTTGATATTTTGAATTCGCATTTCAGTCTTTTCTTAATCTAAAGTCCACGAATGATTACGTGTTATTTTATAATCGTTGTTAAAATATGACTTTCTTCTCGGAAAACATTATCAGCGAATTTAAATTTAGAATAGCAATTCAGTTTTTTATATTTATAATACCTTATGATATAATATGCTACGTTAAAATTTGATTGAAATAATTTAACATTTACAGAAGAAGAATTAACTGAATTGGTCAGACATTACCATTAAATGCTGCAATGTATTGCTTCAATGTTGCCAAGGATATACCACTGTATCCTTTTGCTAAAATATTTATGCGACATGCAAGCAACATCCGAGTTCTCTCTGGTGACAATGGCGGCCCAACACCTTAAATATAATAATACTAATAATTTATTTGTTTTTCTTAGACAATTGAAAAAAGTGAAAACAACTTCTAGCGATCGTTTTGCTAAATGATATGATTAATAGTTGAAATGTTGAAAAGATTACCAAAGGACCAAAATATTGTTTTTCTCTCTTAGACAAGTGAAAACAACTTCTAGCGATCGTTTTGCTAAATGATATGATTAATAGTTGAAATGTTGAATAGATTACCAACGGACCAAAATATATTTTATCAAATTTAGCGAAGGAAATACTTTGCATGAGGGAGTATACCTTTGGTTTTTTATTCCTATTCATGCTAAATTCATGTCTCTACAGGTTTGTTTCTGATGATTAATTCTCATTGTTCCAAAGCTGGTACATGTATTTACAATAAAAGTTTTTCCTTGTCAATAATAGAGTCATATGCTTTATGTAATCGTTGACAAAACAATCGATTTTATTCCAGTACATTATATAATTATACCTACCGGCAGCATGTGAACGAATTAGATTTTCTTGAAGCTCACTGTAAAATATTAAAGCAAGATTATAATAGTATACCTACCGACAGAATGTGAACGAATTAGATTTTCTTGAAGTTCACTGTAAAAAATTAAAGCAAGATTATTGTTATTTTTCGGTTAATTGGTAAATTAAGATATATTTTATTAGTTAAGCACCTAAACAGCAGACGCTTACCCTTCTTTAGTGCAAGTCCTCGTGTTTAACCTAATTTACCAGTTTTGAATCTTAAACTTTGCTTTTGGATCGGTATGTTTGGACACATATTGGTATGTATGTTTGTGATTAATTTCTTTTGGAAAGAATTCAGTGGCGGAAAGAATTACAAGAATGCATATTCATCACAATGATCTGATAGATAAAAGTACCATGTTTGACAAAGATGGTCGTATTAGAAATGGTATTATCTAGTGCTTATCACTTGACCTTTCTTTCTAGGTTCATACGTATGTTTTGGAAAATACTTGTTGTATTGGATGTTTAAACCCTTCAAACCCACATCATCGATTATATAAACACACAATACCCATCCAGAATCAGGAATACTATAGACGTATTTATTTTCGCGATGTACTAATTGTCGCTTATTTCGCGGTTGTTTGTTTGAGCGAAAATAAATACAGTGCAACATCGTTGTAGATACAGATATATATAAACAACATCATTCTAAAGAATGTTAAATAGATAAAAATTAAATAAACACATGTGCTGTATTATTTAATTATTTACTTACATTAGTTTGTCTTTTTCAATAGTTGTTCTGGCAAATTTTCCAAAACCCGTGGTGATACCATACACAACTGAAAAAATATTACAAAACTTTTGATTAAGACTAGCTACAATGCTACAAATATAGTGTTAGACTAGAAGGTTCACAATATAAATCTTAAAATTGCAAAGTTTCAATTCATTTTTCATGAAAACATTAGTATATTTTTCGAAGATTTCTACAGTCGAACCTGCCTAGGAGGTCACCTCTATACAGGGCAACCTGCTTATACAGGCCAGTAAAAGAGGTATGGTGAATTTGATAGTGCATTCAGGACAAAATCCTATCAAACCCGCCATACCTCTTTTATCCGAATTGGTAAAAGTCACTTATATTTGTTCCCTTGGGTGGTTTGACTGTACAATGTATGTTTATTTTTAAGTTTAATTACTGTACCTTTATTGCTGTCGACTATCTCCTCTAACATTTTTCTAGCTTTCTGTACCTTTTGTTCAGATTCAACAGTAAGCTGGAATCAAAACAACGTCAATATTTTAGAGAAAACTGTTATCGAAAACCATTTACTTGGCAACAGCCAAAGCAACCATGAACAAAGCGCAATGCAAGTTAAAGATACAAAGATTAATACGGTAACTCACTGATTACAGTAGAAATAAGACTATTGTCCAAGGTACCAGGCATAATTTCCAAATGATGCCTTGTGAAGTAAAGCGAAATGTGTTTGTTGTCAATATTGACATTTTCACCCCAAAAATCTCAAACACATTATACGAGGGGAAGTCAGAAAGTTCATAGAAACGCGTATTTAGCCAAGCGTAACACACATTTTCTTTACTTTTTTAGAAAACACAACATTCCGCCATTTTAAACATATCAAGTTTATTTGTCACATCATATTTGTGTAATTCTCAAAAGCATTCAAAGTTGGTGACCATCAAGCAATGACGGAAAATCAAAATGTTAAGTTTAGGACAGTAATAAAGATCCTCACAGTAGAGTGGGCGCACCTCACTGAAGGATTATCCACGGTCAGATCGGCCAGCTGATGCCATCACAAAGGAAATTGTCACGTCTGTGGAGACCCTCATCATGAACACAGGGGTCAGTTTCATAATAAAATTTAAAAAATACTGCTAAGTATATAAAAAAGTGTAAAGGGGAACAACGAATCAGAACTTTGACATGTAGGTGCTCCGACAAAATTCTACATTGCTTTTTTAATTTGTATCCGATCATCGTGATCTTGGTGTCATTATGTTCACAAATAAATATTCTTTAAATTGATATCAAATTTTTGGACATAACTTAAAATTTTAAAAATGTTCACACGGAAAACACAGAAAAATGTTGTAATTTTGCCCGATGTAGCTAAGCTCGTCCATGTAAAAGTAGCTTAAAATTCGCATTACGATAATGTTTTTCACTATCAACGTCCGTGTCAACTACAAATGCTGATGTCAAAGTCAAAGATCTGATTCGTTATTCCCCTTTACTCTTATTTATATACTTAGGGGTATTTTTTAAATATTATTATGAAACTGGCCCATGTAATCATGAATGATCGTCGAATTAGGATTGATGACATAGCTAGGGAGTGTGAAATTTCACATGGAAGTGCATACACGGTTATGCACGAGCATCTTGGGATGTCAAAAGTATCCGCAAGATGGGTCCCCAGAAACCTTAATGTGCAGGATCGCTTCCAAAGACTCCAGTCAAGTCGGGAGCTTCTTGGCATTTATTATGATAACCCGGAGAGCTTCCATTTACGTTTAGTAACTGGTGATGAAACATGGATTCATCATTGGGACCCAGAAACCAAAAAAGTATCCATGCAATGGAAGCACCCTGGCTCACTCCCACCAAAGAAATTCAAAACCCAACCATCAGCTGACAAAGTCATGGCCACTGTGTTCTGGGATTCTAAGGGTGTTCTGTTATAAATCAAATCAATTATAAACCTGCTGGAATCTCTATCACTGTATCTATATAGTGGTGGGAACAAACTCTGTCATAGCGTATGTGAAACAAATATGCCATAAGCAGTAGAATCGGGTAGATAGCTTTATACATAGAAAATTTGATAATAGAACAAATGAAGTCATTACGTTTGTCATATGACTTCAAATGTAGCTTTTTCATGGGCGTCATAATCGAAGTATAAGTCCAAAAAATGAAACAGAATTTGAAGAATCAGTCGTTATTCTATCACTAGGACAGATAGCATTCAATTACTCTCCAAATCCAGAATTATTTTTTATATATATCTGTATGTGCAGTTGAATGATTTGCGATTCATTGACTAAATAAATCGCAAACCTGCAAATTAACCTAACTTCCCAGGTGGAAGTTCATGTGTTTAATCTGATTTGTCAGTCTCAAAGTTTTGCTATGGCATTGTGATTTGAACATGGATTGGTTTTGTTTTTGATACTTATCACCTGATTATATTAATGTTTAGCATATTTCAACACATGTCAAGGATGCAATGTAAGATCTGGTTCAATATTACGTTAAGAACCTACTTTTAAGATAAATATATAAACTTCTACCTTTATCAGAAAATGTCCTTTACCAAGTTGTCCGAGGTCATCTGTTGATAAACTATTTCCATCCAAGGACAAATACTGTAAAAACAAAACTAACGTAAAGTAAACTCATATATACTGAAAAAGTAAAAATGCTCCAACATTTCATGGTTTTGGTCTTTTATGTATTTTATTCTGTTCTGAAGAGTTCAAATATCTGTTTCATTTATATAACTGTTACAATGTTCATAAAAAACAATAGTTTCACTAATGCAAAGGAGTTAAAATGTAGATCTGCTTACATTAAGGTCTGGGATATATAGATTAACTACAACTAAAGGAACTATAAACCAACATCGTAAATATTCAAAGCATACAGTCGTTTCGTTATAAAATTCTACGGACCAAAATTTTGGAAATTAAAATGTTTTTAAAAAGTTGAAATAAAGAAAATAGAACGAACGGTCAAAATGTATTTAAGAAAAGTAGCTTATCAATTGCATTTTACCCAATTTAATTCAGTGCTTTGTTTTGACAAATTATATTTCATTAATCTTACCTCTTTTGCCTTTTCAACTGTTGATTTGTCACTGTACTTCTGTTAAGATTAACAATTAGCAATTAACATAAGTAAGACTTGTGTTGCAGATGGGTCGCTGCATAATTTAAGGGATTAAAAAGAGTTTAAGCCGTTGTCCAACAGCGTCTTTATTCGCTCTCCTGAAATAATTTTATTTTTTACTTGAAAAGTTTGTTGTCTATAGGAAAACTTTACCGGCCCTATCAGACTGTACAATTAACTTGTTCCTATAACACAAGTGTCAGTATACCACTTATAGAACACTTTTCATCTTGTATGACACGGAGGTGTCAAACAACACTTTTAGAAATGAATAAGTCATAAGAAACGTTTGAAAGAAGAAAGAGATTTGTAACTAAAAATGTACTTGGCAACAGTCAACGCAACAAAGAATGTTAAACAGTTATCAAAATGGTTTTTTATTAAAAGAAAAAGACAAACCTCACAAGAAGAAACAAATACATATTAGAGATACTGATTATTGAAGTAATGTCCAGTTCTGTAGTTACACCAAAAAGACCATACCATTCCACTTTATAACCCGTTGTTCAAAAGATTAAAATTTAAAACACAATACTTCTTCGATTCAAAATAAAGGATACATTTTCTCTTCTACGTAGACTGGTTCCGCAGGTCCAGTGACTGGACTTGACATATCACTAGCCAGTACTACAAAATGACACAAAATATAATAAGTAATAGGAACTTAAATATCTTATTCAATTGTATTCTCTTTCGACAAAATACATCGTAAATTCTGCCAAGTAATATCACATTATACATGTGGGTAACTTTTAATTGTTTATTCGTCGATATCTTTTGTAACATGCCCATGTTGCAGCCTATGGGATCTACATTCAGCCATTAATGACAGTGGTTTGGGTGCATATTGTTCTTTGTTTGTCTCTGTGCCTAGGAGTATGCTGGATATGTTTGACGTCCCATAGCTTCATGTTATTTTCATTCTCAATTTTGATTACACACGCGAAAGATGTAGCTAGCTGCAACACCCTATTGTACTTCACGTATTAATTTAATTTGTCAGTTTCAAAGTTCTTACTTTGCTTGGGAATGACTTGGACATCGATGTTTGTTTATAATTTAGTCTTTTCATCCCATTTGGGTATGTTCTGATAATGGCAATGAGAAAAGAAGAAAAATATTCTACAATTACCATGATTATTCTCTACACCTGATCATGTGCGGGGAATGTGCATGATACGTGAGCTTGTACAGTAGTGTTAATATCTGTTGCGGTATAAAGCCATGCGGTATAAATTACATAATCACAAACAGTTACATAATCAAGAAACACTTTTTTACTATAGCATGTGGTTGTTTTCATATTTTGTATCAGATATCGGGCACGATTAAAGGTAATGTAAGGTCAAGTGATAAGTATTAAATAAGACCATTTATAATACGGTCATTGTTGTCAATCAGTGTACTTTTATCTCTTAGGTTTATTTCCGTCTCTCCGTTAGGTGAATCGGGCCTTTTACAAGTTTTTCAAGTCTCTCTATTCCTCTGTCTGTCGCTACTTTTGTTGTCTCAGTCCACGAATTGTATCTTAGTTCTTTTCGTTCTCTTTCAATAGTCCTTCTCCAAGTTTCTTGGGTCGTCCTCTTTTCCTCTTCCCCTCTGATGTCCAGGTAAGTGTCAGTTTTGCGTAACGTAACTGTTGTTTTCCATTCTTAAAACGTGGCCTAGACATTTCCATCTTCTTCTTTTGATTGTACTTTTATCTCTTAGGCCACTATATTAGTGGTTTGTCTATGTATCCGGCATTGTCACCCTTCAAAGAAATTTCTCGCATAGCGATTGGTTAACTTGCCGGGGTACATGGAACTATGTTCGGACATCTGCCGGGGTACATTTGACGTTTGTCACCCTTCAAAGAATTTTCTCGCATAGCGATTGGTTAACTTGCCGGGGTACATGGAACTATGTTCGGAAATCTGCCGGGGTACATGAACGCACGCGACATTTAGCGGTAAAAGGGAAGTAACTCGTACAACGCTGACGTCTAGTTACAGTAAACAAACATGGCGACAACGTACGCAAGTCACACAAAATACGAAATGGAAGTTAAAAAGATTCAACTGGCAACGCTTTGAAGGGTGACAAAAACGTTATACAGGGCTTTGGCAGGTTACACGGCCCCATGTACCCCGTCAAAGATGAATGTACCCTTCGCCTGCGGCTCAGGGTACATAAATCTTTGACGGGGTACATGGGGCCGTGTAACCTGCCAAAGCCCTGTATAACTTATATTAGCGATAAAAGGGAAGTAACTCGTACATCGCTGACGTCTAGTTACAGTAAACAAACATGGCGACAACGTACGCAAGTCACACAAAATACGAAATGTAAGTTAAAAAGATCCAACTGGTTACGCTTTGAAGGGTGACAAAAACGTTATACAGGGTTTTGGCAAGTTACACGGCCCCATGTACCCCGTCAAAGATGAATGTACCCTTCGCCTGCGGCTCAGGGTACATAAATCTTTGACGGGGTAAATGGGGCCGTGTAACCTGCCAAAGCCCTGTATAACTTCAGTATAATATTACCCTGCATATATTTGACGCCCCATAATTCCATGAGAATGAAAGGAACTATGGTGCTAGCTAGCTAAACAGTGGGTGCGTACCTTTCCGAAACACCCAGTCTCACTTCCCTAGTGGAAAGTTTACGTATTTAACTTAATTTGCCAGTTTTAATGTTTTTACATTGCTTTGGGATTGATTTTGACATGGAATGGTATGCTTAGTTTTGATTTGATTTGATTTACGTCGTCAGTTTTCGATCGCAGTCTATTGCAATGGCTGATGATTTTGTAGCCATTGGGACTATTTTCATCCATAAGTAACAGTGAAGAACAAACACCTGATCAAAATTAAATCTGTGGATATTAAAACAATTTTAATAAAAGAAACCTAATAATAAAAATATGTAAATATGACAAAAGGGGTACTTATACATGTTCATCTGACAACACTAAAAGAAAATGTTCTAAAAATTCGAAAAAAAATGAAATTTTAAGCGACAGTATAACATCAGGATGGTATAATATAAAGGAGCGAAAACTCAATGTCATAAAAATGAATTAACGTTTGATTTGATAACCTAACGCGCATGATTTACTATCCCTTAGTCGCTTTTGTGTTTTCGATTTTTTGCCATCGCGTTTTTGATTCTCTGCATTATACGATTTTCTTCGCTTTTGACTCGTTATTGTTCGAAACGTGAAAATTAAATTACCCCCGAACACTACACCTCATGGAGAAATGATTGGATTGAATAACTCAAATATACAAACCAGGGATGGGTAAAAATTATGAATCATTAAGTTATAATGTCATCAATTATATTACTGACCCACTGTAACGAAGTCACTGTCGTCCAAAACATCTCTGATCGGGTCGTCCGCATCAAGAATAGCACCTCCTTTTGCTTTTCTGACTTCGTACACCTTTTCAGTCCGACCAGCACCGCCTTTGGTTTTAAAGTGCCTCCTCAAAGATTCATCCCCAAGCCAACTTATTTTTTCTGTCCCCTTACAAGGAACAGCAAACCAGTCGCCCCTAATTCGTACAGACAATTTCATTTTTCTTGTTTAACTGATTTACACAGTTGTTGACAAATGTTGGCCGATTATCATCTACAGATTGTCCAATCAATGTTCAAAGATAAGACACACCTCCGCAGATGTCCGATTCCTTTGCTTGTCAAAGTTAATAGGAAAGATTATACGTTCTACTAAATGTAACCCATTCGGGAGACCTCCGTAGTACACAACTCCAATTGGAGTTCCAATATCAATTAATCTTTGTCTAAGGATGCTATATATTTATGCCTCGTAAATTATCTCGTAGATACATAGGATTGCTCCTTTACTTTGAAAAGATTTTGGACAGTAAGGCTATTAAAATCGTATGTTTAAAGTGATTTCAAATCAATCAAAAACAAACAAACTGAGCCATGCCCATATCACAATCCCAAAGCAAAGTAAAATTAGATCTACCATTCAAACACGCACACGGCAAGTGTGGGCGGGTGCACCATGCTTGCTAATTTGTTTCTTTATTAGTATGAAGCATAATTTATGCAGAACCTTGTTCAAATAAAATCTGGGGACAATTCAAATCTTTATAATTTTGTTAATTCAATATTTTCCTGAATTTAACGTTTCATTTTGAAGATTACTTTGAGCTTAAAACATGTGTTTAGTTTTAATGGTACATGTAATTCCAAAACAAGATAACCATAATTTGATAAAGTTAAGGAAAAACTGATTATGAAACCGGGTCCAGAGATGCGGATTATTGGTTTTCCGAATCCGCTACTGGCATTCACAATTTCGCTGTGTGGCACTTACTCGACTGTGAATATCATTATCCTTAACTGAATTCATCAAGATACATTATGTGATGTTTTATATTCAACGCTAGCCCTGTAGTCTTAGTTTGCATCCGAAGTCTGTGTAACATCGTAGAATCTATCGACACTGTAAATAAAGTAAAAAAAGATGACATCTAAATCAATAAAGAAAAAACCAAAAAGCAACTACTGACGCATATAAACACAGATTAGTTTAAATAATTAGAGATGATAAATTTTAAAGTTTGATTTTCTTTCAGGCTCAAAAAGACGGTTTAAATTAAACTTCCAGTGCAATATAAAATTAATTAACAGTCTGAAGATTGATTAAATGGTGTATATGTCCCAGTGAAGCAGAATGTTTTTATCTTTGCAGTGCTCGACGGGCAATGTGCAGGGAGAGTTCTTTAACGTGCCACTCCTGTCGTGTCACGGGACATCGGTTTTTAGGGTTTCTTCCCAAAGACCGCGTGACTTCAATTCTAAAAGCCGAGTGCTTGGCGAAAGAAGTCACTATATATTTCAAAGTCTAGGTCAAGGCTGGCCGGGGTTAGAACCCACGACCTCCAACATACGAAGCGAGCACTCTGCCACTAAGTTACTGTGGTGTTCAATTAAACTTCTTTAGTGCTATTATAAAACAATTCATGTTTTGAATTTAAAAAATACGGAATTTTTGCAGTTTGCTTACGCTTAATATGAGTTAGGCCTATATTTTTTCACCAAACTCAATTTCTTATATCTCTAAAAAAAATATTGAGATGGACAAATATTTCTTTGTTTCTGGCAGTGGAAATAGATGTTCCATCGAAATCGGTTCAAAAATAAATAAAAAACATTTTTATAAAATAAATTAGATCCATTTTATAAAGAATAGGTTAAAATTTTCCGATATTATTTTCTGTTATTTGCAAGGTAATATATTTCCATTTACCTATTGAGAGGGGCCCAAATTTAGACCCATCAACAGTGTTCGGCTTTAGAGATTGTTTGCATTAAAGAATATAATTATTAACTTACCAAATTGCTACTTGTTTTTTTTCATTTTGTATTCAGGAATTAGTACAGTTTCCATTGTTATTATCAATAAAAACTAAGAAATTCGATTGAGTTTTGAGAACACATCCAAATGGCACCTCAATGCAGGTTTGTACGTTACTATGCCAGGGTTCCCTTCATCGTTACGATGACGTCATAATGGAACTCAGCTTCCGTTAGTTTGGTTAAATTGCGGAATAAAACAACGAAGCGACGGACAATACCTAAAGCATGGAAGGAACGTAAAAATAACTAAGTCACGAACTACTATCTCAAAACTATGACTTACCATTTCGTAAAAAAAATTTAATATAATTGTTTTTATGATTCATATTTGCACAAACTTTGTTTTTCAACATGTAGCTATCAGGCGCATCTATTTTTTTTAGTAAAATCCCTCATACGTTTTTAAAGGCAAGAACAGTTTGTTCAAAGTGATGATTTTTGGAGATACCACAATGGACATTTTTTGGAATTACTTGTTATGCCCACACGATACTGCAATTTTTATGGTAACACAGTAACGAGATTGTAGCGGATATGACGTTACATGTCGGTTACTCAGTAACATCGCTACAATTGAATGACGTAAAATTCCCTCCAAAGTTACAACACAATTCAGTTCTTCGCGATCAGAGGGACAGTGAAAAAGCGAAAGTTTTCTTATCAGCAATATTGTGAGCGCAGTGTCATAGTCATGCCACATTCACTCTTTAGCGACAAGTGCTTCTGGAAAATCTATCCGGCGGCATATGAGGGACCAGTTGGAGAACATTACAACAGACCATGTCCAGTGGAATTGTTCCAAGCTCGGGGACCAGAGCCAACATTCAAGACTTATTTCAGGTACGTCGTTGTTCAAATTGTTTTAGTTAAAAAATTTGTGGCATTATATCCATGAGAACAGATAAATAAATAAATAAATAAATAAATAAATAAATAAATAAATAAATAAATAAATTCACCTGTAAAATGTTTTATTTATAGATCTTTTGTGGTCAATTTGCTTGCGTCGTAATGTTGCTTTTTGGAATACAGAGTTATTGTTTTGAATCTTTATTGAACATTTTAAAGTGACGGCCCGACAAATGATCAAAACTATTTAATTGGTATCTGGGAGATTTGAATTATTTTATTGACTCGTTATTTTTATGTTAAAAAATTCATAGCTCAAAGTTGTGCAGTAACACAAAGGAGAAATGCAAGATCGAACCCAAAACATGCCATATTATGGAAAGTTTAGGGTCTCGGGTTCAATCCACGGTTCGACTCTGCATTTACCCCTTCCTATTACAATTGGAATTCACCAAACACGAGATGTGTAATGTCGGGATTTCTCTAATGAACTTTATTTTTTTTTATTTTCAGACAAGAAAAAGAAGAAAATGCTGACATACAGATAGCTATAGGATTTGTAGTAAAAGAGAATGTACAAGACCAAATACAAGTAAAAACTCGTCAGATAGACAATCATGAGTATTGGCCTAAACAGAAAACAGGAAACAAATCAGAAATATTCCGAAGAGTAACAAAAGGCTTGAGAAGAATAAAGAACGGCGTGACAGGAAAAACAGAAGTCAAAAAGTTAAATTAAGATGGTTATATCTAGAGAAAAATGAAGATTATCGGTGAATAAAATTCTGTTTTTATGGACAAAATGATGGTTTTGTTGTTAGACAACTTAGATTGCTTTATTGTTTCCGTTATTGAAATGTTAATCTATATGTTTGCTTGTATATTCATACAACATTTGTTTTCGTTTTGATTTATAATTTTATTTTTCAATTGAGGAATTTGTTTCATACTTTTTCATTCCCCTTATATATGTTTATTTATTTATTTATAATCTTAATTTCAAAATTAAAAATAATTTCATACTTTCATTTCTGTTTCTTTTTATCGTGTATTTTATTTCTGAATGTTATTGCTACGTGTCTATAATTATAGATTGATATATATACACTATTGTTGTTGTTGTTTTGTGTCAGGGTACTGTATCCTTATTGGAGAAATATAAAACAAAATTGGTGTTTCTTCACGCTTGGCTGTGACGGAAATCACCTTTGGTGTGACTTGATCAGTGGAGCAATGGTAGTGTTAGGAATTTGGTACTTCTCTCGTGAATTTTTATAAAATCATGCATTTAAAAGTAACGCATGACAAAAATGCATTCTTTATATATAAAAAATAATAATAATAAATACCTGACAGTTCTACGGGATGTATTTGTGGGAAACCCCCCTTTAGCTCGATCGTTAGAATACCGGACTGATGTAAAAGAGTAAGCGATTTGAAACTCTGCCAAAGTAGGGAGTTTAATCATCTAATCAAACACAAACATACCAATAAATGTCTAAATCACTATCCCAAAGACAAACACAAATATACCAATCCATGTTCAAGTCACGATCCCAATGTCAAACAAGTGTCTAATCACAACCCCAAAGTCAAAATAAAGCACACCAATCCATGTCAAAACCACAGTCCAAAAGTCAAACAAAAACATACAAATCTATG
This sequence comes from Anadara kagoshimensis, assembly GCA_021292105.1. NCBI lineage: Eukaryota > Metazoa > Mollusca > Bivalvia > Arcoida > Arcidae > Anadara > Anadara kagoshimensis. Next base: position 11,176,733 of record CM037862.1, read on the forward strand.
TCCAAATCACAATTTCAAAGTCAAACACAAACATACTAATCCATGTCTAAATCATACTCCCAAAATCAAACACCATCATACCAATTAATGTCCAAATGACAACCCTAAAGACAAACAAAAACATATAAACCCATGTCCAAATCACAACCCCAAAGTCAAACAAAAACAAACCAATCCATGCCCAAATCACAATCCCAAAGTCAAACACAAACATACCAATCCATGTCTAAATCATAACCAAAGACCAAACACAAACATACTAATCCATGTCCAATTCCCAGTCCCAAACGCAAACAAAAAACATACCAATCCATATCCAAATCTCAAACCCAAAGTCAAACACAAACATGCCAATCCAGGTCTAAATCACAACCCTAAATGGAAACAAAAACATACCAATCCATTTCTAAATCACAACCCTAAAGGCAAACAAAAACATACCAATCGATGTCCAAATCACAATAACAAAGTCAAACAAAAACAAACCAATCCATGTCCAAATCACAATTCCAGTCAAATACAAACAAACCAATCCATGTCCAAATCACAATCCAAAACTTTAACAATCAAGTTCCAAATCACAATCCTAAAATTAAACAAAATCATACCAATCCATTTCCAAATCACAATCCAAAACTTCAACAAAAACATACCAATCCATGTCTTGAAAGTCAAACACAAAGCTACTAATCCATGTCCAAACCATAGACAAAAGCACAGGAAAACTTTAAAAACTGGAAAATTCAGTTAACACGACAGGTCCGTAGCAGCAAATTCAAAAGTGGAAGACTAATACTTTAAAAAATAATAATAATGAAACAAAAGAAAGTGGGGGATATAGGATGCACAAAGAAAGTCAGAATTGTCTATAAAACGTAATTCTGAACTGATGCATCACTTTAAGGATGTACACTTCTGCGAGACCAAAGCTTTTTCTTCGCTTAATTTTGGAAGGATGTTACTATAAAACCGCAATTTATGGGGGGAAATTATTTGATATTGTTCATTTTTTAGCTATGGCCATGTTAATATACTCCTTTTTGACAATTAACCCGTTTTATCCATTTCGGGGACATTTTCTTGAGTCTGAGTTACTAACTTCCTACATCACATTTTTCCTTGATATCAGGATATAGAATTCATGAGTTAGAATATGAAAACTATATGTTAGCGTTAATATAAGACAGTTTTAACATTTTTGTTGTTTTTTGTCGGTCAAATCAATGATGAATTTTGTTAACTGTGTATTTTCAATGTTTTTTTTTTCAAAATTATGAATTTTTATCGGATTTGACAGTTATCGTCCTTTGAAATTTTCATCTTTTGAAGTTTTTCCGGATTTTTTATCCTTTAATTGTTGAGATATTGAATTCATATTTTCTATTTAAATTGCTTATGCCTAAGCAAATATTTCGAATTGCTATTTGCATTAACTGCAAACCATTCTGTGATCCCATCCGAATTATCCGCGTTTCTTTCCACGTCCTTATCCGGTTTTCTCCAGATATTTTACTATACTGACGCATGGTTCCGATTGAAACACAGAGATGGCAGCGAAACCAATCGAGTTTGTGAAATATTGTTGGAATGACCCCTTCATGAGGTAATATATATATCTAATATACAGAACGTTGGCACACAACAAATAGATCAATTTTTCATCAATACTGGTATTTAAATAATACACGATCTGTCGCAACAAACACCCGGCATTTCATCAACAGGTGTTCCCTTAGGCTGACGTCCCTGTCACAGTGATAAGTCTTCGTTAACACTGCAAAGACAGTTGTTTCAGTACATTGTATTATTATCAATGATATAATTTCAGTTCATATGGAAAAAGTTATTAAAACAAATGATTTGAAACAATTTGAATCCTACTTGTAGATGTGTTCACTATTTGTGACAATTGCTCATTAAAACTATGGAGCAAGTGTATTTTTTTACCAATATAAGTACTTGCTCAAGGGGCCTTGGAGCGCTGGCTTACAATTGACTGAGTCTCTCATTGTTAAGTTTGAATCCCACTCTGTCAGATCCTAATGTGAGCAAGTTAGGTTCTCATACCGAATGTATGTGTCTTTTTTCTGACCACCTCCATATAATAAATGAAACCTGATTGGGATATTAAATGACTTAAACAAAACACTTTTCCTTAAAAGTTAAATTCAAGTTTTGCTTTATAAAAAGGGACATTCTATAGGAAATTGATTTCAAATCAAGTGACCAAGTAACAATACTTGACTAAAACCTTTTAAGTCCACTATGATAATGAGTATTCTGACTCTTTCGCAGTATTTTCCGATGATTTAATGTTTCCCTCATGTCTTTTAGGCCAAACTATCTGCCTATTGTCTTTTTAGTGATATTTTGATGCTAAAATTTGAACAAATGACAGCTATAAACTGATTGACTGTATTTAAACATGTCTAATTATAAAATGTTTATTTCAAATTTACAGACAGTTGATAAAGAGCTGGGGTTTCTTCATTGGTGCAGTATTTGTTGCAAGACAGTTAGCAGAAGCAAGTGAGGCTGCTGCAGCAGAGCTTGCCAACCCTGTGCCAGCTTGAAAGTTAAATGAAGGTATGACAAATACACTACAGTCAACTACTGTGGTAAATGAGATAACTATTGATGCCTTTTCTTTGGAAATTTACAAATACTCACAAACATTGGGAGGTATTTCATGATACAGTAGCAAATGCCATTCGAACATGATTTAAATACATGATACAAGTCTTATGTCAAAAGTAACTGTTAGGTATTGTGATTCCCATAAATTTTATGGGTTTTTTACATTATAGCTCACCTGGGCATTTAATTAAACCCACATTGGGCTATTTTTATGGCATTTCCTTTGTTGTCCTTAAACATATCACTTAAATTGCTTCTTCAAGGTCAGTGCTCTTCAATAGATTTTATGAAGTAAAAGACAAGTATAAATTTAAAATTAGTGCAACTATGTTTGTTGACCTTGGGTTTTAGTTAAGGCCATTCTTTGTGAAGAATACAGGTGAGCACTAGGGTTCATGGGCCTCTTTTCGTAACATAATTTAGATTTACATGTACTTCTTTTTACCAGTATTCAAAATCTGTAAAAATTTCAACAAGTCCTTATCTGAATAATTTCATCATTTTCTATTGTGGTATATAGGAGACTATTGACAGTAATCCGTTCTTCCCAAAAGTCAATAGCCTAAGACTGTAGGACTAGCTGTTATTTCAAACACTGTTTTTACTGTAAAATTAACTTTTTAGGTTCACTAATTTATGTATGTTTTTTCTTTATTTTAGGAACATTGTGTGAATCATCCAAAGAATGTGTGTGAACTGCTGCATGGGCTGTGTGTTAAATTCACATTGACTGGTAGAATTAATACAAATGTGTGTATACGAGATATAACACTGTATCATTTGTAAAAGTTTTTTATTTGATGTGAATATATACAATGTATTGTAATATATTGATTAAAATGTAGTAGTCACATAGACATTCTTTTTAAACTATTTCTACAACACTTGCACAAGCAGTGGCTGTATGACCAGTAATGATTATGTAAGCAAGTTATCCGGCATGGATGTGTCCTGACTCCTCTGTCCCATAGTGCTTGATATTGCACAAGATTTATCAAATGGACAAGATTGATCAGATTGCAGCAGCCTTATAAATTTTAACAACAAAATCCAATTGTAATTATAGCAATTATAAACATCAACCAGACAGCAATATGCTAATCATTTAATTATTTTTGAATTTTATAACTTTGAAATTTACCCATATATTTTTTTTTAACAAACATACCAAGTTTTGTCAAAATCAGTTCAATAATACTAAAAAGAATCAACCAATCAAATTGATTGTTAAAATGAAGTTTCAAGTCCCAGTTAAGAATATTTACTTATTTCAGGATGTCAACAGGGCGATATACAGGCAAGGTTCTTTAGCATGCTGTACATCTGTTTTTAAGGTTTCTTCCTAAGGACCAGTGACTTTCATTTCTAATTGTGGAGTTCTTGTCAAACGAACAATTACTACCTATTTTAGAGTATTGGACAGACCCGGCCAGGGTTTAAACCCCCAGTTTTTCACATACAAAGCGAGCACTTCCAACTGAACTATTATATAATGCTTACATTGCTATTAAATTAGTTGTGTGGATGTTGAACTTTATCCCAAATATTTTCACAACAAATACACAGACCCAAGTTTCTTAAAAATTGGATAAAACCTTGCAGCAGTTGCTGGTAATATTTTGACACCTTGGACCAAATTTCTTATGCTAATTGAATGAATGGGGTTTTTACGCCCCAGTCAAGAATATTTCACTTATATGCAGACATCACGAGCTATAGGCAAGATGTTAGAGATATTTACCTTTGCAGTGCTCTCAGGGCAATGTGTAAGGAGGGTTCTTTAATGTGCCATATCTACTATGACACGGGACATCCGTTTTTAAGGTCTCTTTTGAAGGCCCATGTGACTTCCATTTCTAAATGACAAATGCTTGGTGAAGGAACAGTTGCTTCCTACTTTTAAGTCTTGGTAAGACCCTGCTGGAGTTCAAACCCACGTCCTCCCACATACGAAGCAAACACAAGAGTTGTAATTCAGAAACCTTGATCCTAGGTCAGAGCATACTCAAGACTTAAAATTTGAAATGCTGTTTCTCCTCTTGCACTCGGCACAAAGCGGACAGAGTATGATCCACTGGTTCATTAAGTAACATTGAAAAACTTTTGAAAAAGTGAAAATTTCCAAGAACAATGACTGTCAAATTTAATTGAAACTGGATCCAAGTTGAACTTCCTTAATTTTAATTCACTCTGCCAGATCTTAATGCCAGAAACTTTGTCAGTTCCTGCCAAAGGTTTTCTCCACTATTCCAGAACTGACATTAAACACCATCACCCCACTTTTACTTTACCATGATTTTCTATGTCTGCTCCATTTTTGTGTTGTGAAGTAATTTACCTCCATCATAAATGACTTCAATGGTTAAAAGTGTAGTCATGAATACATGTTTCTGGTAATAACTACTTTGGGATCCCCAAAAAATTATAGGGTACATTTCTGTGTCAAGTGGTGAAAATAGCAAAGCTGACTGGCTGTTCTTCAGTCATGTTTTATAAAACATGATTAGAAATTGACAAATTACAGTTAAAGAAATTTACATGATGTGTAATAAAATATACTACCTGTACTATTTTACTAAATGTCTATGGAACTTCCTATTATAATGAGTCTGAACAGCCTACCAAGTAGATTAAGGATGAATGGATGGAAGATGTTTTATGCCCAAGTGAAGATTTATTCACCTATACTGAGACAGGCAGAGCAACTGGAGTGACCATAGAAAACTAATGACCTTCAGGAAGCGAACTGGCAAACTTTTATGCATAGGATCTGATCATTTGGGAATCGAACCCAGGCAGTCAGAGCGTTTGCTTTAGACCACTTAGCTATCGAGGCCCATAACTATCAGGTCTTGGATAGAATTTTTAATTCCACTTGGCACAGTGCCTAGTTGAATAAGAAAACTACTCGGCACTTGGAAATTTAACTTGGCACAGTCACCACAAGTGTAAAAGATAATATTGTGATATATGTACATACTGTATTTTTGCAGACGCCTGAGAAATATATAAACACTCAGAACATCGGTTGGATTTTACATGACCAAGTGACTTTCGAATGCGAAACAGTTTGCACATATGATGCAAACATTCAAATGATTTTGTTGATTCACGCTTGTAACAGAACGGCAAGATTTTTACAAAGGGGCCCAGATTGTTACAATTGACCGTATACACGATTTTCCCGACCTACACAAAATTGTCTGTTGTTTATTAATTGTAACAAACCCATGATATATATGTCTGATAAATTTTAACTTGGCACCGTGACAAGTGCAACAACATCACTCGTCCCAGTACACATTTCACTCGTCAGGACGAGTGAATAACCAATGCCCTGAACTATGCTAGATATGGCAATGACAAGTGCTATCAATTTTCTTACTAGTTTACCATGCATAAGATAACAAGATAAGGTATAAATTTGTGGTCTTTTAATGACACTATAACACAGATGACAATGTTTACATGATCACATGATGGGTGTGTTGCTTGCATGTTAGGAATAGAAATGCTTAAAATGTCTCATATAATATCAAGTCTTCCTTTTTCGCTCACATGTTAACAATCACTCGCACACAACCCCTCTCTCTCTCTCTCTCTCTTTTGAACACACACACATGCACTCTCTCATGAAGAAACTTTCTCTCAAACTTGCACATACATGCCAGCTTTCTGAAGGATACCACTAATTAATTGTGTATTGTTCACTAAATATCTCCCATGACTTAAGGGCTTGGAACTGTCTGTTCATAAAAATTTTAAAAACCCTTTTGCTGCATTTTTATGAACAATTAAATATCTACAACAACAATATACAATGTCCAGACATTAAAACAAAAACAGATCAAACACTCCATCAATCCTTCATTTCTCCTTCTTCATCTTCCTCTTCTACTCCTCTGATATATAAAACATTGTTACACCTGAAAAGATAAAATTTTAAAAATTTACGATGCTAGTATGTATCTGGGAGTTAAACATCTTGTTATATAATATATATGAAAGGAAAGAATAATTTAAATAACAGTATATTTGGGGATAAAACACTTTATTTGCATAATAATTATTATGTCTTAAAATATGGCTAAAGATAATGGGTATTTTATTTAAAAATTTTGAGTGTTGTCATCTATTGGCAAGACTGGGAGACTTCAAACTGGTTAGGGGTGTTATTGTGACTACCTTCTCAGGGGTTCAAAATTCCCTGGGTCTTAGGTCCAGGACCTATTTGACATTGGGACTTTTGATATTTAAATAGTAAAAGTCTCATGGACCTGTCATTTTTTTACCAGGATAATCCTACTTTCTCTATAAAATAAAATAACATAATTGCACATGGACCTTTCAATTTTAATAATGTACTTTCAAAACTATGTGAGACTTGCCAAAAATTAGGGAAAAGGTTTAGGTCTTCTATTACAAAACAGTTTTGCTTGTTGCAAAAAGCCTAAATGTTTTAGGACCTGACTCTTGGATTGGATGAAGGGCAAGTAATTACTTTTTAGTCCTGAAAAAAAAACAGTTGAAGTCTTGTGTAACTGTCAGAAGTGTCTTTTTACAAATACCATAACATTTTCTTACCTAATAAGTACTTCTCCAAGGTTACCAGTCAATGCTCCATCTATAAATTCCTCTGTATTTGCAAGCTAAAAAAGAAGTAAATCAATTCATCTTCAACCAGTATTTGGAAATAAATTCTATTACTCCGGAAAAGCACTAAACTGAAAGTTTTAGGGATTAAATAAGTTTGTTTTAATTAAATATGTACATGCAGGTTATTTGAAATTATTGTGAATGTTTTTGAAACAAGTTAAATAAATTCAATCTGAAATAAATACAAATATAAAATTCAGTTGAAGCTTTGTTATTGTACTGAAAAGTTCTTGAGAAATTACAGTACATAAAAAACAATCAAAATTACTATATCAGAGTTTATGCAGAACATGGCCATCAACAGTATTTACACACTGGATGCTAGACTCTCCCTTATGGTAATGTGTTAAAGCTTTAATTAGTCGCCAAAATCATTGATTTTCGGAATATAATCACCAAAATTGATTTTGGTAACCAATATCGTGAACCTAGGGAAATATAATACTTACTTGCATATTCATGTATCCATCAACAGAGACCAAATAGCCTTTGTATTCCATACCCCATTTTAGTTTTACCATTACTGGTTTTCCTGTCAAACCATTTAGAAATGGTTTAGGGTTCATAGGTAAAGTCTAAAATAAACAAATAGGACAAATAAGGAATTGTCAATTTATTCAAAAACAGATTTTAAATTCAATTTTAACCAACATTCATTGTCCTTTAACAAATGTGGTCTTGTCAGTTATCTGATCCATGAGTGAACTAGCATTTTCAGTTCAAAGAGGTGGACAGCAATCAATTATAAATAGAGACGGATTAAAATCTCAAACATGTCTCTTAATTAGATACAACTATTGTTTACTCAAGCTTGATTAACTAGTCCAATGGCAGAGATGAATTGTACTGTAGAAGACTTAACTGGTGTCAGGTAATGGTTGATGTTTAACATCACTTCAGCTATTTATAAGCTATTCATGACAAAATCAAGTAGAGATGTTATTGTGGACAAAAAAGGTGTCGCGATATCGCCAAAAATTTACGATATCATCATGATAATATCACATGCTCAAAAGATGGGCTGTATTATCACTGGACTGCAATAAAGTCAAACATAATAAAAGAATAATAAGATATAAAATTGCTAATTTTATCAAAGTTATTGAAGATTCATGGCAAAGTCAAATGTTGAATCTGCTTAATCACGAATTATTACACTAGTGATGCAATGATTTCAAAGAATTTTGTTGTAAGTAATAGGGTTTTACAATATCATGATGTATGCTTTCTTCCACAATATTGTCATCGGCAAATCCTCGGGGACAATAATCGTGATGGTGATATATAATAACATCTCTAAAATCAAGTTTATAAACCTATAATGATTAATCTAAGAACAGGTCTGTGTATGCATGTCATGTGCTAGTGTTTTACTAGCACATACTCAGACTGACATTTAGGTGTCAGCTCACAGGCTGAGTAGGTATGTTGCCGACAAGCACACCACACCTGGTCACATTATAATGAGACTAGGTGAACCAACTGATACTCTGTCATCATATAATTATGAAACATCAGACGAGAATGCATTATCTGAAATTTTTAATTATTCTTATAAATGAACCAGTGCAATAATGATATAAAAACACAGTGTACTGTTAATAGTCCAGTGCACATAGCAAGTATTAGTAATCACGTCCTGTGGTTATCCTACGATGCTCAAACTAAAAACGGAGGGATTTCCAGAACCCGCATATTGTCGTTGGGATTCGCCGTGCTTTTTACACGATGGTTAATTTAGATGTATTCTGCTTTAGCTTAAATTGTTATGCCCTTTGTAATTAGCCAATACATTCACAATTTATATGTTTTCATGAATTTCTTCCATGGTCCAAGACCTTTCAAACCCCCCCCCCCCCCCCCCCCATCGACACCGGCAAAACAAATCTAGGAAACCTGTAAGAACATCTAAACAATAAATTGCCGTTGCCTGGTATAATTATCAATCACATCTTCCTCAAAGACTAAAAGGTGTGAATTTGTGTTACTTACTGCCATTATTTAAGGTTTTTTGGTGCTCAAAACAACAGGAAAACGTTCAGAAAGCGTGGTTTCTCGTCGGACATGCGTAAAGGATACTTTCATTTATGAGTTTCGAAAATACAGATTCCAAATATCTTTTTTATGCAAAACGACAAAATTATAATTGAATACAGTACTAGTTTAAGTGCATTTAATATCAATGAAACTTAATTTTCTATTTTCAAAAATAATGTAATTAATAAAAAATGTTTTAATTGCAAAATGCTGTAAAGAAATGATTAAACGTGTTGTTTTCGCTTTGATATTATGAAAATCTTTAATTTATATGAAACAATATTTGATGTTGCGGGCAAAACAAGCAAGAGAACTTTACCAAGGCAAAATTTACATTTTGTGAAGATGTTTTAAGCATTGCGTGATGGGTGTTGTCTGGTAAACATTACAGAAATCCAACAATTTGCCCTTACTGTTAAAAAGAATGTTTTCTTTGTTTATCAGTTTCAGACTTAGCTCACCGGGTGAAAGGCCCCTTATCCTCATTCAACTTCATTTCCCATATGCCACCATATCTTAGAGGTTTACACATTCATACGTTTTTGACAGAAAGATTTTATTACAAATGTTGAAACTTAAACCTATAAAGTGCACATGAACATCCACATATTAAGTGCACTATCGTTTCATTTGCTACAGTTCCCAATCCTAAAAAATGAAATAAGGAAGGTCCTGCTTTTTTCAGGATTCTTTTATGTGTTTTCTCTCAATTGTTACAGTGACATGTTCTAGGTCAGTTTGTAAAGCATGCTTTCCCTGGTGGTGGACTTCTCACCAACAGATAACCTGCTGACATGACACATTCCACTGACAATAGATAGTTCCTATGTGAGGTCACACTGTCCACTTTCCAGGTAAAGTAGCAGCCATTTTGGTAGGCATTAGAAATTGTCTTATAATTTTTCTTTCTAAAATAGGGTGTATAAAATTTATCGTCACATCGTCATAAATTTAAAAACTTTATTAATATCCAGATTACTTTTTGAAAAACAATAATTTAAAAATGAACAAATTTGGTTAAAATAGACAGATAAATTATATATATTGCCTATCAAAATGGTGACCACTCTACTGAAAAATTTGTCTGCTAAAATTCCATGAGAACTATAGTTTTCACCAACACAACATATCTTATTGATGACAACTTACCTTCTCTCTGTCACATGTCAGTAAAAATGAAATACAGTACATGTATTTTTGAGTGTCCAACAATCTTTAAAATTTTGGTATCCATATTAAATTATGAAATATATAAATTCATTAGATTGACTGCAGTAATATAAAATATGTTATCTCTTGCATAGCTATAGCATACTTTTAATGGTTTTAAATAGTGTTAATGAAGTTTTGTTTTCTATTTCATATAGTGTCTATGCCTACCCAGTCCCTGAGGGTAAGAGTGGACAACAGGTAGTAGACACAATCCAGAAGCAGCTGGAACAACTAGGTGCTGTAAAGTCAGGGAACTTCTGTGTGGACTGTGAAACATATCAGTCAAATGTACAAACTGGTAAGATGATAAATAATTTGTCAAACTCTGTCCATGTATATGTAATCTGTATTAGACTAAGTTACAGTAGTTCAGCCTCTTCTTAATCTCATTTTCACTTGAACCATTTGTGTATTATCCAGTAATTTATTCACAATCAACATCCAGTGATTTCATACCAGTTGATTCTTCTTGATGGTTTCTGACTTACCAGTAGTCTATTACAATGCTCAAAATAAGGACGTATACATGCAACTATATGGTGATATTAAGAAAACATTAAAGACTTTATTTTATTCCTCTATAATACCACCTGCACTGCAGCGGTAGGGATCAAACAAAACACCCCATTCCCTGGTTGTCATTTGTGGTGAAGGACACTGTGCAATATTGAATACTTAATCATGACTGACTAGATGAACATCTCCAATCAAACTGAAGATGATAAAAGATTTTTCATAGCATGATCTACAAACACATTTTAGTTAGAACATTGTATTTTTCTTTGATATTATATAGTTACCTTACTGGTCATTTTCTTTCTCTATCATATTATATACATGTAGTAACTTCTTTTCTTTGTCATGTTTCAGCCCCACAGAGGATCATCCACATACTACATAACAGTGAACAACCAGCAACATGTTTCGCTGTGTTAGACACAGGGACAGTTTTAGTTTCAGATTTATTATTTGAACTTTTGATGGCTAAGTTAACCTCTACAAAAGCAGGAAGGGATGCATTTTATCAACAGAGAAAGGGGTTTAAAATAGAAAGCAGGGGGCAGAGATATGAATTAGGAGATTTTATCATCAAAATTGGATCAGTTTCTCTTGTTTCCAATTTCAAGGGAATTTTGGTTGAGGTAAGGATATAGTTAAAATCTTTGCCATGTCTGTAGGCTCAACAGACCAGTACTTATCCCTGTTTTAGTAGACATAGGAATGGAGCAAGTAAGCTCACAAGACTCCTTTTTGACAACACCAGTCCATGTTCATTTTAAGATGGCCCTTAGTCCCTAGCATTTCCTATACCTGTCATTTGGACTAGGGCATTGAATGTTTCACGCATTCATGCCAAACAGCCAAGCTGTGGCTTGAATAATGAGTTCAATCAAGCATATCTTCACAAACTCATTCTCTGCTAGTGTAAATGAAGGCTTTTATTTGACTGGCATTCAGTTTATTCGTAAACCCATATCATTTCACCCCTGAGCGAGTCAGCTTTAACTGTCAAATCTTGCACTTGTTCCCAATGTGGTATACATCTTGTTGACTGGTTATAAGATAGGAGTTTTCAAGTACCCATGAGACATTCCCATTTGGCTTTATTATCTATAAAAATATGATGGATAGAGTTGTTTGCAGTGTGACATTGTTGCCCATATATAAGCACTTTTAAAAGTTACTATAAGGCCACACTACTGTAGTAAAAAACAGATCACACTTGCACTAACAAGACCCAGTGTTTTAGTTACTGTAATCTATGATAGATTAAAGAAATTGTTTAATCTAATGCAACAATCTAAATATTTTGTTTAATGGGTCCTTCAGAAAAAGACCTTAAAAACATTTGCCCTGTTTGATGGAGGCATGGCACATTAAAGAACCATCCCAGGGATTCCCTGCACATTGCCTTGAGCATACTGCAAAGTCACTTCACCTATAACTGGTGATGTCTTGATATAAGTGAAATATTCTTGAAATCCCATTCATTCAATCAATCAATCCTGTAATGGTTAAATAATTGTAAGAGTAAAGATAAGCCAATTTTTTAACATCTTTTAGCTCACTTGTATGAAGAACAGAAGAACTTTTTGTTGAGCCACTGATATAATTGTCATGTTAAGGTTGTTTTATCGTGCGTGTGCTATTAATTTTTTTCAGGACTTCTTGTGTTCAAGTGGTCTAAAATGCACACTTAACAGATCACAGCGCCCTCTCATTACCTAGGTTCCAAGGTTCCAATCCCACTTGGAACAGATATCCTAGTGAGAAAGTATGTCAGTTCGCTTTGCTGAAGAATGGTGGTTTTCTCTGCACACTCTGGTCTCCTACACCATCCATGAACTGATGACCCTATACAAGTCAAAGAATCTTGACTGGGCAATAAAACACCATTACTCCCCTCTACTCCATTTATATGCTAATCATGGATTACATCATTCTTTAACTTTGGATTTCAGGTGGAATATTGTCCATGTGTTGTACCAAATGACTGTTGGAATCTGATGAAGGAAATGTTGCAGAGCATTGTGGGCAATGTGGCAGAGAATCCACCATCTTATATAAAGAACAAACAGGACACTTTGTATACACCAGCAGACACTATTAATCAGTATCTGGAACATTTTAATAATTTCAGAAAATCAGTGACAGTTGCCCAACAAAATAGATAAGAATAAAAAAATTCTCCAAACAGAAATTTTGTAAATGATATCTGGCAGGTGGTGCAAAATAGCATATACTTTTCAGTTAAGTTTTGTGAATCATGAATATGGATATCCAACTTGTAGGTTTATCTTGTTCTCTATGGGCATATAAATTATCAAATTGCAGATAACGATGATTGTTGGAATTAAATGTCTACATATTTACAATTTGCAGACCATGATGGATAACATTTGCCTGAAGTTGTTTCCTTGGATTCCAAGATTTGAATTATGATTAAAGCTCCCAAAGAGAATTGTTTGAGTGTACTGCAGAAATTCAATGTCTGCATAAATGATATGGAGCAAAATAAAACATCCATTTGGAGATATGTAATTGTGAACAGACACAAGTTTTTATCTCAGTGAAAAATTTTGTGACATTCTAGTTTCAGTACAACAATATAGATGGTTAAGATTTTGTTAAGGCAATATACTACCATACTTATATTCTCCACACACATGGAGATGCAGCATTATTGTTAACAAATGTAAACTTTACATGTTATATAAAGGGCAAGTGGTAAAAATGGACAATTTTTGCTAAAAAATCTTGAAAGACATAATCCGATATGAAAATATGACCAAAATTGACCAAAACATCTTTCTTTTCCATGATATTGTAAGAATATTGCTAAACATACAAACTTTAATGGCATCATCTTGTATAAATTTACTAAAATTTATAATTTAATTTATGACAAATATATTTTTTTATGCTTTGCACAGAAATTGTTTTGTAAATGTAATTATTTGTCTTTGTGGTTGCTTAAACAATATGGATAAAGAAAACATTATTACTTGGAATAGCAGAATAACAACGGATCTGTCAGCATAGAGAGATTTTGACATGCCATGCATAACATCATTGTACATTTATACCACTTGGCTTAGTTTTATTATTGACATTTAAATATTGTAATAAACTGTAAAAACAACAAGCAACTTAATTTTGTTTTATTTAAAATATACACTATAATTGTTTAAATATACCAACAAATTTATAAATGCATTTGCCCAAATTCTACATAAATTTCACAGTAGACAAAAGTCACAATACATATCATTTTCTCAATTTCCCTATTTTAGGTTTTAGAAATTTTATTTCTCTGGCAAAGGCATTTCAAGTTTTGACATTTCATTTTATTTTAGATATCTTATTATGTTTTGAAAATTCATTTTCAGTTTACTGGAACACCAATCCAAACTACATTTACAAGTACACCATTTCACTTCTTTAAAGCTTTATCCAATATGGACTCATCTTCCACATGGTTTGGTAAAGTTATTTTGAGTTTTGGATTAGCATCCATAGTGCGACAGATAGTTTCTTCTGCTTTGTTATTGCCAGACCAACAACGACGGGCAACCTTCAATGTAAAATACATGTACATTTTGTATTTTGGATTTGTTACACAATATAGCAAGTTTATTAGCAGCACAGATTATATATTATTTGGAATATAACAACTCATGTCCATAACAACCTGTCTATAATGGTCAGTTTGGTGTGGTCCAGCAGTTGACCACTATAGACAGGTTTGACCTTATTTTATAGTGGTTATATGTCCAGTAATGTTAGTTGTCTAAAGCACCAGCTTACAGATGGCACAAACTCTCAAAGTCTACATTCCAATCCCACTTGGGCAGATCCTAGTGTGATAAAGTTTGTAAATATGTTTCCTAAAGGTAAGTGGTTTTCTCCAGACACTAAGGTTTCAACAACTACTCCAGAATTGACAACCTTAATATTACATAAGTGAAATATTTTTGCCTTAAGTGTAAAAGTTTTGACTGGGTAGTAAAACATTTTAGTATAATTGTGTCAACTAACTAATCAAACATATATCCCACCTCTTCATTTAATACATTATTACTGGCAATCATTTCTACATGAAGACCAGTGTTTTAATGCTCATTTGCTTACTTAGCATAAAAAGAACATCTGTATAAAGACCACCTCTCCATCAAGATTAGGGTTTTGTGCCTGTTTGCCCTTTTTTGTCCAAAAAGAACATCTGAATAAAATCACCTACCCATTAAGATCAGTTTTTAGGCCTATTTGCTTATTTAGCTAAAAGGAACCTCTATATAAAGACTGAATATCTGTAAAGTCTATATCTCGTAGGCCCTATTAGTGGTTTTTATATACAGGTTATAAGATTGCTAAAAGAATATGATACCTACCCCATTTGATACATCCCATGCTAACATTCTTTCAGCTCTTTCACTTGCATCCTGCAAATATTAAAATTGTCCTTAAAATCTGTTGCATTTAAATCATGAAAATTCAGATTGCTTATTTGACACTGTCTATTAAACCTTTAACAGTTAAAAACACAAACCTCCCCAGAAAGGCAAAGTTATTTTTAAAAATATTATTTCTTTAAAGTCTCCATAAAATATGAGAATTATATGGAAAAAATGTATGATAAAATATCACCCTAGCTTTATTGGAGATGTCCATTTATTCAGACGATGTAGAGTCCTCAATGAGTTACTTGTACTAATGGATGTATATTTATACTTGCTAAAAGTAAGTTATAGCTCGGACATGGATTAGTATGTTTGTTTTTGATTATAGAAAATTCTTAATCCAACTTTCAGAAAGAACCAATTTCAGTTGTTAAGAAAAATTTTAGATGTATAATTTATTCTGAAAACTTTTAACAATATATATAGGTAAAGAATAATTAAATTTAAAAAAACCATTAGATTTTATGAAATAATTACCTGTGACCCATCTAACACCAGACCAAAACCACCATTTATAACTTCTCCCCTGCAAAAGAAAATAATTTGGACCAGTTAAACAATCAAACAGAACCATCTGAATTCCCAATTTTGTAGAATACAAATCATACAAAAAGTTCAGACAACGCAATTCTATTGCAATGTTGGTTTCTGCCATTATTTTTGCAATAAAAACCATGTCACTAGAAGTAAAAGTATTATAGAAAGTTGTATAATAACTTTTTCGTGAAAAACGTTTAGCCTTAAAAAATCCAAACTGTAGGCGACTCCGTGCATATCTGAAAAAACAAGTTTTGAGGTGTTAGTTTATGCAAATTTCTATCAAAATGTTTTCATTTCAAATGTTTCATAAACTGTCCATAAAACTAAACCTTTCAATGTAAATATAGATACTTACCACCCAACTCCCCCACCATTATGTAATGCTACCCATGTAGCCCCTCGGAATGCATCTCCAATAGCATTATGAACAGCCATATCTGCAATCGAAATTTTCATTCAGTTTTGAGCATATAGTGATTAACCGTTGATTGCAACTACATTTTAAGTACATAAGCCCCACCATTGGAAACATTTCGTCTTAACATTAGCAGTTTTAAGTCAAGTGCAATTATTAGTCTCCATTTACAATGAGTATGCATTCCTAGTTTACTATTTCTATGATGGGATTGTATGTATGTGTGTGCCTCATTGAAGCTTTACAATAATTCAACATCTATTCTTTTTCACCATTCTCTGAATATTCTTTATATGCCCTTGATGCAATGTTAAGGATTTGCGACCAAACCGGCAGGAATATAAAAAGTTCCATGTATTAGAAATGAATTATGTTTCAAATGAAGGAACCGTGAGTAGTAAACAATAAAAGTTGAAAAGAGCTATTAATCATGAAAATGTAACGGATGGTAGGATTTTGGAAATTCTGTTGATTATAATACAATGAAGCAAATATGAACAATATTTCAACTTAGCTCACCAGCACAGAATGCGGAACCGTCATAGATATTTGATGTTTCTCTGAATGGACTGTCTGTACCACTTACATCATGGTGATCCCTGCTAATAACAACCGGACCCTGAAGAAGCAAGACCAATGGATTGATGAATATGAAGGCATTAGAATAGCCCCTATTATTATATAGAATTAACTACCATATATGAGGGAGACTAGATTTTACGTTTTTCTGAATATATAGGTTGTCGGTACTATTTACATCATGGTGGTCCCTGCAAATTACAACAATTACAACCGGACCTTGAAGAAATAAAGACCAATATTAATCATTATAGGGTCATTACAATAGCCCTTATGTTCTATACAATCCTCCACCATATTACGTGATTATGCTACATTTGAAACTTAAATTACATTACGTTAGTTAAAATTTGTTTCATTTCATGACACTCGGAATAAGCGAGTGACAGACTAATACGACGGTAAACAAACTAAATCGCGTTTCATTTACCAGATTGTTGCTTAAAACTGATAAAATGTCTAATTTATAGGCCACCGATTATAAAATAAACCTTATGATGATGACATCATGACGCCAACAAAGTTCTTAAACAGCATCACTGCATACATATAGGATATCAAGTCTCTTGCCAGTGCAAAGTCTGGGGTTCGTTATATGTGTGTTCGCATGTTGACTTGTTTCTAAATCAGGCCAGTAGAAAAGGGCGGGGAAGGGGCTGTCCTTCCTCCTTTTATAAATACAATTTAATTCAGTTTTTAAGACATTTAAGGCAGGTAACACTCCAGAACTCAACATTTAGGATTCAAACTGAAAGTGACTGACTAGATGAACATCTCCAGTCAAACCTCAGATGATATCAACTTGATTTAATTTAATGTATGCTTCTGATTGCAGTCTCTTTAACATTACGTTTGAAAATAATTTCTAAAATATGTAACACGGGTGGAAATTGTTAACGAATTTAGCAATTATTAAGATCCCATATAAGTGGTGGATCGGTTCAGCTTTCCGTTTTACAGACCCTTATCTACTTATTTTTTGTACTGCATATAAGCTGTTCATATGTTCCCTGTTTTCTTTCTTTTTCATAATGTTTGTGTATTTTAATTTTGGCCCTCCCACATTTAAATTTGCTGCTACGAGCCTGTCTTGTTTAACTGAATTTACCAATTTTATGCTTTTGGTTATGATTTGGACCTTGGTTCGCTTTGCTTTGGTATAGTGATTTGAAAATGGATTGGTATGTTTTTCTTGTCTTTGTGATAGTGATTTGGACATTGATTGGTATGTTTTACTTGTCTTTGTGATAGTGATTTGGACATTGATTGGTGTGTTTTACTTGTCTCTGTGATAGTGTTTTGGACATTGATTGGTATGTTTTACTTGTCTTTGTGATAGTGATTTGGACATTGATTGGTATGTTTTACTTGCCTTTGGGATAGTGATTTGGACATTGATTGGTGTGTTTTACTTGTCTTTGTGATAGTGATTTGGACATTGATTGGTGTGTTTTACTTGTCTTTGTGATAGTGATTTGAAAATGGATTGGTATGTTTTTCTTGTCTTTGTGATAGTGATTTGGACATTGATTGGTATGTTTTACTTGTCTTTGTGATAGTGATTTGGACATTGATTGGTATGTTTTACTTGTCTTTGTGATAGTGATTTGGACATTGATTGGTGTGTTTTACTTGTCTCTGTGATAGTGTTTTGGACATTGATTGGTATGTTTTACTTGTCTTTGTGATAGTGATTTGGACATTGATTGGCGTGTTTTACTTGTCTTTGTGATAGTGATTTGGACATTGATTGGTATGTTTTACTTGTCTTTGTGATATTGATTTGGACATTGATTGGCGTGTTTTACTTGTCTTTGTGATAGTGATTTGGACATTGATTGGTATGTTTTACTTGCCTTTGTGATAGTGATTTGGACATTGATTGGTATGTTTTACTTGTCTTTGTGATAGTGATTTGGACATTGATTGGTATGTTTTACTTGTCTTTTGTATAGTGATTTGGACATTGATTGGTATGTTTTACTTGTCTTTGGGATAGTGATTTGGACATTGATTGGTATGTTTTACTTGTCTTTGTGATAGTGATTTGAACATTGATTGGTATGTTTTACTTGTCTTTTGTATAGTGATTTGGACATTGATTGGTATGTTTTACTTGTCTTTGGGATAGTGATTTGGACATTGATTGGTATGTTTTACTTGTCTTTGTGATAGTGATTTGGACATTGATTGGTGTGTTTTACTTGCCTTTGTGATAGTGATTTGGACATTGATTTGTATGTTTTACTTGTCTTTGTGATAGTGATTTGGACATTGATTGGTATGTTTTACTTGTCTTTTGTATAGTGATTTGGACATTGATTGACGTGTTTTACTTGTCTTTGGGATAGTGATTTGGACATTGATTGGTGTGTTTTACTTGTCTTTGTGATAGTGATTTGGACATTGATTGGCGTGTTTTACTTGTCTTTGTGATAGTGATTTGGACATTGATTGGTATGTTTTACTTGTCTTTGTGATAGTGATTTGGACATTGATTGGTGTGTTTTACTTGTCTTTGTGATAGTGATTTGGACATTGATTGGTATGTTTTACTTGTCTTTGTGATAGTGAGTTGGACATTGATTGGCGTGTTTTACTTGTCTTTGTGATAGTGATTTGGACATTGATTGGTATGTTTTACTTGTCTTTGTGATAGTGATTTGGACATTGATTGGTGTGTTTTACTTGTCTTTGGGATAGTGATTTGGACATTGATTGGTATGTTTTACTTGTCTTTGTGATAGTGATTTGGACATTGATTGGTGTGTTTTACTTGTCTTTGGGATAGTGATTTGGACATTGATTGGTATGTTTTACTTGTCTTTGTGATAGTGATTTGGACATTGATTGGTGTGTTTTACTTGTCTTTGGGATAGTGATTTGGACATTGATTGGTATGTTTTACTTGTCTTTGTGATAGTGATTTGAAAATGGATTGGTATGTTTTTCTTATCTTTGTGATAGTGATTTGGACATTGATTGGTATGTTTTACTTGTCTTTGTGATAGTGATTTGGACATTGATTGGTGTGTTTTACTTGTCTCTGTGATAGTGTTTTGGACATTGATTGGTATGTTTTACTTGTCTTTGTGATAGTGATTTGGACATTGATTGGCGTGTTTTACTTGTCTTAGTGATAGTGATTTGGACATTGATTGGTATGTTTTACTTGTCTTTGTGATATTGATTTGGACATTGATTGGCGTGTTTTACTTGCCTTTGTGATAGTGATTTGGACATTGAATGGTATGTTTTACTTGCCTTTGTGATAGTGATTTGGACATTGAATGGTATGTTTTACTTGCCTTTGTGATAGTGATTTGGACATTGAATGGTATGTTTTACTTGTCTTTGTGATAGTGATTTGGACATTGATTGGTATGTTTTACTTGTCTTTGTGATAGTGATTTGGACATTGATTGGTATGTTTTACTTGTCTTTTGTATAGTGATTTGGACATTGATTGGCGTGTTTTACTTGTCTTTGGGATAGTGATTTGGACATTGAATGGTATGTTTTACTTGTCTTTGTGATAGTGATTTGGACATTGATTGGTGTGTTTTACTTGTCTTTGTGATAGTGATTTGGACATTGATTGGTATGTTTTACTTGTCTTTGTGATAGTGATTTGGACATTGATTGGCGTGTTTTACCTGTCTTTGTGATAGTGATTTGGACATTGATTGGTATGTTTTACTTGTCTTTGTGATAGTGATTTGGACATTGATTGGTGTGTTTTACTTGTCTTTGTGATAGTGATTTGGACATTGATTGGTATGTTTTACTTGTCTTTGTGATAGTGATTTGGACATTGATTGGTGTGTTTTACTTGTCTTTGGGATAGTGATTTGGACATTGATTGGTATGTTTTACTTGTCTTTGTGATAGTGATTTGGACATTGATTGGTGTGTTTTACTTGTCTTTGGGATAGTGATTTGGACATTGATTGGTATGTTTTACTTGTCTTTGTGATAGTGATTTGAAAATGGATTGGTATGTTTTTTCTTGTCTTTATGATAGTGATTTGGACATTGATTGGTATGTTTTACTTGTCTTTGTGATAGTGATTTGGACATTGATTGGTGTGTTTTACTTGTCTCTGTGATAGTGTTTTGGACATTGATTGGTATGTTTTACTTGTCTTTGTGATAGTGATTTGGACATTGATTGGCGTGTTTTACTTGTCTTTGTGATAGTGATTTGGACATTGATTGGTATGTTTTACTTGTCTTTGTGATATTGATTTGGACATTGATTGGCGTGTTTTACTTGTCTTTGTGATAGTGATTTGGACATTGATTGGTATGTTTTACTTGCCTTTGTGATAGTGATTTGGACATTGATTGGTATGTTTTACTTGTCTTTGTGATAGTGATTTGGACATTGATTGGTATGTTTTACTTGTCTTTTGTATAGTGATTTGGACATTGATTGGTATGTTTTACTTGTCTTTGGGATAGTGATTTGGACATTGATTGGTATGTTTTACTTGTCTTTGTGATAGTGATTTGGACATTGATTGGTATGTTTTACTTGTCTTTTGTATAGTGATTTGGACATTGATTGGTATGTTTTACTTGTCTTTGGGATAGTGATTTGGACATTGATTGGTATGTTTTACTTGTCTTTGTGATAGTGATTTGGACATTGATTGGTGTGTTTTACTTGCCTTTGTGATAGTGATTTGGACATTGATTGGTATGTTTTACTTGTCTTTGTGATAGTGATTTGGACATTGATTGGTATGTTTTACTTGTCTTTTGTATAGTGATTTGGACATTGATTGGCGTGTTTTACTTGTCTTTGGGATAGTGATTTGGACATTGATTGGTGTGTTTTACTTGTCTTTGTGATAGTGATTTGGACATTGATTGGCGTGTTTTACTTGTCTTTGTGATAGTGATTTGGACATTGATTGGCGTGTTTTACTTGTCTTTGTGATAGTGATTTGGACATTGATTGGTGTGTTTTACTTGTCTTTGTGATAGTGATTTGGACATTGATTGGTATGTTTTACTTGTCTTTGTGATAGTGATTTGGACATTGATTGGCGTGTTTTACTTGTCTTTGTGATAGTGATTTGGACATTGATTGGTATGTTTTACTTGTCTTTGTGATAGTGATTTGGACATTGATTGGTGTGTTTTACTTGTCTTTGGGATAGTGATTTGGACATTGATTGGTATGTTTTACTTGTCTTTGTGATAGTGATTTGGACATTGATTGGTGTGTTTTACTTGTCTTTGGGATAGTGATTTGGACATTGATTGGTATGTTTTACTTGTCTTTGTGATAGTGATTTGGACATTGATTGGTGTGTTTTACTTGTCTTTGGGATAGTGATTTGGACATTGATTGGTATGTTTTACTTGTCTTTGTGATAGTGATTTGAAAATGGATTGGTATGTTTTTCTTATCTTTGTGATAGTGATTTGGACATTGATTGGTATGTTTTACTTGTCTTTGTGATAGTGATTTGGACATTGATTGGTGTGTTTTACTTGTCTCTGTGATAGTGTTTTGGACATTGATTGGTATGTTTTACTTGTCTTTGTGATAGTGATTTGGACATTGATTGGCGTGTTTTACTTGTCTTTGTGATAGTGATTTGGACATTGATTGGTATGTTTTACTTGTCTTTGTGATATTGATTTGGACATTGATTGGCGTGTTTTACTTGCCTTTGTGATAGTGATTTGGACATTGAATGGTATGTTTTACTTGCCTTTGTGATAGTGATTTGGACATTGAATGGTATGTTTTACTTGCCTTTGTGATAGTGATTTGGACATTCAATGGTATGTTTTACTTGTCTTTGTGATAGTGATTTGGACATTGATTGGTATGTTTTACTTGTCTTTGTGATAGTGATTTGGACATTGATTGGTATGTTTTACTTGTCTTTTGTATAGTGATTTGGACATTGATTGGCGTGTTTTACTTGTCTTTGGGATAGTGATTTGGACATTGAATGGTATGTTTTACTTGTCTTTGTGATAGTGATTTGGACATTGATTGGTGTGTTTTACTTGTCTTTGTGATAGTGATTTGGACATTGATTGGTATGTTTTACTTGTCTTTGTGATAGTGATTTGGACATTGATTGGCGTGTTTTACTTGTCTTTGTGATAGTGATTTGGACATTGATTGGTATGTTTTACTTGTCTTTGTGATAGTGATTTGGACATTGATTGGTGTGTTTTACTTGTCTTTGTGATAGTGATTTGGACATTGATTGGTATGTTTTACTTGTCTTTGTGATAGTGATTTGGACATTGATTGGTGTGTTTTACTTGTCTTTGGGATAGTGATTTGGACATTGATTGGTATGTTTTACTTGTCTTTGTGATAGTGATTTGGACATTGATTGGTGTGTTTTACTTGTCTTTGGGATAGTGATTTGGACATTGATTGGTATGTTTTACTTGTCTTTGTGATAGTGATTTGAAAATGGTTTGGTATGTTTTTCTTGTCTTTGTGATAGTGATTTGGACATTGATTGGTATGTTTTACTTGTCTTTGTGATAGTGATTTGGACATTGATTGGTGTGTTTTACTTGTCTCTGTGATAGTGTTTTTGACATTGATTGGTATGTTTTACTTGTCTTTGTGATAGTGATTTGGACATTGATTGGCGTGTTTTACTTGTCTTTGTGATAGTGATTTGGACATTGATTGGTATGTTTTACTTGTCTTTGTGATATTGATTTGGACATTGATTGGCGTGTTTTACTTGTCTTTGTGATAGTGATTTGGACATTGATTGGTATGTTTTACTTGCCTTTGTGATAGTGATTTGGACATTGATTGGCGTGTTTTACTTGTCTTTGTGATATTGATTTGGACATTGATTGGCGTGTTTTACTTGTCTTTGTGATAGTGATTTGGACATTGATTGGTATGTTTTACTTGCCTTTGTGATAGTGATTTGGACATTGATTGGTATGTTTTACTTGTCTTTGTGATAGTGATTTGGACATTGATTGGTATGTTTTACTTGTCTTTTGTATAGTGATTTGGACATTGATTGGTATGTTTTACTTGTCTTTGGGATAGTGATTTGGACATTGATTGGTATGTTTTACTTGTCTTTGTGATAGTGATTTGGACATTGATTGGTATGTTTTACTTGTCTTTTGTATAGTGATTTGGACATTGATTGGTATGTTTTACTTGTCTTTGGGATAGTGATTTGGACATTGATTGGTGTGTTTTACTTGCCTTTGTGATAGTGATTTGGACATTGATTGGTGTGTTTTACTTGCCTTGGATAGTGATTTGGACATTGATTGGTATGTTTTACTTGTCTTTTGTATAGTGATTTGGACATTGATTGGCGTGTTTTACTTGTCTTTGGGATAGTGATTTGGACATTGAATGGTATGTTTTACTTGTCTTTGTGATAGTGATTTGGACATTGATTGGCGTGTTTTACTTGTCTTTGTGATAGTGATTTGGACATTGATTGGTATGTTTTACTTGTCTTTGTGATAGTGATTTGGACATTGATTGGCGTGTTTTACTTGTCTTTGTGATAGTGATTTGGACATTGATTGGTATGTTTTACTTGTCTTTGTGATAGTGATTTGGACATTGATTGGTGTGTTTTACTTGTCTTTGGATAGTGATTTGGACATTGATTGGTATGTTTTACTTGTCTTTGTGATAGTGATTTGGACATTGATTGGTGTGTTTTACTTGTCTTTGGGATAGTGATTTGGACATTGATTGGTATGTTTTACTTGTCTTTGTGATAGTGATTTGGACATTGATTGGTGTGTTTTACTTGTCTTTGGGATAGTGATTTGGACATTGATTGGTATGTTTTACTTGTCTTTGTGATAGTGATTTGGACATTGATTGTCGTGTTTTACTTGTCTTTGGGATAGTGATTTGGACATTGATTGGTATGTTTTACTTGTCTTTGTGATAGTGATTTGGACATTGATTGGTATGTTTTACTTGTCTTTGTGATAGTGATTTGGACATTGATTGGCGTGTTTTACTTGTCTTTGTGATAGTGATTTGGACATTGATTGGTGTGTTTACTTGTCTTTGGTATAGTGATTTGGACATTGATTGGTATGTTTTACTTGTCTTTGTGATAGTGATTTGGACCTTGATTGGTGTTTTACTTGTCTTTGTGATAGTGATTTGGACATTGATTGGTGTGTTTTACTTGTCTTTGTGATAGTGATTTGGACATTGATTGGTGTGTTTTACTTGTCTTTGTGATAGTGATTTGGACATTGATTGGCGTGTTTTACTTGTCTTTGTGATAGTGATTTGGACCTTGATTGGTGTGTTTTACTTGTCTTTGTGATAGTGATTTGGACATTGATTGGTGTGTTTTACTTGTCTTTGTGATAGTGATTTGGACATTGATTGGTGGTTTTACTTGTCTTTGTGATAGTCATTTGGACATTGATTGGCGTGTTTTACTTGTCTTTGTGATAGTGATTTGGACATTGATTGGTGTGTTTTACTTGTCTTTGGGATAGTGATTTGGACATTGATTGGTATGTTTTACTTGTCTTTGATAGTGATTTGGACATTGATTGGTATGTTTTACTTGTCTTTGTGTAGTGATTTGGACATTGATTGGCGTGTTTTACTTGTCTTTGTGATAGTGATTTGGACATTGATTGGTGTGTTTTACTTGTCTTTGGTATAGTGATTTGGACATTGATTGGTATGTTTTACTTGTCTTTGTGATAGTGATTTGGACCTTGATTGGGTGTTTTACTTGTCTTTGTGATAGTGATTTGGACATTGATTGGTGTGTTTTACTTGTCTTTGTGATAGTGATTTGGACATTGATTGGTACATTGATTGGTGTGTTTACTTGTCTTTGTGATAGTGATTTGGACATTGATTGGCGTGTTTTACTTGTCTTTGTGATAGTGATTTGGACATTGATTGGTATGTTTTACTTGTCTTTGGATAGTGATTTGGACATTGATTGGTATGTTTTACTTGTCTTTGTGATAGTGATTTGGACATTGATTGGCGTGTTTTACTTGTCTTTGTGATAGTGATTTGGACATTGATTGGTGTGTTTTACTTGTCTTTGGGATAGTGATTTGGACATTGATTGGTATGTTTTACTTGTCTTTGTGATAGTGATTTGGACATTGATTGGTGTGTTTTACTTGTCTTTGTATAGTGATTTGGACATTGATTGGTATGTTTTACTTGTCTTTGTGATAGTGATTTGGACATTGATTGGTATGTTTTACTTGTCTTTGTGATAGTGATTTGGACATTGATTGGCGTGTTTTACTTGTCTTTGTGATAGTGATTTGGACATTGATTGGTGTGTTTTACTTGTCTTTGGGATAGTGATTTGGACATTGATTGGTATGTTTTACTTGTCTTTGTGATAGTGATTTGGACATTGATTGGTGTTTTACTTGTCTTTGTGATAGTGATTTGGACATTGATTGGTGTGTTTTACTTGTCTTTGTGATAGTGATTTGGACATTGATTGGTATGTTTTACTTGTCTTTGTGATAGTGATTTGGACATTGATTGGTGTGTTTTACTTGTCTTTGGGATAGTGATTTCGACATTGATTGGTATGTTTTACTTGTCTTTGTGATAGTGATTTGGACATTGATTGGTGTGTTTTACTTGTCTTTGGGATAGTGATTTGGACATTGATTGGTATGTTTTACTTGTCTTTGTGATAGTGATTTGGACATTGATTGGTATGTTTTACTTGTCTTTGTGATAGTGATTTGGACATTGATTGGTATGTTTTACTTGTCTTTTGTATAGTGATTTGGACATTGATTGGTATGTTTTACTTGTCTTTGGGATAGTGATTTGGACCTTGATTGGTACGTTTTACTTGTCTTTGGGATAGTGATTTGGACATTGATTGGTATGTTTTACTTGTCTTTGGGATAGTGATTTGGACATTGATTGGTATGTTTTACTTGTCTTTGTGATAGTGATTTGGACATTGATTGGTGTGTTTTACTTGTCTTTGTGATAGTGATTTGGACATTGATTGGTGTGTTTTACTTGTCTTTGTGATAGTGATTTGGACATTGATTGGTATGTTTTACTTGTCTTTGGGATAGTGATTTGGACCTTGATTGGTATGTTTTACTTGTCTTTGGTATAGTGATTTGGACATTGATTGGTATGTTTTACTTGTCTTTGGGATAGTGATTTGGACATTGATTGGTATGTTTTACTTGTCTTTGTGATAGTGATTTGGACATTGATTGGTGTGTTTTACTTGTCTTTGGGATAGTGATTTGGACATTGATTGGTATGTTTTACTTGTCTTTGTGATAGTGATTTGGACATTGATTGGTGTGTTTTACTTGTCTTTGGATAGTGATTTGGACATTGATTGGTATGTTTTACTTGTCTTTGTGATAGTGATTTGAAAATGGATTGGTATGTTTTCTTATCTTTGTGATAGTGATTTGAAAATGGATTGGTATGTTTTACTTGTCTTTGTGATAGTGATTTGGACATTGATTGGTGTGTTTTACTTGTCTCTGTGATAGTGTTTTGAACATTGATTGGTATGTTTTACTTGTCTTTGTGATAGTGATTTGGACATTGATTGGCGTGTTTTACTTGTCTTTGTGATAGTGATTTGGACATTGATTGGTATGTTTTACTTGTCTTTGTGATATTGATTTGGACATTGATTGGTATGTTTTACTTGTCTTTGTGATATTGATTTGGACATTGATTGGCGTGTTTTACTTGCCTTTGTGATAGTGATTTGGACATTGAATGGTATGTTTTACTTGCTTTGTGATAGTGATTTGGACATTGAATGGTATGTTTTACTTGCCTTTGTGATAGTGATTTGGACATTGAATGGTATGTTTTACTTGTCTTTGTGATAGTGATTTGGACATTGATTGGTATGTTTTACTTGTCTTTGTGATAGTGATTTGGACATTGATTGGTATGTTTTACTTGTCTTTTGTATAGTGATTTGGACATTGATTGGCGTGTTTTACTTGTCTTTGGGATAGTGATTTGGACATTGAATGGTATGTTTTACTTGTCTTTGTGATAGTGATTTGGACATTGATTGGTGTGTTTTACTTGTCTTTGTGATAGTGATTTGGACATTGATTGGTATGTTTTACTTGTCTTTGTGATAGTGATTTGGACATTGATTGGCGTGTTTTACTTGTCTTTGTGATAGTGATTTGGACATTGATTGGTATGTTTTACTTGTCTTTGTGATAGTGATTTGGACATTGATTGGTGTGTTTTACTTGTCTTTGTGATAGTGATTTGGACATTGATTGGTATGTTTTACTTGTCTTTGTGATAGTGATTTGGACATTGATTGGTGTGTTTTACTTGTCTTTGGGATAGTGATTTGGACATTGATTGGTATGTTTTACTTGTCTTTGTGATAGTGATTTGGACATTGATTGGTGTGTTTTACTTGTCTTTGGGATAGTGATTTGGACATTGATTGGTATGTTTTACTTGTCTTTGTGATAGTGATTTGAAAATGGATTGGTATGTTTTTCTTGTCTTTGTGATAGTGATTTGGACATTGATTGGTATGTTTTACTTGTCTTTGTGATAGTGATTTGGACATTGATTGGTGTGTTTTACTTGTCTCTGTGATAGTGTTTTTGACATTGATTGGTATGTTTTACTTGTCTTTGTGATAGTGATTTGGACATTGATTGGCGTGTTTTACTTGTCTTTGTGATAGTGATTTGGACATTGATTGGTATGTTTTACTTGTCTTTGTGATATTGATTTGGACATTGATTGGCGTGTTTTACTTGTCTTTGTGATAGTGATTTGGACATTGATTGGTATGTTTTACTTGCCTTTGTGATAGTGATTTGGACATTGATTGGTATGTTTTACTTGTCTTTGTGATAGTGATTTGGACATTGATTGGTATGTTTTACTTGTCTTTTGTATAGTGATTTGGACATTGATTGGTATGTTTTACTTGTCTTTGGGATAGTGATTTGGACATTGATTGGTATGTTTTACTTGTCTTTGTGATAGTGATTTGGACATTGATTGGTATGTTTTACTTGTCTTTTGTATAGTGATTTGGACATTGATTGGTATGTTTTACTTGTCTTTGGGATAGTGATTTGGACATTGATTGGTATGTTTTACTTGTCTTTGTGATAGTGATTTGGACATTGATTGGTGTGTTTTACTTGCCTTGGATAGTGATTTGGACATTGATTGGTATGTTTTACTTGTCTTTTGTATAGTGATTTGGACATTGATTGGCGTGTTTTACTTGTCTTTGGGATAGTGATTTGGACATTGAATGGTGTGTTTTACTTGTCTTTGTGATAGTGATTTGGACATTGATTGGCGTGTTTTACTTGTCTTTGTGATAGTGATTTGGACATTGATTGGTGTGTTTTACTTGTCTTTGTGATAGTGATTTGGACATTGATTGGCGTGTTTTACTTGTCTTTGTGATAGTGATTTGGACATTGATTGGTATGTTTTACTTGTCTTTGTGATAGTGATTTGGACATTGATTGGTGTGTTTTACTTGTCTTTGGGATAGTGATTTGGACATTGATTGGTATGTTTTACTTGTCTTTGTGATAGTGATTTGGACATTGATTGGTGTGTTTTACTTGTCTTTGGGATAGTGATTTGGACATTGATTGGTATGTTTTACTTGTCTTTGTGATAGTGATTTGGACATTGATTGGTGTGTTTTACTTGTCTTTGGGATAGTGATTTGGACATTGATTGGTATGTTTTACTTGTCTTTGTGATAGTGATTTGGACATTGATTGTCGTGTTTTACTTGTCTTTGGGATAGTGATTTGGACATTGATTGGTATGTTTTACTTGTCTTTGTGATAGTGATTTGGACATTGATTGGTATGTTTTACTTGTCTTTGTGATAGTGATTTGGACATTGATTGGCGTGTTTTACTTGTCTTTGTGATAGTGATTTGGACATTGATTGGTGTGTTTTACTTGTCTTTGGTATAGTGATTTGGACATTGATTGGTATGTTTTACTTGTCTTTGTGATAGTGATTTGGACCTTGATTGGTGTGTTTTACTTGTCTTTGTGATAGTGATTTGGACATTGATTGGTGTGTTTTACTTGTCTTTGTGATAGTGATTTGGACATTGATTGGTGTGTTTTACTTGTCTTTGTGATAGTGATTTGGACATTGATTGGCGTGTTTTACTTGTCTTTGTGATAGTGATTTGGACCTTGATTGGTGTGTTTTACTTGTCTTTGTGATAGTGATTTGGACATTGATTGGTGTGTTTTACTTGTCTTTGTGATAGTGATTTGGACATTGATTGGTGTGTTTTACTTGTCTTTGTGATAGTCATTTGGACATTGATTGGCGTGTTTTACTTGTCTTTGTGATAGTGATTTGGACATTGATTGGTGTGTTTTACTTGTCTTTGGGATAGTGATTTGGACATTGATTGGTATGTTTTACTTGTCTTTGTGATAGTGATTTGGACATTGATTGGTATGTTTTACTTGTCTTTGTGATAGTGATTTGGACATTGATTGGCGTGTTTTACTTGTCTTTGTGATAGTGATTTGGACATTGATTGGTGTGTTTTACTTGTCTTTGGTATAGTGATTTGGACATTGATTGGTATGTTTTACTTGTCTTTGTGATAGTGATTTGGACCTTGATTGGTGTGTTTTACTTGTCTTTGTGATAGTGATTTGGACATTGATTGGTGTTTTACTTGTCTTTGTGATAGTGATTTGGACATTGATTGGTACATTGATTGGTGTGTTTACTTGTCTTTGTGATAGTGATTTGGACATTGATTGGCGTGTTTTACTTGTCTTTGTGATAGTGATTTGGACATTGATTGGTATGTTTTACTTGTCTTTGGGATAGTGATTTGGACATTGATTGGTATGTTTTACTTGTCTTTGTGATAGTGATTTGGACATTGATTGGCGTGTTTTACTTGTCTTTGTGATAGTGATTTGGACATTGATTGGTGTGTTTTACTTGTCTTTGGGATAGTGATTTGGACATTGATTGGTATGTTTTACTTGTCTTTGTGATAGTGATTTGGACATTGATTGGTGTGTTTTACTTGTCTTTTGTATAGTGATTTGGACATTGATTGGTATGTTTTACTTGTCTTTGTGATAGTGATTTGGACATTGATTGGCGTGTTTTACTTGTCTTTGTGATAGTGATTTGGACATTGATTGTGGTGTTTTACTTGTCTTTGGGATAGTGATTTGGACATTGATTGGTATGTTTTACTTGTCTTTGTGATAGTGATTTGGACATTGATTGGTGTGTTTTACTTGTCTTTGTGATAGTGATTTGGACATTGATTGGTGTGTTTTACTTGTCTTTGTGATAGTGATTTGGACATTGATTGGTATGTTTTACTTGTCTTTGTGATAGTGATTTGGACATTGATTGGTGTGTTTTACTTGTCTTTGGGATAGTGATTTCGACATTGATTGGTATGTTTTACTTGTCTTTGTGATAGTGATTTGGACATTGATTGGTGTTTTACTTGTCTTTGGGATAGTGATTTGGACATTGATTGGTATGTTTTACTTGTCTTTGTGATAGTGATTTGGACATTGATTGGTATGTTTTACTTGTCTTTGTGATAGTGATTTGGACATTGATTGGTATGTTTTACTTGTCTTTTGTATAGTGATTTGGACATTGATTGGTATGTTTTACTTGTCTTTGGGATAGTGATTTGGACCTTGATTGGTATGTTTTACTTGTCTTTGGGATAGTGATTTGGACATTGATTGGTATGTTTTACTTGTCTTTGGGATAGTGATTTGGACATTGATTGGTATGTTTTACTTGTCTTTGTGATAGTGATTTGGACATTGATTGGTGTGTTTTACTTGTCTTTGTGATAGTGATTTGGACATTGATTGGTGTGTTTTACTTGTCTTTGGATAGTGATTTGGACATTGATTGGTATGTTTTACTTGTCTTTGGGATAGTGATTTGGACCTTGATTGGTATGTTTTACTTGTCTTTGGGATAGTGATTTGGACATTGATTGGTATGTTTTACTTGTCTTTGGGATAGTGATTTGGACATTGATTGGTATGTTTTACTTGTCTTTGTGATAGTGATTTGGACATTGATTGGTGTGTTTTACTTGTCTTTGGGATAGTGATTTCGACATTGATTGGTATGTTTTACTTGTCTTTGTGATAGTGATTTGGACATTGATTGGTGTGTTTTACTTGTCTTTGGGATAGTGATTTGGACATTGATTGGTATGTTTTACTTGTCTTTGTGATAGTGATTTGGACATTGATTGGTATGTTTTACTTGTCTTTGTGATAGTGATTTGGACATTGATTGGTATGTTTTACTTGTCTTTGTATAGTGATTTGGACATTGATTGGTATGTTTTACTTGTCTTTGGGATAGTGATTTGGACCTTGATTGGTATGTTTTACTTGTCTTTGTGATAGTGATTTGGACATTGATTGGTGTGTTTTACTTGTCTTTGTGATAGTGATTTGGACATTGATTGGTATGTTTTACTTGCCTTGGTGATAGTGATTTGGACATTGATTGGTGTGTTTTACTTGTCTTTGGGATAGTGATTTGGACATGATTGGTATGTTTTACTTGTCTTTGTGATAGTGATTTGGACATTGATTGGGTGTTTTACTTGTCTTTGGGATAGTGATTTGGACATTGATTGGCGTGTTTTACTTGTCTTTGTGATAGTGATTTGGACATTGAATGGTATGTTTTACTTGCCTTTGTGATAGTGATTTGGACATTGAATGGTATGTTTTACTTGCCTTTGTGATAGTGATTTGGACATTGAATGGTATGTTTTACTTGCCTTTGTGATAGTGATTTGGACATTGAATGGTATGTTTTACTTGTCTTTGTGATAATGATTTGGACATTGATTGGTATGTTTTACTTGTCTTTTGTATAGTGATTTGGACATTGATTGGTATGTTTTACTTGTCTTTGGGATAGTGATTTGGACATTGATTGGTATGTTTTACTTGTCTTTGTGATAGTGATTTGGACATTGATTGGTGTGTTTGTGATTAAACTCGTTACTTTAGTGGAGAAACACCGGTTCTAATAAGGATACGGTCTCCCGTTAAATCCACTTTAAATTGACACAAAACAACAAACAACAACAGTCATTCGATTTATACTTATCAATCTATTGTTATATCTACTCATGACAATAACATTCAGAAATAAAATAGATGTTAAAAATGAAATAAAAAGGAAAATAAGTGTAAAAATTTAATTCATCTGAAATAAATAAATAAATGCTATGGGAAATGAATAGAAACTGTCAATCATACAATAATAAATCAAAAAATATGGAAAATGAAAATTTATCGATAAATAAATAAAAATATGAAACATTTTCCCTAAATGAAAAATAAAATACATAAGAAAACATTCTAAAACAAAATGAAAATAAATTTTCAAGTATTTGTAACAAACATCTAGTCTAACATTTCAATAACGGTAAAAGTATAACAATATAATTAAGTTGTCTAACAACATAACCATCATTCTGTCCATAAAAGCAGAATTGTATTCATCAATAATCTTCATTTTTCTCCAAACATAACCATTTTTAATTTAACTTTTTGACTTCTGTTTTCCCTGTCACACCGTTCTTTATTCTTCTCAAGCCTTTTGTTACTCTTCGGAATATTCCTGATTTGCTTCCTGTTTTCTGTTTGGGTTGATACTCATGATTGTCTATCGTAAGAGTATTTACTTGTATTTGGTCTTGTACATTCTCTTTTACTACATATCCTATAGCTATCTGTATGTCAGCATTTTCTTCTTTTTCTTGTCTGAAAATAAAATATATATATATGAAGTTCATTATAGAAAACCCGACATTGCATATCTTGCAAACTGAATTCAAATTGTAATAGGAAGGGGACAAATGTTGAGTCGAACCAGGGACTGAACCCGAGACCCCAAACTCGCCTTTACTGCGGGAAGTCCCGGGTTCGATCCTGCGTTTTTCTCCTTCATTTGAGCTCGGAAATATCCGAACCTAAAAAATAACGCATTACTAAAATAATTCAAATCTCCCACTCCCAGATACCAAGAGTTTTTTGTTGTAATTTGATCAATTGGCGGGCTTTCACTGCAAAATGTTCAATAAAGTTTCAAAAATAACAACTTTGTATTGGAAAAAATAATAAAGCAGGCGCAAGCAAATTGGCCAAAAATGATGAAAATGACTAAATCTATAAATAAAATAGTTTTGAGAAGAAAAGGTAATTTATTTATTTCTGTTGCAAGTAAAACCATTTCAACAACCTACCTGAAATAAGTCTTGAATGTTGGCTCTGGTCCCCGAGCTTGGAACAATTCTACTGGACATGGTCTGTTATAATGTCCTCCAACTGGACCCTCATATGCAGCCGGATAGATTTTCCAGAAGCACTTGTCGCTAAAGAGTGAATGTGGCATGACTATGACAAGTGTGCTTACAACTGTTGCTGATAAGAAAACTTTCGCCTTTTTACTGTCTCTTAGTCGCCGTGATCGCGAAGAACTGAATTGTGTTGTTACTTTGGATGGAGTATTACGTCATTTAATTGTCGCGATGTTACCGAGTAACCGATATGTTACGTCATATCCGCTACAACCTCGTTACTGTGTTATCAGGAAAAAATGCAGAATCGAATCCGATACTTTCTCAATACTTGCGCTGCAATAGCGTCTGATCATCTTTCGAGCTAAATCCACTACACCCCCCCCCCCCCCGTAACCGGGTTACTTGAAAAAAATTACATTACCGTGCCCGATACCATCTTATTCAAGAGCAGACCTAGAAGCGATTGAGTAACACATGCACTACCTCCTACCCGACAAAATAACATATACATGTACCCACATAGAACAGAAACCATGATCAGAATAATATATTCGCCAGAGTTTTATTTTGCGTCTTTTTACACTAAAATTTACGCGAAAAAACGAACCGAAAGTTTTTCGATTTACAATTAGATGAATAGTT
This sequence comes from Anadara kagoshimensis, assembly GCA_021292105.1. NCBI lineage: Eukaryota > Metazoa > Mollusca > Bivalvia > Arcoida > Arcidae > Anadara > Anadara kagoshimensis. Next base: position 11,211,788 of record CM037862.1, read on the forward strand.
ATGTACTAGAATAATGACCCTGCAAAACATACAAGTTACAACAAACTGCTAGATATCATTTAGTTATTCTTATATGACAGGTACACTTTCATATATTTTAATCAGTTGTCTCAATATGCCGAAATATTTTTTATTTCGCGTGATTGTTTTGGAGTACCATGCTAATTTACTTCTACTTGCGATAGTTCATTTGGTAATAATCGGAGCTAAGAAAATCGCAAAACAACATTAAGATTATGTAGCACAAACAAACATATTTTATGACCTGCTGATTTCACAAGTCCCCACTTGGAAACTGCATTAGAAACCAAACTTTACCGACCGATAGTTGTTTCCATAGAATAAATTTGTCTTGTATTTATCATCGCCTCACGGACTAATATTTAAATCAATATAAAAGAAACATTCTTGACTGGAACGTAAAACTCAGCTCAACATTCGAACTGAGAGTGGCTGAATAACCAGTTAAACCTCAGAAGATAACCATTGGATTTAATTTGCTTATAGTGGCATATCTCTTCAGAATAACACTAATTATACTTTCATTTTAACCACATTTTTCCCAAAGATCTTTGAAAAATGTTTTGCTTGAATTATTTGAGAAATGGAAAAACTACAAAAATACACCTTTAATTTTCCATCAGCAACGGCACTGTTAAAAGCTTTGGCGATTTCAATTCTTCCAATTTGATCCGAGTACAATATTCTGGCTTGTGAACCCACTACCTGGAAGAAATCAATTTATATAAGTAGTTTTGGTCTGAACCAAAATAAATAAAAACATCTGAAGCACATTTCCATTCGTTTTAACTTTGCTTTTGGATTATGATTTCGACATGGATTTTTTTTCTTATTCAGGTAGACCTTTCATCACACACATTTATGTATTTGTAAAATGTTTTGTAAAGGAGTCCATCAATGTACCGTGTGGTACTTTCTTGTGGTTCTTTTCATAATGATGAAATACAATTCAAAAGTAGCACAATGTAATGCCCTGAATATTTACAAGTGCGCGGTAATTATTTCCATTGGATATGGAATCGCATCAGTTAACATTTTCTCGTAAAAACGACGTTATTCTGGTGATGTAAACGTTTTAAACTCTCCGCACATATGTCAAGTTGTATTGATAGCATTGTGCACTGGCAGATCCTACTGAATGTTCATTACTACTGTTGTTGAATATGTTTTGGTTTATCAAAAATGAAATTATCTGGTATACAAATGGGTGCCGCACCGGGAGAAAATGAATATAACTAACAGTGTTTTTATAGTTCATCTTAAACTAAACATACCAGTTTATTTTCACTGGCTCCTCTTATCCAGTGTATGTTATCCTGGTATTGTTGTTTTATTCCTTCTGGTACTGTTATTGAAAAACAAAAATAAAACTTATACAAATTTGTATTTTGACGTAAAATATGTATTTCTCAAAAAGATATAGACAAGAGAGTGTTTACTGTTCCGTAACACATGACCTCACTTCCTAGATGAAGTTACGTGGTCAACTGCATTTGCCAATATTTAAAGTTTTTACTTTGGTTTTTTGGATTGTGGTTTGGACATGGACCGGTATGTTTGTGTTAGATTATTCATAATTAGCTGATGTTAGTTGCAATAAATCAATTTTACTTTGTTTCAAGCATTTTGATTGGTCAGATGTTTTTTGTTATTTTTGTATGAAAGAATTGGTTGTATGTTAGTGGTGTCATGTTACTAAGAACGATGCACAGGTAAATTTGTATGCGTGCCATATAGCGATTGTTGTGGCTGTAAAAGTATTAGATACGTTAATTTTTGTGCTTGAAATTCTATAAATTACTACTGGTATGAGAAATGAGAAATGAAATTAATTTTTCTTTTTGTTACGGAAAAATTAAACATTATGCACACATAATATAATTGAAAAATTAATTTCAAAATATTTTGAAAATAAGACTTAATCGCTTGCAAATGACTGAAGCCAACGCCAGCATAGAATAACAATTGATTAATTGATTTAATAATACCACGTATACACATGTTTATCGGAATGTAACGGGACTTTTGGCATTATTGTGTTGAATCAATTGATACTAGTATACAGAACCGTTCAAACCTGTTCAACTACAGTTTCCATCATGTGTTCGACATTTTTAAATTGTTGTTCCACAAATTTTCTTATAAGTATAGAGAACTTTTTCATGACGACATTGTTTCGCATTCACATTGAATAATAATTTGTTGAAGTCAAAACCTACTATGGTAAGTGTTTTGCTTAGAAGTTTTTCACTTGAGGATGCACAATAAAACTATAACAAGATTCAAATAAGAAATTGTCCTATAACCAAGAACAAGAAATAATTGACAAACAAAACAGGGAAAACAAAACTAGACAAGGTAACCATATACACGTATACATGTCACTGAGTGATTACGTGTACATAAAACTCCTGATTGTGGAGGGCATCGAATATTAGTTTGTTTTCGATATAATGAAATAATTATGCCCTCAAGCGTGGTTAGAGTTATTTTGGCGTGATGACATCATATCACATGTTTTACAGCCATGCCATTGTTCCCAATTAATACCAATTTATTGATTACCTCCCTTGTTGATTATATCCTCCAGAACACATAATGCGATTTCGTCAGTTGTATCTAAATCATTCGGATTACCAGATGTACACACCCACCTGTATAAAAGTCAAAACGTTACAAAAGTGCATAAATTTCGGGGTCTTCAATTATTGTTTTCCTTTATTTCCATCGAGCAATATACCTGCTTCTTGCTGACTCGGGGATATTGCAAACATTGGCCCGTCAAGTTCCCCTAGCTAGACAGGAGGTGCTTACCCTTCCGTAGCACACTGTCTCACTTCCTTTGTGGAAATTCACGCGTTTAATTTAATTTACCAGGTTTTTGCTTTGCACTTGAGATTGGATTTGGACATGAACCGGTATGTTTGTGTTTGGTTAAATGGTGCAATTTTATTGGTATAGAGCGAACAATAATTTTATAACACTAACAACTGGGGAGAAATTATTTATTTAACTACATGTTTATCATGATTAAAAATTTGTGTGGCGTATTGATTTTAATGAGCATTTTATGTGTGGAAACACGCGGTAACAATCATTTTTATAAACTAGCTTATCTCTGACTATAGTGAAATACAATATTTGAAAGACAGAAGACCACAGTATCCATATTCATTATTTTTAGTCCCCTACCGGCGAAAGACGAAGTGGACTTTAGGTCTGCGCTCTGTCGTCTGTCCGTCCGTCTGTCACGCCTCAGTTTTCCACACTTATTTTCTAAAATCTTTTATATAATGAACTGATTTTTGGTATGTGAGTCTACCATGATGAGTTGCAGATCAAGTTAGCGTTTCATTTACATGAGTTATGGCCCTTTGAACTTTGAAAATTCACTGAAATTTCAGTTTTCCGCTCTTTTTTTCTACACGCTTGCAGAAATGAAACTAATGTTTGGTATGTGACTCTACCATGATGAGTTACAGATCAAGTTTATGTTTCGTTTCCATCTGCTAATTTTTACGGGAGTTATGGCCCTTTGAACTTTGAAAATTCACTGAAATTTCAGTTTCCCGCTCTTTTTTTCTACACGCTTGCAGTTAATGAATTGTTTTTTGGTATGCATGTCAATCATGATGAGTTACAGATTAAGTTTACGTTTCGTTTCATTCCACTAGTTTTTATGGGAGTTATGGAAAATATGCGACCGGTAGGGGACTATGTATTGTTTTGCAATACTCTCAGAATGCTTGTTAAACTATCTTGGGTATATTTATTTTTATAATGAATCTGACCCATATGCGAAAGAGAAACCAATGTTGCCTTACCTAAATGGCCCAAATCCCAGAGAGAATATGTCCCCCATAATATCTTGTACGTATGACGGATATCTAAAAGTGGTCCCGGCAAGTCCTTCACTGCGGCCAACATCAGCACCTGAGTAACATAAAGACCATACCAATTAATGACAATGACATGGACGAATTATTCTACAACGAAACATTTTATTCAAAAAGAAACATTTGAAGCTAAACATCATGTACGTGATAGAAAAAAGAATTATCCGAGCATTTAAGTAGGACCTGAACCATACCGCTTAACTGTTATTGAAGAACCGAGAACACCCCTCAACAGGAATAAGAATGAATCAAGCATTTTAGTAGGACACGAACAATCCCACTTAATTGTTAATGGCCAAGCAAGAATACACATCAACACACTAAAACACAATAAGAATGACTGAAGCGTTTAAGTAAGACCTGAATCATCAGACATAATGGTTACTGTTTACATGAGATCACATATTTCCAAAGCCTGTTAGCAATATGTATCCTGTATCTTGATTCTGAACATATGTAAATGCCAAATTGTACTAAACTAAACTATATTTAGCACTTTGAGCATTTAGTGTTGTGCCAATTATGGTTTAATTAATGATAAAAATTAAGATTTGTGCAACTTAACCTAGAAGTATCGATACTACCAAATCTAGTTGATTTACCTGATCTACTTGCTTCCAACAGAAATGCATTACCGTAGTCAAAAAAGTACATCCCTTTGTTAGCAAGACGGTTAATGGCTGCTATCTGCCGACACAAACTGAAACAAAAGACATGAAAATGCTTAAAGCCAGAAATTATAATGGTTTGTCATCTTACCTGATGTGTATATATGCCAGAAAGCCAAGCAATTCAAATCTTTTACAAGTTTTGAGCATTTACAAGTTTGAATAAAAACTAAAAGCGGTCTAATTTTATGGATAAAAAGAATGCAATATACCAATGATAGAATCAAAAACAAACATACCAATCCATGTCCAAATCACAATGCTGTAGAAACGCAAAACATTAAAACAAATCAATTCAAACACGCGAACCTCCACCAGGGAAGTGAGGTCGAGTGCATCGGGAGAGTAAGCACCTCCTGTTCAGCTGTATGTTTGTATTATATCAACAGTACAGTTATTTTTAAAAAATAAAACATGGTCATTATAGTTACCTCTCCTTTACAAGATTTTTGAACTGGGTTGGATTTTCATGCATCATGGCACGTGACTCTTCGTAGGATAGCTACATAAAAAATAGTAAACTTGGTTATGAATTAATTATTTCCGATAGCAACGTATAGCGCAAAACATATATCGAAACTGGTAGGTTTCAATTCAGAAGGGACCCTTGCTATATTGGCTAAAAATAAATAACTTCGATCAAATCAAAATACTGTCTGTGGATAAATTCCTGTCAATCTGTTTAGTCTTCGTTGAGTTTTGAATAGATCCAGTTTTGTTTCTTATTACTAGTAATTTGATTTCTTTAGCTTGGTATTGATCTTTTCAAATAAAGTTAATCAAGTTATGTTGACCACTTTTCGAAAACTCATGGCTCATGTTTTAAGGTCTGGCTCGAGAAGACCCAACCAACTAAATTTTTGGATGAAACACCTACGCCTTAAGCTTGTTCAACTTTTAGCGATTTTAATGATTCTAGGCACTAGAATGCGTAGTTGAAAAATTGAAGCGCATAAACATTTCACAAGAATCTCCAGGTTTTTATGTCAAGAACACGTTTTAATGTTACAGCAACAATTTTTTTTTTTAATTTTTCTTTGATAAAAACCAGCTTAGTCTTTAAATCATTTACCTGTACAGGATAGTAGCCACCTTGAAATGGATTATGACAAGATGTCTGATCAGAACCTATATCCACCAATAAATCACCAGTACTGTCTAACTCGTATACCAACCTCTCCCTGCACAGAACAATACAAATCACTTATCAAGATCGTAATCATCAAAAACAAACATACAATTCATATCCAAATCACAATCCCAAAGCAAAATGTTGAGCAGGTGAACTTCTACCAGGGAAGTGAGGCAGGGTGCCCCTACGGAAGGGTAAATACCTCTTGTTGAGATAGCTACATCAGCCATATGTTTAAATAAAATTGAGAATGAAACAAAATACATGTACTACAAGAAATATTTTATTCAAAATCAAATTTTTTAAAATGTTCGATGCACAAAGAATTATAGTTAAAATTGTAAACCGACCATCTTACTATAGCCCGCCTAATTTGATTGGAGGTGTTCTTCTAGCCAGCCATATGAGACCAAGCTCATTTGAAAATTATCAACTTAGATTATCTTCACTTTACTTAAAGATATCCTAATAGTTTTCAAAATATTCATGAATTTAATGTGTCATTTTGAACATCACTCTATACGCTGATGACATCACTCTGAAATATTACCAAACGTTGCCTGATTTAAGTTAAGGAAAATCTTAGTTAAGTAATGAATGTGATATTGAGGCCAGTGATTTAATACATGTATGCTTTTTATAAACATTATTCTTGTTTAATATAATGTTTTGTTATGAATCTATATCTAAGTCTAATTTATAATTCATTCCATGCCCAAAGTACTATTAATTCATTTAGGATACATTAAATATCATGATTCGTCGATTTGATATAGAATAATATTAAAACATACCATAGATCTACTACATTGCCATGGTAACCTAAGCTAAGTATTTGTTTGTTTCTCCTAGCCTTGCGAACAATACTAATAATTTCGTCCAAATTGTCCAATATTTGCATCAACCACCCTTGGTTATAACGCTTTTCCAGAGCTTCTCGACTCACCTAAAATACAAACACATTGCGACAAACTTTCAAATCAAACTTCTTTCCATTAAACTTCGCTACTTAAATTAATACATACAATATAGAATGTTTTGGAGAAAAAAATAATTAAATAAGGAGAAGATGAGAAAGATTGTGCAATTCTAAATACTTTTTCATCCGAGGAAAAGTGGATCATCCAAGGAATGATGAATCTAGCTGAGAAACAGTGGATTCTCCGAGGACTGTGACAGAGGATCTTCTGAGAAAAAGTGGATTCTTCTAGGAACAGTGGATCTAGCATTGACATATCATTATGTTTAATGCCATCAAACCAGTAGGGAGGTATAGGTCCACAGGTTGTAAAAAAGTTAAAAGTATATTCCTAAAAGGACTTCAATAGCACCGCAGAACACTCTTTTTCCCTATGACCGGCAGCAGCCAGAAGTCGGAATTTTTAAAAACTAATCAATGCAACTTATTCATTGTTGAGGTTTATAACAAAAACACACATAACAATCTAGGTAAAACATAATCTTAAAGCAAAGTTAAAACTTTGGAAACCGGCAAATTAAGTTAAACAGGTGAATGCGCACCACTTTATTTACAACATACATCGGCTTTAACTCCAACACATCTATATGTTGTTGCTGCTTTGGGTTGAGCACCATATTTATATTTCATTTACAACATACCTCGGCTATAACTCCAACACATCTACATATTGTTGCTGCTTTAGGTTGAGCACCACTCATACCACCTAATCCAGAGGTGACAAATACCTGAAGGATCAAACAAACAAAACGCATGGTATCAGATGTGTGTGCATTTTGCACCCGTAAATTATGTATGCACTACTCAACTGGCATTCAATTTAGGTCTCTATACTATAAGACCAGTAGCTCATGGGAGTCGGAAAATATTTCTTTTTCCTCTTTCAAAAAAAGGACAGGTCCTTTTTACCTCTTAAACTGTGTAATTCATTATACCACGTACGTTGAAACATTTTTCCTAAAGACTTTTGATGGCATGTCCTATATGCATATAAGTAAGTTTATCAATATTTTTAGGTGGTTGCTACATTGAATGTACTGTTAAATAAGCGTTGCCCAATTGCATATGTCTTATGTTTATTGTCTGTGGCAGTATATTCTTGGCAATTCTTTCAACAAATCTAATTTTCAATTTCAACTTCCTCATAGATACATATGGTCCGACTATTTCAGTCACGTGCATTAGATAGATGCGGTGAAAATAGAGAACAGATGCGGTGAAAAATAGAGAACATAATGAAAGTCTCGAATCATGCAAGATATATGATAAAACTTCTACTTAACTTGTTGTTGTATGCTAATATATCAGTAATGTTTTATGACTATTGCAATAAGTCGTTATAGAATTTTATTTCGTCTGTTTATCCAGCAACAGTAGTTTTCGACAAAAAATATAAATACAAAGATGTATACAATCAAACAACAAGTCCGAAATGCACCTACAGATCTACTTTTATTCCCATTGATGTTTAATCAAAAACAAACATAACTAGAGATTGTAACTGGGATACCAGTTACGTATGATTTCCCACCATCCATAAATAATTTATGGCATATATCTGGTGAAAAGACCCAATTGGTGTAAAATTTTGTTGCCAATTTCATTACTGTGTCGCCAAAAAGGATACTTTTTGACACATACAACATTTGACGTAATACACTAGTCGAGTCGGGTACCTGCATGTGCAGGTAGTCTTACATCAAAGTTACGGCCCTTCATATATGAATTACAAGAGTGAATAAAACAATAAATGAACAAGAGATGTTGTTGTTTAGTTTTTAATCAACAGGTAAATTTTGTGATTTTCGCGTCACATGCGTTGTTAATGTTGTGTATATATTGCCTTGATGAACGGTTACATTCTAAAGGCAGTTGTGTTTGAAGTGCATTTGTACAGCGCCGACCTGGTAAACTAAAAAAATCCTACCTTCATTACTTTTTTAGATTTCTTTGAAAGTTAAAGTAGATTTAAATTAAAGTTTTCGGTTGAGAAAAATCGTACATTGGAAGGCCTTCTCGGCATTGGAAGTGACGTTTTCAATGAATTTCATTGAATAAGAAAACTCGTAGAACCCCTCTCAGGCCTCTGATTCGGCGTCGCCGCGTGTTACAATGAATGAACACGTATGGGAGGGTTTGCGCTAGGCATCGCCAACGTCGCCAATGGCGATTTTTTTCTTTAACTGGCGACAAAAAAACGGCGCTTTGCGATTTTTCTGGCCACAAGTTTTCAAAGTTCACCGGTATCTTGGTCACCAGTAATTAACAGGTGATAACACATTGAAGCCAGTGACGGATCGGCGAGTGTCACTGAATAAACACAGTAATTAACGACTGGTCTTAAAGAATGAGTTGATTAAGATCGTTGTCTTAGGTGTGAATGTAAGACCTTCTAATTATGGGCAGGTAGATCCAGGTGCATGAGGATATACCCAGGTGCCCTCCCGATGTCGTCAGACAGTATAAACACCGATGGACTCGGGATTATTGTAAAATCCAAAATATAATATAATAAAAGTTACCCTTCGTGATGTTTATTTAATTTTTTTTAAAAAGTTTATTGATTAATAATCGTGATTCAATGCGCAATACACATCGTATTTTAATTTCGCGACTTATATCGGTTATTCCTATATGTTTGAGGTTCATGACCATAACTATATATCTACTACTCAGTCAAAATATATAAATTTTTGTAACCCTAGTTAAGAATATTTCGTTCGGTCAAGAATATTCCTCAATTTTCGTATATATATATATATATATTATTTTTACTGAAAGTTTTACAACTTATGAGTGTATATACAATATAGTACAATATTTTGGCAATGTTCATGGAAATGGTACATTAAATTGAAATGTTTAAACAAAATAATTATCCTATAATATACAAAATGGTAGTTATAATAACTTAATTTTATTTACAATTTTTGCCTTAATTTTACGAGTATGATTTCGGGAAAAATAAATATTGGTGCCTCATAGATCGTGATCACGACTAAGGGAACAAAATAGTTTTTCAAAAAATGTTCTAAATTTCATTTCAAATTTTAATATAATTCTGATCTTATGCATCACCATAGCGTCAATTTTCCAATATATTTCAACACACTATATAAAGTCCGGTTAAAGGTAAAAACGACATACCGGTCATTAGGAAAGTGTCAGTCAGTAAAGGAGAAATTTCATTGGTGTTAACTTAAAAAGTGGGCAGTCTTCTACTTCCACAGTCAGTGATTAACAGAATACCCCGAAGCCATTTCGACACGCTTAACCTTCTTCGATCTATCAAGGCAAATTGTATACACCATTCAGCTCATTGTGTAAGGTTTTAATAACAGGCGTGTGACGTGACAAGCTGTGGTTTTAAAAATCGCGAAGTTTTTGATGGTCACTAATCGGATTAACTCATAGGTGAAATATTTGCTTGGTATGATTAAAGTGTCGTAACCAGCTTATGTCCATTCAGAATTAGTTTCCCCGGGTATTTAACTACGTATTCAATTAAGCAATGTACACCCACCCACCCAGCTTCAAGATAACAAAAATGAACACGTCTTGATTATCTACACAGACAACAGATTATTGGTACCAAATTTCATCTAAATCCATCAAGCCGTTCCCGAGATATGCTTCAGCATATGGTACTGACGGAATAATAATAATAATAAATAATAATAATAAAAATAAAAATAATAATAAGAAGAAGAAACAGAACGAAAACAATATGATTATATTATAATAATCCATGTCCGAATCACAATCCAGAAGCAAAGTAAAAACTTTGGAACTGACAAGTTAGGTTAGACACGTGAACTTCCACCAAGGAAGTGAGGCCGGGTGCTCCGGAAGGGTAAGCATCTCCTGTTTAGCTAGCTACACCCGTCACGTGTGTAATCAAAATTGTGTGGAAGGAACATGGAACTATGGGACGTCAAATATATCCAGGGCAATCCTGGACACAGAGACATCAAACTTATCAACAATACTGTGATGACGGCCATAAAACTTTTGGAGGGCCTTGATAAGCCTAGGCTTGCAATATCCCTGATATAATATTATTGTCATATAATGTATATGTGTACACCATTTTGAATGCAATAAATAATAAAAATTTTAAAATGGTTTATTATTATTATTAAAATTTTAAAAAAATCTACATTACCTTTCCAGCCATATCTGAGGTACCTAACTGTTTCCTGGCCGCGTTAAGTACGGTCAACTGAAATATTTTATAACAATTAAGAAAGTAATTTCACAAAGATATAAAAATGTACTCCAATTCGATCTTTCCATTATATTTATCCATATTCATCATATTCTAAGCCAAATTAAAATTGGATAAATGTAAAAGGATGGACCAACACAACATGATACTTTGCAAGTACCATTTATTAAGTATAAAAAAGAACAATACAGTAGTTACACTAGTATTTTGCTACCAATATACTGGAGTGTATGTATTGCTTTAGTAACTTGTAAAGCGCTCAGATATTCTTTATTAAATACTTTGCGATGACTTAAAATGTGAACGTTTTGAAAAAAAATATGCTTAGCTTTTTTAATTGATTCAGTAAATTATTTTTTAACTTTTACGTTTCTGTTATATGCGTTTATTTAACAATAATCTTACCGTTGTTCCGTGTACAATTCCCTGTGGTCCAATGTAACAATAACTACCAGCGGTCATCTGACCATACCTAACAAATTCAACCAAAATCCAGTTAAAGATTTGGCATTAAGAACATTTATTTTGTCTGCATTATTCAAAATGTATTCTGGGTCAAGTGTTCCACTAGTTTTAATATGATTGGGACTGTTAGCGCTTTTTTAAGTAGTTAAAACCTTTACATTTGGGTTCTATTTGTTCGGCACATAAATTATATGTCCAAAATATCCAAGGAGTTCCATAATCAAAAACAAAAATAATCGACAAAATAATCGCGAATTTGTTTATGAAAATGGTTTTATTTATACCAAATATTCAGCTAAAGACCATATCGCGAACGTTGATAGTCGCGAAATGGTTTTGGTGATAGAATCGCGAAAGTTAATATCTGCGAATAGTTTACAGTATTTTTTCTTGTTTCTTTTTAAGTCCGTTTGTTGTCTTTTGCTCTTCCAAGAGATCATGCATAAAAACCAGGTGAACTAGGCCAAAAGGTTTGAAGGTTGATTCTTGTAGGAAAATGTCCCTAGTTACTGAAACCAATTTCTTACGCGTCAAATCGTTTCCGATTTTTCAATCAGAAACAGTTTTTGAAGAAAGTCTCTGCAAATGTTAAATTTTTGGAAAAACTAAAAATTCCAGATTTTGAAGCATTCTGTAACAAAAACAACATAAAAATGTTCATTCTATCTTTCATTGTGGACACATGATAGATTAAAAGGCAAAACAACTTGACAGTTTTCCGATTTTGTGTCAAAATTTTAAAATTGGCGCTGAAAAACGCGTTTTTATCATATCTACCGTCTTTCGATTCTTGTAAATTTCATGTTTATGCATTAAATCTGACAAACTATATATTTTTATAAAGCCTTGATAGTCCTGTAGATAAAAGTGTAACTCAAATTTGGAAATATGAAACCTTAAGACCGTAGCAAATAAATATGCTTCCCCTACCCCAAAAATACGAAAATGTCAAAAATTCTTTATTTCGGCCCATACTTGCCAATAAGTGTCTAAAACAAAACATAATTGTTTGTTAAATCTCCCGTCAGTTCCCAACATATTTATAAAACAATAATTTGTAGAGTGTTTGGTGATTTTGTATGAAAAATTGCACTGTGCATATAACAATAGTGTGGAAAATGCGTTTTCATTAAATCTCTTGTACTCTACTTCTTGTAATTTCGTTATATAGGCATTGAATTTCGAGATTTATATGTTGATGTAATATCATAACATATTCGAGTCTGGCAACATAAAAAACTATCGGAAATACCGAAGTTTATGGATGAAATGGATAAATTTATTTCCCCTACCCCAAAATTGAAAAGCATGCGAAAATCCATTTTCATGCAATATATTCCGATTTGTGTTTCTAATGAAGATTTCAAGCATAAATACATGCAACAATGTTAAAACAAGCTTTAAGGATTTAAAATATTTGTAAAATGCTTTAGCTTAAGGACAAATAGGTCTAACTAACATGAAAAAATTGCTTATTTTACTCATTTATATGTAAAACACTACACGAAAAAGGAGCTTCGCCTCTTGTATTTTTGTTATTTAGGCAGTGTTATATATTGACGTAATTCCCTGACATATAAGTTTTTAATAACACCAAAAACTGTCTGAAATAGCCTATCTTGTAGATGAGGCGAATGAATTTATTTCCCCTACCCCAAAATTGAAAACAAATGTGAAAACCCTGTTTTAGTCAATATGTGGCAATCAGTATTTCAAATGGAAGTTTCAAGCAAATGTGCCTGTAACGATGGTAAAAAAAGCTTCAAGGATATAAGATAATTATTCACAGAAAAATGTCCACTTACATGTAATTCATTTTCAATGTGCTATGGCAAAATATAAGCTTTGCTGTTTCTATTTTTGTTATTTAGGCATTGAATCACCAGTGTTATATATTGACATAATTCCCTGACATATAAGTTTTTAATAACACCAAAAACTGTCTGAAATAGCCAATCTTGTAGATGAGGCGAATGAATTTGTTTCCTATACCCCAAAATTATGAAAAACCCTTTATAGGCCATGCATGCACATTTATGCTTTTAGTGAAGTTTTAAGCAGGTATCTATGCAACAATTATGTTTTTATTATTCAAAGTAATCGTAAAATGTATTTTTACATTTATTTTTATGAAATATTCACATTTTAACTTGAAAATAAAAAACAAACATACCAATCCTTGTCAAAATTACAATTTTCCAAAAGAAAAAAATTGAAACTAGCAAATTGGGCAGGGGGCTCCTGAAGCATAAGCATCTCCTGTTTAGCAATACACCCGCTCATTTGAAAAATTAGGAATACACACAATTTTACGAACAGCCTGATAACATGAAATAATAAATGCAAAGTTCCTTTGTAGTGAAATATAATGTTAAAATGGTAAAACTGAGTGTAAGGCATTTCTGTTTATGGTTTGATATAAAGCTATTGGTTTTCATCGGACATATCTCTATTAGATAAAGTAAATCAGATCCGTGAGCTTTCTAAACCATATTCATTATTACTGAATCCCGTTTATCAAAGATTGTAGCCACATTTTACAAAACTTATTCCTGTGGAATCATTTCATTAGGAAGTGACCTAATGTACAATTGCAGTCTCCACTAAAATCTTATTTTAAAAAGTCTAAAGTTTTCAATTTCACTTCAAACTGACAAAATTTATATGTCCAACTCCAACTTTGTATCCCTTAAAGGAATGATTGATAGCTATTACACCACAATTTACCTGTGATAATATGATAATGACAAAAGAAAGTGTTATGGAACACCTTTCAATCTTAAGTCTGTGACCAAGTGCCCAGTGTCACGTTATTTTAAGAAAATAAGATTTTTAGCATTGTACATTAGGTCACTTCCTAATAAAATGATGTCACTAGAAAAAAATGGCAAAGTTTGTAAAATGTGGCCACAATCTTTGATAAAAGGGGGTTTTAGAAATAATGAATATGGTTTAGTTATCAAAAACAAACATTCTTATCCATGTCCGAATCACAATCACGAAGCAAAGTAAAAACTTTGGAACTGACAAGTCAGGTTAGACACGTGAACTTCCACCAGGGAAGTGGGGCCGGGTGTAATCTGGAAGGGTAAGCACTTCCTGTTTAGCTAGCTACACCCGCCACGTGTGTAATCAAAATTGTGTGAAAAGAACATGGAACTATTGGACGTCAAATACATCCGGGGCAATCCTGGACACAGAGTAAAATTAGTTTAGTAAACTTCTTTAATTATGCGAGATAATCACGAATAATAGGTAAACACTACTACGTAATATAACCGATGTCATAGAAAAGCAGCAAAAAGCTAAAAGGAGAATCACGGATATAACAAATCCTTTAAAATTTAGATATGTTACTAAAGACTATTTCAATTCTATAACAACAATTATTATGCACAGGATACAACTGTTTACATTATTTTACACAACATTTAATCTTAACTTAAACGCATTAAATTTGAATTTTGCAACATTGGTAACACTTTTTCCCTTTTATCCTCCATCAAATATAGACCCAGTAGATACTTATGTTTTAGCTAAAATAAGCTAGAAATGGACAGCAAAGGTCGGATAGAAAAAGTGAAATTGCTAACAGTGCCAGGGTTGCAGAGAACTGATTAAATGTGCCGTGTAAATCATTAAACATAAACACAAACATAATGATAATATAGCAAAGTAGCAAAAGCAAAATTTAAAAGATGGCAAAGGTAAGCAAGTAAACATCTGGCAGGAAAATAGGCCGAGTGTTCGGAAAGGGTAATCGCCTTCTCCCACCACATGTGAAATCAAAATTGAGAATGAAAGTAGTGACAAGAAAAGTCATTTCAATTCAGAGAGTTTAGAAGAAAATTGAACCAAACTAAACCAGTTTATTGCTAGAGATCGTTGAATCTTTAATTCAAACATATTTCAGTTACTTTTACAATAGAAACCAAAGAAGAGCTGATCACAGTAACCACTCTCTGTCATCATGTACTGTTCGACAAACAGAACTCTACCGCCTTAATGTACCTTCAATAAGTTTAAGAGGAAGGATGTAAATTTATATGCATGTCCAAATAAATTATGATTTTGAAGATGATTTTGATGATCTGTCCCAAGACTGACTGACACTGCCTTGCAAATGACAAAATGTTGTGCGACATATTTAGAGTGCGTACCACTTACACAATTATTTTTGCGCATTGTCTTATTTGCAAATATTTTGGATTTCTATCAGTTAACTTTTAGTCAGAAGTTCCCTTCGTTGTTTTAATGGTTGTATATTTTCATGTTCTAGCGATTTTAGTGTAAGCGCATTGACTCCATATCTGACATCCGAAATTCAATGCCTATATAACAAAAATAGAAACAGCAAAGCTTATATTTTGCCATAGCACATTGAAAATGAATTACATGTAAGTGGACATTTTTCTGTGAATAATTATCTTATATCCTTGAAGCTTTTTTTATCATCGTTACAGGCACATTTGCTTGAAACTTCCATTTGAAATACTGATTGCCACATATTGACTAAAACAGGGTTTTCACATTTGTTTTCAATTTTGGGGTATGGGGAAATAAATTCATTCGCCTCATCTACAAGATAGGCTATTTCAGACAGTTTTTGGTGTTATTAAAAACTTATATGTCAGGGAATTACGTCAATATATAACACTGCCTAAATAACAAAAATACAAGAGGCGTAGCTCCTTTTTCGTGTAGTGTTTTACATATAAATGAGTAAAATAAGCAATTTTTTCATGTTAGTTAGACCTATTTGTCCTTAAGCTAAAGCATTTTACAAATATTTTAAATCCTTAAAGCTTGTTTTAACATTGTTGCATGTATTTATGCTTGAAATCTTCATTAGAAACACAAATCGGAATATATTGCATGAAAATGGATTTTCGCATGCTTTTCAATTTTGGGGTAGGGGAAATAAATTTATCCATTTCATCCATAAACTTCGGTATTTCCGATAGTTTTTTATGTTGCCAGACTCGAATATGTTATGATATTACATCAACATATAAATCTCGAAATTCAATGCATATATAACGAAATTACAAGAAGTAGAGTACAAGAGATTTAATGAAAACGCATTTTCCACACTATTGTTATATGCACAGTGCAATTTTTCATACAAAATCACCAAACACTCTACAAATTATTGTTTTATAAATATGTTGGGAACTGACGGGAGATTTAACAAACAATTATGTTTTGTTTTAGACACTTATTGGCAAGTATGGGCCGAAATAAAGAATTTTTGACATTTTCGTATTTTTGGGGTAGGGGAAGCATATTTATTTGCTACGGTCTTAAGGTTTCATATTTCCAAATTTGAGTTACACTTTTATCTACAGGACTATCAAGGCTTTATAAAAATATATAGTTTGTCAGATTTAATGCATAAACATGAAATTTACAAGAATCGAAAGACGGTAGATATGATAAAAACGCGTTTTTCAGCGCCAATTTTAAAATTTTGACACAAAATCGGAAAACTGTCAAGTTGTTTTGCCTTTTAATCTATCATGTGTCCACAATGAAAGATAGAATGAACATTTTTATGTTGTTTTTGTTACAGAATGCTTCAAAATCTGGAATTTTCAGTTTTCCCAAAAATTTAACATTTGCAGAGACTTTTCTTCAAAAAGTGTTTCTGATTGAAAAATCGGAAACGATTTGACGCGTAAGAAATTAATTTTCAGTAACTAAGGAAATTTTCCTACAAGAATCAACCTTCACACCTTTTGGCCTCGTTCACCCGGTTTTGATGCATGATCTCTTGGACTATCTTGTTTGCATTGATTATTATAAAGTACGCGATTTTGATTACAACGAACTGACCACCTCAATGTGTTAAAAATCCCTACATTTTGAGCGTAAACCCCTTATTATTCCACCCATTCTCCATTTTTTTTTTTTTTTTGGAGAGCATAGTGGCGATTAATTACACAAATGTATATGTGTTCTTTGTCCATATTTCTGCATTTTTATCAAATATATTTTATACTAGAAAATAAGGTTCCATTAAAAACTGTACGTAATCCGTTTGCGAAACTTGTCATGCATGTAAGATTTTGCTTTTCAGCAACAGAATTTAAAACGTTGGAATTACGTATGAATTATATGTATTTATTGTATTGCATGAAATACAGCAAAACAATTTTCATTGTTTAACTTAATTATAGGAAGAAAAACTCACATTGTTACCCCGAGAGCAAATAATTTTTCATACATATCTCTTGATGAATAGTTTGGTATGACCTGAAATGTAATGTTACCAAAAAGTCAAATGTTTAATAGAAAAATGAAAAACATGTACTAAGCAAAAATATGTGCAACCAAGAATACGAAACAATAAAAAGTTTATGAAAGAAAAATGTAACCATGTCAATTTAAAAAAAATAATCGCACTAAAATGTTAATATTGCTCTTAACCATATATCAGAAGTACATACAATTACTAGAAAACACTTGTACTTGGTAATTAGCATCTGACCACATATCAGAAAAAGGGATTTATCTAAGATACGTACCATTCCATTAGTAATGATCAGTCTTGGTGCTGAAGTAGAACTAGGAAATAATCCTACAGGATGTCCGGAGTACATGACCAATGTCTGGCCATCAGTCCACTTTATAATGGTTTATCTTAGATACTTACCATTCCATTGGTTATGACCAGTCTTGGTGCTGAAGTAGAACTAGGAAATAGTCCTACAGGATGTCCGGAGTACATAACCAATGTCTGGTCATCTGTCATATCACACAGGTACTTTATCACCAACCAAAACTAAATACAAAACGCACCACATAAATCATATATTCAATTGAAACACTAGTAAATAGCAAAACGTTATTCAAGTGTGTTAATGGGCACTAAAAGTTGGATTCTTCTAAACATCGACAAATTTTTTTTTGTTCCGTATTTTATAGCAAGTTTCTATTTCATGTGTGTAATTTTATCTTATTACAAGTAAACAGACCCAGAATAGACGTCTTTAATGGGTGTATTACTCCACAAAATCCAGGATTGCATTTTACATCAGAAACTTAGTCCCCTAAATATTTCCTTTTTAAGCGGTAGTCAAAAGGAAGTACGAGTATGCAATGCCTTATCCATGCTGCGTAAGTTTCACATACACGTACATGAATTTTGTTAATTCAGCATATGACCAATGCATATACACCATGAAATTATGCTTATATGATAATCAAGTTTTAAAATAGAATTACATGTATTATACCATTTTGTCTAAAATGCCTTACAAGTAATCGTGTTTTACAGTTTCTTTATCTTGTATCGACATCCAGAGTACTGACCATGTGAAGGTATTACAAACCTGTGCCCAATTAGAAAACACTTGTCCATTACCGCCATAGGTTACTAGTTCCTGTGGAAATTGAGCAACATGTGGATCTAGATTGTTTAATATCATATGGATGATAGCAGCTGCTTGGCGAGTACGGGCAGGGATTTCGTCAATGGGGTAAGCTCTGAAAAAGATCAACATGTATTGTTTGACATCTTTGGATACCGGTCCATATTCAAATCAAGCCCAAAAGCGAAGTAAAAACTTAGAAATCTGGAAAAGTTAAACACGTGAACGTCCACGAGGAAAGTAAGGAACTAATAATAATACGATAACCATAGCAACAAAGAATAGAACACATTATTGACGAAACAAGAAATAAGCCCCCCCCCCCCCCCCCCAAAAAAAAAAAACAAAAAAAAAACCCAATAATCTTTATTTGTAAAACTTCTACTGGTAACAGAATAGCCATAATGACAAAATTGTATCTAGTGCCGTGGTTCAAGTTCTTTTTGGTGGTGCCATGACAGTGGTATATTGAAACAGGCTCAATCGCACACGTAGTTTGATATATGAAGCATTGTGAAATTTTAGAATTAAAGTTAATTCTTAAAGAAAAACAATTAGTCGTCCAATTGAAAAATGTCCCATATCCTTACTTATGATTGCCAATGCAAGTTATCATATCTATATAAAATGAAATCATCAGTTGGTTTAATCTAGAAAATTCTTTATTATAAAAGCAATGTTTTTCTTAAATGCAAACACTCATTTTATTCGCACGCCTTACCTCATCTCAAGCTGTGGTAAAAACCTATACATGTAGATATGTCCATAGTTCTGTAATTCATCAGCGAATTCTTCAGCTAAAGTCCCGTGTATTGATGAAGGGAAATAACGCAGGGCATTTTGCAAGGCAAGCTTCGTGGTAATTGAAAAATGAAAATATTTAGTTGTTTAAACTCTACTTAGCAATACCAACAATCGTCATAAACATAACACGATTCGCTGGATCAAAGAAAAACCTATTAAAATATTTTTGTTAAGAGGATTCTGCTTTTGGGACGGACAATCACGCACTCGACACAATGGAAAAATAGAGCCAAAAGTTTCTATCCAAGCAACCGTAGGAAACTGTCTTACAAGTGCTCATTTTATAAACCTAGAATATTTGACACTGTGGTTACATGATGTTATTTTATTCCACTGAAACCTAGTGGAAGGCTCCGTGTTCGATTCTCGGAATAGTTCGATCCAAGACAAGGAACATTCCACTTAGAAAGCAAACATTTTAATCAAATGACCTTTCAATGAAAAGGGTAGTAGAAGCATCTTATCGATAAAGAAACCGATTTTCCCCAATAACAGAAATGTCTTCCAGACAGCTCAATAAACTGGTGTTGACTCGATGTAATTATAGTCATCATTGAGATGTTGAGCTCCAATATATACATGTAGAAATTTTATGCAATGATATTTCTATTATTTGTGTAGCATTGTCCTATAGTGATGGTGATGATTGCAAAAACAGACTGCCAGAGAGAGAGAGAGAGAGAGAGAGAGAGAGAGAGAGAGAGAGTATTACCCGTTGTTCTTCAGATGAGAGATTTGGAGTCCTAACTGGTGCATGAGGTACGGTTTCGTCCCTTGGGCGTCTTTGTGGGAGAGGGTCTAAGGGAAGACCCCCACAGATTTCTTTGAGGGAAGACATTACTTAATACACTTAGTAGGTAAATAAATAAACAACCTAAATTTTAATGTGTTATCTGTCCGTTAACTGTGTTTATTAACTTATCTCATCAACAGGTGTCTATTTCCTATGCAAAGTTACACCTTAAGACATTTAAGGACGCACAACTCTTTAACAAATAATACATATGGTTGCCGTATAAAAATTTACATTGCGTGCATAATTACCACTACGGTAGCTAAGATGGTAGAGTGTTCGCTCCGTACGTGGGAGGTCGTGGCTTCAAAACCGGCCGGGTATGACCAAGACCTTATAATAGGTGATTTTTCTTTCGCCAAGTACTTTGCATTTAGAAACAAAAGTCACAGGGTCCTTCGGAAGAGATCCTTAAAACCGATTATCCTTGTAACGTCAAGCTTGACGTTAAAGAATCCTCCCTGCACAACGTCAAGCTTGACACGTTAAAGAATCCTCCCTGCACAACGTCAAGCTTGACACGTTAAAGAATCCTCCCTGCACAACGTCAAGCTTGACACGTTAAAGAATCCTCCCTGCACAACGTCAAGCTTGACACGTTAAAGAATCCTCCCTGCACAATTTCTGACACTTCACCAATCTTTCATTAATGCATCTCTCGACATAATAGACACCCATTTAAAACGTTTATAAATGTTGTAGATGCATTCGAGCGAGTTTATTTTAACTGCATTTGATTGTATTAACTGATCCGGTTCCGTGACTATAACATGAAAGTTCTGATTTGATGGGATATTGCTTCCAGATCTTGTTCACGTTTCTAAAGTAGCTAGTCTGTCAATATTTACAGATCGATGAAGTTTAAATATCCATGTATATGGTGTTCCGAAATTAAGGATAAGTGTAATGGGATGCTATTAACCAAATTTGGTTCTATTCTGCCTAACAGTTTTAGAGGAGAATTTCAAAGCATCTGCTTAAAATGACGCTTCGTTTGCATAATCCGCAGAACCCGGGTGAACTAAAAAGTTGTTTTTACTTTGCTTTTGGATTGTGATTTGGACATGCATTTGGTATGTTGGGTTTTGATCTGTCAAACTGAATGGCTGTCTTAGCATTCTAACTATTTAACCAACTTATCATTATATTCAATAACACTCAATATACAGCCACAGGGGGGGGGGGGGTGATATTGGGCGCAAACTGAAAATAATGCTATTTACACAGGTGAAGAATTATTATGGTGTCAATTTGATTGTTCTAATTGACACAAACAAATATTTCCCTTAAAAACTAAGGTTCTTGAAATTTGGTAGGTCTGTCACAACAATGAACATTTACAGAATTATCATTTTATTAACAACAAAGTACAAGTCGTATGTTTTGAATTGCCCATTTATTAAGTTCATTCTACCCTGTGTCATATCAAACCATAATTAAAAATTACTACATAATTAAATTGTTGCATTTAATTGATTTGAAACATAATTCATAATTCATCAAAATTTTGTTTACAGAAATACAGAAATCTATATTTCTATTGAGTTCAAAACCTTAAACCTGTTGATTGAAAATATGATAATTATGTAACAAAATGCATAGCCAAAAAAAAATTAATAATAGATGTATGAATAACAAGTCAAACTTTATCCAAAAAAACCCATGGCTGATGACAGCCAAATAAACACTATGTCTCCCACACACCTCTTCAGCAATTCTTAATCAATAAATGATAGGTTCTGTCAGAATTATTTACTATTCACATTTCAAATTGTCAATGTGAGCATTTAGGCATTAGGTTAATATGTACCCAATACCAAACAAATAGTAAATTGCTAAAAAGAAACTGGAGCAATCAAAAATAATTTAAACAGTTTTGCTTGAATTGTTGATCAACGGTCAATTTCAATGCCTTGACATTCTTATTTTATTACCATAGGGACTGATAATAATTTGTAAAATACTGATCAAATTTCAAGAAATAGTAAAAACGTCTGAAAAGACTTTTCACTGCTTTTATTACAGATTATTTTGTATGGTATTTACTTGTTTTGATTACCAGATATTTGTTACCAAAAATTATGAGACAAAAATCTTCCTTGTGCTTGTGCTAAGAATGAAAACAGTTGTGGAATGACAACATATAGACTAGTTTAAATTGAGAGAGTAGTTTCGAAGCTCAAATTATGAAGGTGGTTATCATTGAGTCATTTAACACACTGGTGATGATCACCATACCTTGTATATACATATTACTGACACTAAATTAATTCTGTAATACTGGCATACATATTTAATAAAGATTGTCAAAATGAAAAAACAATCAACATCAATGATCATGACACCTATCCTAATCTTTCAAAGCAACTAAAATGTGAAAACAGGAACAGAATTACTTTAAACAAATTATAACTGAAATGGGATGCCATTTTAAAGGTGTCCCCAAAATGAACCCCAACTGGGAAATCCATGTTTTCCCAACCATGTGCTTCATTTTATCTCCTTCACCGAATGGTTGTTCCCGTGAAGTTTCATAAGGACCAGTTTTCGAGAAAATTGGCAGAAAAAATGGAATAAGTTAAACTGTCATATTATAAATTTTTGCATATTTCATTCAAAAAATTCAAAATATAACATTACAAAACACTACCCCCCCCCCCCCCTTTCATTTTGGGACCTAATGAGACATTTGTTTTGTTATGTATATTATTATAATAATATCATTTTCATTAGAAAGCAAAATTTAGCAGATAAATAATATTTGGTCAATTACTATCATATAATTAACTTAATAAATGAAAATTCAGATGCACCACACATGTACGCTTTTAACACACACACACGCACACACACACTTAATAAAAATTTTCCCACAGAAAACAACGGACTTCATCCATGTATCATGTCGATACATTTTTTTCATTAGTGGCTATGGAAATCATGCCTAATATTACCATAATAACTAGAAATGTCTCTTGAGAGCCAAATACCCCCTGTCCGAACATCTATAAGTTTTTAATGTTTCCTGTGACCTTGGCCTTTCCAATATGATCTTGGTTCAAGGTCATGACATACCTCTGGAACACAAAAATTATTCATGTGAAGTTTTATGACAGTCCTCCAAAGCAATTATGAGATATGGCGTGGACAGGATTTTACATGGACGGACAGATATGGTGTTTCCTAGACTAGTTTGGTATAACTAACAACATAAAACTGTGTACTTCCATATCCAGAGAAACAAATTCGATTGTGTTGGGTATGATACAAATTTGATGGTGTTGGGTATAACATGATAGATGGATGAAACAGGTGACATAAAAACACACATACACACAGTGTGATTCTTAACATTAAATACAAATTTTTAAATCAATAAATTAAAAAAATATAATTTTTCAAAATTAACAATGTTAACTACAATGTATTTAATTTATCTACAGTACATGTAATAATTGTGATTTAGTGTATATATATATGTAAATTTCTCCCAAAATGTAATTCAAAAGATCACATTTAATTAAAAGATTACAGATTTCTACATACAACAATTATGACTACATACACAGGTATATGTTGAAAACAATAAAGCAGGAAGCAATTCCCCAAGCTAAGCAAAGCGAAATCACTAATCAAGCATTGAATCTTCGTTTTACTTTGGGTCATGGAAAAAATGAACGGATGCTGAGTATATTGTGTTTTGCAAAGCTAAAACATTATTTTCTTTTGGGTCATTGAGAACTACATTGTAAAAAAGAATGGACGTTGTGCAAATTGGTTAAATTCGTGAAGGTAAATAATTATTTTCTTAAATGCAAAATCAGAAAAATGTGCCAACCACCACAGCAAATGGCAGCAGGGCTGTAATCTATGGTAATTTCACAACTATTCTATACCATCCAGCATGAAAGCAGGTGTAATTTTATGGCAAAAATCTTTAGGTTTCACCATTAAACCAATGAAATCATTACAATTCATCAAATATTGGACAAAACGTTAACTAAACGTTCACCACTAGATGGAAAAAGTTCACCACTAGATGGACAAAGTTGAAAGAGATAAAGAGATCAAAAGAAATGTGGAGATATTTAAACGAGGTCAAAATGGTTTACAGCCCAGTGATAGTAGAGGTTCTAAGGTGGCACTTTGGATGACATAGTTATGAAGAAATAATTTTGTTTTAAAAAATATAAAAAAATGCAGCAGGGGTGCTAAAGTAGTAAAAATGTTTAAAAATACAGAGAATAGTCTATGCAAGTAAATGGTAAAAGATGCAAATGGACATTTTAATTTATATAAACACAGTTATTTTGACAGACAGGATTTAACATAATTTACATAATTTAACAAAGTTTAAAACTGTAATTTCTATAGACATATTAAGAATGGGAAGAAAACTGTTAAGGGTTTAACATTAGCAAACTGACAATCTAAGAAAATGTATTGGTATCTAAAAGACGAAAAGAATCATTTTCAAAATGTTTTTGATTACAATCATTTACAGAGGTGGATAATAACACTGGATACCTGTACAAACAAATATTATTAATAGATACAGTTGTATATTTTACAACTTACATTACTTGAGTTAAATCTATAGTATACCAAACCTGTTTAACAGCATGACAGTTTACAAGATTTGCTATTCATGATGTATTGTTGACCATTTTTAGCACTCTTTTGGAGATTTAAATGCAGATCCACATTATGAATATTGAAATATAAAGTACTAAAATTTTATATTATACCGGTATTAATTTTAAAGCAAATACATTTCCTCATCAGTGGTGATTTCATATTATACAAGTGTTAGTTTTACAGCAATAGACGGCTGTTTGGGAATACATTTCTTCATCAGTGGTGATTTCATATTATACCTGTGTTAATTTTACAGCAATAGATGGCTGTTTCGGAATACATTTCTTCATCAGTGGTGATTGGACCAAAATTGTGAAACCATTTTTTAAGAGGTTTAAAAAATATCCAAAGGACCAATACACATGTATATATATTTAACCAAATTAAGCCGAGGAAATACATGTACCTTTCACGAGGAAGTATACCTTAGTTTTTGAGGATTTTTTAAAAAAGAGTTAGATTTACCATAATTGTAATTATTATAGGCTATATATATATACATGTATTACATTTTTGTCTTGTTAAGATTATAAGCAAATTGTAAGGATTATCAATGCAAAAACAAAATGAAAAAAAAATGACAAATAGGATACACATACAAACATAAAACTCAAAAATCTGAATGAAGGGTCAAGTGTATGTAAATACATTTTGTAAGTTCTTTTGCACCTAAGTAGAGAGAGCCAAATGCCAAATGTAATGATTGTTCATAAAAAGATTTTAGGCAGCAAATAGTTCTTTAAAAAATCTGAACACATTTCTATTACATCCAAATCAGCCAAAGAAACATGAAAACAGTGTAAAGTTTCAACTGCAGTATAAGTACATGTATTTCAGAATTAAATATGCATGGCACAGAACAACTTTTGACTTTAATAATTTTTTAGATTGAAAATATATGTCAATGGGGTTCACTGCTGCATGAAGTGATACCTTCTTATGTTTGTGATATAAGATCGCATGAGATGATGTTTCTCGTAAAAAGACCTTTATTCAGGGAATTTACAATGTAAACATTTTCTAAAGTGTTCCACATAAACATTACAAGTTATTGATCATGTGGTACAGCAGCAAACCCCATGTGTTTGCATAGAGTGTTATTTAGACTTTAAAGACACATTTTTAAAATCCAAACTGAAATACTGAAGGCTATACATACTAAATAAAATACTGTAATACTGTTATATCAATAGCATGTAAAATATATGCAAAACATGTACACACAAAATAAATCTGAAGCACTCATTTACAATAGCGATACACTGTACTACACATGTACGTAATTCAAAATTTTAATTTAAACAATGATATGGATTAGTTTTTAAATTGTCAATTCATAAATGGATTTCTTTAATCTTAACTGATAATTCAATTATGCAAATCAACTCATTTGTTACCACAGAAAAATTGTTTTTCATTATAATATTATATCTAATATTCAGATACATTTTAACATTTTAAGGTGAAAAGTCATCATAAAAAGATAGGCAAATTTAGTGAGTTAGGATCTCCGTCAATAGGTTTTTTTGTTTTTTTTTAGATTTGCAGTTATGTTCAAAGGCAATAACTCCCAAGAAAATGAGCAAACCAACTCAGGTAAATAATATGTGTATCTCCTATCAATGTTGATGCTTTGCAGTTAGTATATAAATAGTGCTTCAGAGCTCTGGATAATAACCTAGTACTCCGAACAAGAAGTGTCTGGATGAATGGAAGGACAAACTTAATACTGGGTATCGCCCTCTTTGTCTGTATGAAGGAGGAAAATGTGATGCCCATCAATGGTATCATTTTAGCCACATTGCTTACAGCTTTTAAAATCCAATATTCAATTCAAATCCATTCTTGAAGTTGTCTCCCTTTATAAATTGCTAAACTATATTCTAAGACCCAAATTTAGGTTGACTGAGCAAAGTTCGTTAACAGTAGGTTTAAATAGGTTTCAAAGTAAATCTTAAATATATATCTTACAAATGACACTTACTGAAGTATTACTAAGTACTGAGATTACAAAATAAGGTGTTATGGTATGTAAGTTTTAGTTTCATATAGTTCTGCCTGGTTTGGCGAGATCTGCCGGCTGTATGGCTACAAACCTACTATACATATATACTGATAACATGACAAGACATGCCCCTATTGTGAACTGTAATGATAACTGAAAATCAAAGAAATACATAGAGGCTATACAAGATAAAATTATAGAAGCTGAAGTAGCAAATCCTTTTAGAATATTATCTGCATACTTCACCACAACAGCTACAACAAGTCCTCCAAAAGACTGTAGAAAAATCACAACAAAAACTAAATAATCGTAACCAAAAAAGAAACCTTTCTCAGATACTTTAGCACCATCTTTGATTTCCATGGTGATAACCCCAATCACCATACCTAAAATACTTAATTGTACATTTCGTAACCAAACAGACTGAGGAGTGCCCTTAAGAATTTTTTCAAAATAAACACCAGCAAATCCTGACATCATACAGGAAATGATTACTGCTAACAGACCGAGCATGGGGTTCTGTTCTGTTGCTACTGTTTTCTTTGGAGTTGAATTGTCAGGCTGCATTTGGACGATTGAGACACCAACAAACAAAATCACCAAAGAAGCCCACTGTAGGCGACTCAGGACCTTTCTTAGCATTAACACAGAAAATATGGCAGTTGTAAGTATCTTCAGTTGATATGTAACCTGAAATAAGAAACAAAATATTATTAAAAGTTGTTTAACCAACAATCATTTACCTACATGTTATATACAACCAGGCTTATTTGGTGCAATGGTTTTTAAACCAATAATTTTTCATGTTGACATGTTCAAAATAAAAATTCAGTAGATCTATGATTCACTACATTTCATCAAATTTTCAGATAACGGAAAAATTACTGCATTTGTAGTCTGCTAATATAGTGTGAATGCACACAGGTTGAAGAAGAAAAGCAGACAGCCCATTATGTATGCATAAGACATACTAGACACAAACACCAGAGAGATGGAACATGGCCAACAAATACCACAACTGATAAGAAGCAGCGTCCAAAATTCTACCCAATCCGAATTTGAAATATCAGGGGTTTTTTTCAGAACATACAAGTGGATTTACAAAATGCTACAGGTTGGACTTAAAAAAAACTTGGTTTGTGGTCTGGTGTAATTTTCTACCAAGAAGCTGTAAGGTGGTAAAGAGAATTAATCTTCACAAATCTGGTAGTGTAAAAGAAATGAACAAAAAAAGGAAAACTGTCATGGTACATTGATTACTTGTTGAACTTTTTCTAAGTTGATACTTACTTGAAATGTTGCTGCATCTAAATTTGACACTGCAACATATAATAGATTATTCTGAAGTACATAGATAAACGACGGAACACTGACTTTAGCACAGTCAACAGGTTGTTGTATTATGTTGCTATAGAGATGATTGACAAAGCCTTTAAAGTTGCCTTCCTGGTATAAAATGATTCCTAGACATGTGACACATTTGAAAAATTCCGACATGATGACGGCAGTTGTTGACATAAACATATCACCTCCTCGAGTCCGAACATAGCGCATGACCAATATAAGAAATGCATTCTGTAATGTCAAGGACACCAAACTGACATACTTTAAATAAGCTTGTGCACCTGAAATAAGAGAATTGGAAAAAAATGTCAATAAGTTGACCAACCAAAATAAAATTAATGGACACACTTAATACAAAACAGAAGTTATACATTTGGTTAGGTTTTATGGATCTACAATCATGTTACACCATCACATTCCATTGTACTATCAACAGTTGAACTGAACAAATGTTTTTATTTCTCTTAATGTTTTATGAGCGCTGATGCTTTTTCACATCCGATTGTGGTATTGCAAGTTTATTTTATCCCCATGAAATATTATCTTGTGAGATTTATTCCAAGGTAAATATTTTATTGTTAACATTATAGATGTATAAAATTTTATGGAATAAGCCATGATGTTTATTCCGCAGAGTAGATTTTAATTTGAAATGATCTTGTATCCTCTCGTACACATTTCCATTCAGATAAAATTATTATTGATTATCAATTAGAATTTTCTGTTTACAAATTAAATTTTGTAATACTTTAATGTTATGTTGCATGTCTATGCTGTATACAGAGAATAAAGATGATCTGGCATGTGGGTTTCCAAAATAAAAGAAAGTTGCATGAATCAGAATGTTTTATCTCACGTTTTTGATACATCAAATCAGATTTTGTAAATTAACGTTAATTTAAGTATATTTCAAGTTGGAACTTGGATTGCACTCCAAACTCCTTACTTTTGTTCAACATTTTTCTTCACATGGATAAGTCAGTAAGTGTTTACCTTGTTTCGTGTCTTTCAGTCTTAATTATCAATTTAAATGAAAAAAATACTTCAGTTACCTGGCAACAATCATCAAATTAATGATTAATGTCCAGATCATCAACCCAGTTATTTATTTGTAATTTTTCTAAATCAATCAATCTCTAAAATTAGTGGAAATGCTCATAAATACTAAAATTTTAGATATATATCAATTTTTTTGCAAAATGGATTACAAAATCATGATACTGGTAGCCTCGACCGTCCGTGATTCGAGACTCTAATAGAAAACGAACTAAATTTGCTAAGGCAACAAGAATTTGAGAGCTGAAAAATAGACAACCGATTTTTCTGGAAAGTTTCACAGTAAATACCTAAATTTTGTCTTTAATGCATGAAATTGTCACTGCAGAGACGATACTCGCGTATAATAATTGAAAACAAAAATGGCCTCGAATCTTAGGACGCTCTCGATTTTAGGACGGTCGACGATAATGACAGTTATACCTTGTTTTTCGGTTCCTTTGGTTACTGAATCTGATGACATTTTTGAATCTGTATCCTCTACGTCGACAGCAACTTCATTAAAGTTTTTCGTTTTCATCTCTTGTAAAAGTTCAGAGGTCATTGGAGCTCAGCTGCATATATATAACGTCTTGAACATCTTATACGGAAATCGATTTCTGACACGATTTGCCACGCACCCGTTAGATAGGATTAAAAGCGGAAGTAAATGTTTACAAGCGGAAGTGCTTTTCCGACGTAAAATTGTTCGACTGTGCATCAATTTATTTTATAGGTAATAGGGAACCTTAAGGAAATCAATAAGAATAAGGCTCAATGTAGACAACATCACTGTTTTAGCCGCAAATACTATTGAGACAAGCGAGGCAGTTGCATCGCCTTGAATTTTGCTGGATTTTAGTTGAATATGGTTATTAACGAAAATTTTCAGCCGTCGGCATTTACATGTATTGTAGTTTGAATAAAATACAAACAAGAAACTCTGCTTGTTCTTTTTGTCTAGATCTGGCATAATCTAATAACCCTAAAACATGACATATTTTCTCTTCATTAATGTAAATTCAGTGGAAAGATTTCCATGCAGCAAAAAATATTTAACCACACCATTGGCAGAATTTAATTTGAATCAAAGGACGTCAATCACATTTGGTAGGCGGCACTTTGAAGACTCATTGAAGACTTTACCACAACTAACTAGATAAATACATGTACATCCAATACAACTGGAGATGCTAACTTAGTTTTGGTATTACAATTAGAGGCTGAGTTTTATCTACTAAATCTGTCACGGTTTCATATGTTTACCTTCTTTCAGAGTTTCTGCTTCAGTAACCTCTATGGTTTTGGGACTGAGTTTTATCTACTAAATCTGTCACGGTTTCATATGTTTACCTTCTTTCAGAGTTTCTGCTCAAGTAACCTCTATGGTTTTGGGACTGTCTGTCAAATGCATTATTTTCAGTT
Source organism: Anadara kagoshimensis (assembly GCA_021292105.1). Taxonomy (NCBI): domain Eukaryota; kingdom Metazoa; phylum Mollusca; class Bivalvia; order Arcoida; family Arcidae; genus Anadara; species Anadara kagoshimensis. The sequence goes on from CM037862.1 coordinate 11,242,594, forward strand.
ACAATCCTATTTTGATATCAAAAGACATGGATTAAATACATCTTCTAGCCATTGAAAGGCTAGGGAAACGCAGGTATTTAGCTGAATATCTAAAAAGTTTCCATGGGATGTCCCAGCAATCCTCCTACTGACCAATACGTCTCCGGTGCGTATATGCGCCTATTTTTCGGCGCATCATTTGTTTGCCTCACATACAACAAGACCCTGGTTACGACCATGATTGCTATATTTGCCGACATTACTTAGAATGCTTTGATAAACTAGCTCAGAATACTTTAGTAACCTAGCTCAGAATGCTCAGAATACTTTAGTAACCTAGCTCAGAATACTTTAGTAACCTAGCTCAGAATACTTTAGTAACCTAGCTCAGAATACTTTGATAACTTAGCTCAGAATACTTTGGTAACCTAGTTCAGAATGCTTTAGTAACCTTTCAGAATACTTTGGTAACCTAGCTCAGAAAACTTTGGTACCTAGCTCAGAATATTTGGTAACCTCATTCAGAATACTTTGGTAACCTAGCCCAGAATACTTTAGTAACCTAGCTCAGAGTGCTTTGGTGACTTGGCTCAAAATGCTCAGAATGCTTTGGTAACTTAGCTCAGAATGCTTTGGTAACATAGCTCAGAATACTTTGGTAACCTAGCTCAGAATGCTTTGATAACCCAGCTCAGAATACTTTGGTAACCTAGCTCAGAATGCTTTGGTAACAAATACTCACTAATCAGAAACTGTAACTTATAATCTTTGAGGACTATTCTACACAGGATGTTTGAACGGGATCAACTTGTAATGGCGGACTTGACCGAGTGGTACTGTCATTGCCGTTTCAATTCGGTGATTGTAGGTTCTAATCTCTCTCGGGACTTAACAGTGGGTAGTGGTTGTTCTTTCGCCAAGCACTTGTCATTACGAAATGAAAGTCGTGATTCTTTTGGATGGGAACTTAAAATAAACGATGTCCCGTACCACGGTAGGCTTGGCACTATAAAAAAACCCTGTTTTATAATGCCGTCAGCGCAACGCACAGGCAAAATTTCTGCACCTTCGCCTATAGCTAGCGACGTCTCGATATAAGTGAAATATTCTTGTCTGGGACATTCGGGCTTTGAAATTTTTTAAGATGATTTTCATCTCCTTTCCAGTAGTCTTTCTGAGATCCCAATTCTCGGTGAGTAGACTTATGGCCGCTACAGAAAATTAAAATGCATGCGACGGAAAAAACAAGAACTACTCGTTTTTGATTTGTCATTAATTTGTATTCTTGATTTTCTTTTTTATATCTTGATAACAAATATTTCAATGAAACAAATTAAATAAATAAATAAATAAATAAATAAATAAATAAATAAATAAATAAATAAATCTTCTCAAAAGTTTAAAGTAAAAAAAGCAAATGTCAAAAACAAGATCAAAACAAGTTTAAAAACGTAACGTAGGATGAAGTTGATTAACAAATAAGAATAAATAAATAAATAAATAAGATAAATAAATAAATAAATAAAAATAATATTCACACAGTGTAAACAAATGAATGGTCAAACAAATTCAACAGACTTTGTAATCTAGTGAACAATAATCACACTTTGTAAACATTTGTATAACAATAATTATAAAGTTTCTAAAATTAATATCTTGATTTTGTTTTACAATTAATATCTTGATTTTATTTTAGCTTTCTGCATATTTCTTCATGTAGCAATTCCATTAAATCCTTATTTTCTTGATCTCAGTTTTCCCCGTGACTCTGTTCTTTAGTCTCCGGATCCCTTTACCAAGACTTCGGATAACTCCGGATTTACTGTCTGGTTTTGGTTTTGGGTTGTATTCTTTGTTGTCTATACGCTGTTGTTTTACTTGTATTTGTTCTACTGTTTTAGCTGTTACATACCCAATCTGTGCTTCATTCTCTGATGTTTCATGTCTACAATAAAAATAAATCATATACATTATTCACGAAACACTATCCGGAAGCCATGGTGACCGAGTGGTCGAAACACTATCCGGAAGCCTTGGTGACCGAGTGGTCGAAACAGTATCCGGAAGCCTTGGTGACCGAGTGGTGGAAACACTATCCGGAAGCCTTGGTGACCGAGTGGCCGAAACACTATCCGGAAGCCTTGGTGACCGAGTGGTCGAAACACTATCCGGAAGCCTTGGTGACCGAGTGGTCGAAACACTATCCGGAAGCCTTGGTGACCAAGTGGTCGAAACACTATCCGGAAGCCTTGGTGACCGAGTGGTCGAAACATTATCCGGAAGCCTTGGTGACCGTGTGGTATAAAGAGCGACAAATGGATCGGAGCGACTATCACCGTCTAGGAGAAGGTTCGAATCCCACTGGGGACAGATTCTTTGCCAGTTCGCTTGCCGAAAGTAGTTTGATTTCTCCGGACACGCGGGTTCCTCCCCTCGATATAAGTCAAATAATCTTCACTTGGTCCTAAAGTTTTATTACTCCACTCATCCACTGTAATGAAAATCAGAACAGTAGCGAGGAAGATAAATTGTCCTCAATTTACATAAAAAACTTCGTCACCAACCGTGAAATGAAAATACTGGCGCAAATACCAGCCTTCAATACTTTGTCGCATTACAAGTTTTTTTAACTTGCATATAGTGTTGATTGCGATTTTAAATTAAGTATTAACGCAATGTTTCAACACATTCCCAAAAATTGGGCAATTTAGTCTCTTTCAGTACAAAATTTCCAAATTTACATGAACATGACATCCTCCTGAGGGGCCGAATCCTTAATAATTTTTACTTTGAACAGGGGATATACATATACAGCTTAATAAATAACAAACCTCAAATAAGTCTGGTATGTTGGTGCTGGTCCCTTTGCCAGGAAAAGCTGAACTGGACATGGGCGGTTGTAATGTCCACCAACTGGTCCTTCATAAGCCATTGGATAAATCTTCCAGAAACACTGATCGCTAAATAAGGAATGTGGCATCTTGTAGCAAAATTAATGTTAAAAATTTTTTCTAAAGAAAACTATGCTGTGTCGCTTTGTTTGCCGCCGTGGTACGTTGCCAAGACGGATTGGGCGGATGTGCGTCATTCCATTGTCGTCGTTTTCCCATCCCATTTTACTGTGCGTCATATCCTGTCAACACATACTGTTCGCGTCGTGCGCAATGTCACTTTTGGATTTATCGCTTAATATGTTCATGGTGTGCATAGTTTTGGGCGTTTATTCTCTAATTTGTTGTCAGAGCCTGTTTATGTCGTCTACCCCGTTGTTCTGCCTTGCAGTGTACGATTGTCCCCTTGTTCATATTTTGCATTATGTTAGGTTGTCCTTCCCAATAATCAGAACATGAAACATCCCATTTTGTGTTAGATTTTAGCATCAGATGCTATAATGATTACTATTTATCAAGATTCGCGAGTTAAACATTTCACGAAATGAGGTCATTATCGACAACGTTATTTGCAGTTTTATAAAGGACTACTGTACACAGCCAAAAAGTACCACCGTACAAAAGCATTTTCAAGGATTTAGTACAACCGGGAAGTAGTCCAATGTTAAATCTTAAAATTATATTCGTGGAGTTTTGCTTAAAACAGTTTAAGGGAAACACGATTGATAATGATTAAAGCTCCAAAACAAAACCACGTCGTCGAAGCAATGAAATAAATAAATAAATAGAAAACAAAATAAAAACCAACTAACACAAGATGCATTTACTTATCACATACTATATGATAAGCAAAAGGCGCGGATGTAATCATCGTTCACATATTACACATCGTATTGTTATCACAAGGAGCAGATGTAATCACCATTCACATATTACATACTGTGAAGTAATACAAGGTGTAGATGTAATCACCGTTCACATATCACTAACTGTATAGTAATCAAAAGGTGCGGATGTAATCATCATTCACATATCACACACTGTATAGTAATCACAAGGAGTGGATGTAATCACCATTCACATATTACATACTGTGAAGTAATACAAGGTGTAGATGTAATCACCGTTCACACATCACTAACTGTATAGTAATCAAAATGTGTGTATGTAATCATCATTCACATATCAAACACTGTATAGTAATCACAAGGAGTGGATGTAATCACCATTCACATATCACACACTGTATAGTAATGACAAGGAGTGGATGTAATCATCATTCACATATCACACACTGTATAGTAATGACAAGGAATGGATGTTATCACCATTCACATATCACATACTGTATAGTAATCACAAGGGGCGGATGTAATCACCATTCACATATCACACTGTATATAGTAATCACAAGGAGTGGATGTAATCACCATTCACATATTACATACTGTAAAGTAATACAAGGTGTAGATGTAATCACCATTCACATATCACACTGTATATAGTAATCACAAGGAGTGGATGTAATCATCATTCACATATCACACACTGTATAGTAATCACAAGTAGTGGATGTAATCACCATTCACATATCACACACTGTATAGTTACCACAAGGTGTGGATGTAATCACCATTCACATATCACACACTGTGTAGTAATCACATGGAGTGGACATAATTACGATGCACATATCACTGATTGTATAGTGACCACAAGGAGTAGATGTAATCGCTGTATAGTATTCACAAGCAGTGGGTGTAATCACAATTCACATATCACAAACTGTATAGTAATTACAAGGAGTGGATGCGACCAAAAGCAATATACACGAGTCTAAAATACGCATGGCTTGGCCAACAAAACACGTGATGGCGTGAATATAAGCACATCTGTTAATAATAAATGTTGTCATTTGACCTCGAACCACCTTACATAACATTATCTTATTTGTGTACCACCCAAGAATCAAACTCATGACCTCCTGTTCTTGAGACAGATTATCATGTAACCACTGAGCCACCAACTTGGTGACCCGGGCGCGCGACTGTATGGACACGAGTCTGCTTTAGCAGGATTTCTTGTTTCACTTAGGTTATCTCCTTTACAGTCACAATATGTACTCTAGTTCTGTCCCTTGTATACCAACCCAACAGACGCTGGTTTGTGCATGACTGAAATCTTTTGAAACTTTATCATGAGAAATCATCTCCATTGTTCCAAAATGTGTCATGTTCTTGAATCAAAACCTTGAATCTTGAATCAGAAAATTCTGTCTAAGTTTATACTTCTTGAGCGAACGTTTATCACTTCACTAATGAACTACAATGGTGGTAGCTATACATTGAAGGTCACAATAATGCTTTATGCTTTGATTTGGGATTTATGTTCGGTGGATGTCGGTTTAAATTATAAAATGAATTGAACCTCAGTCCTCTTTCTGTGCAACGCTACTTTGGTAACCTAGCTCAGAACACTTTGGTAACCTAGCTCAGAAAACTTTAGTAAGCTAGCTCAGAATGATTTTGTAACCTGACTCAGAATGCTTTAGTAACCTAGCTCAGAATGCTTTGGTAACCTAGCTCAGAATACTTTGGTAACCTAACTCTGAATGCTTTTGTAACCTAGCTCAGAATGCTTTGGTAACCTAGTTCAGAATGCTTTGAAGACTGGGCTCAGAATGCTTTGGTAACCTAGCTCAGAATGCTTCGGTAACCTAGCTCAGAATACTTTGATAACCTAGCTCAGAATGATTTGGTAACCTAGCTCAGAATACTTTGGTAACCTAGCTCATGCTTTGGTAACATAGCTCAGAATACTTTGGTAAGCTAGCTCAGAATACTTTAATAACCTAGCTCAGAATACTTTGGTAACCTAGCTCAGAATACTTTGATAACCTAGTTCAGAATGCTTTGGTAACCTAGCTCAGAATACTTTGGTGACCTAGCTCAGAATACTTCTGGTAACCTATCTTAGAATGCTTTTGTAACCTGGCTCAGAATACTTTAATAACCTACCTCAGAATACTGTAGTAATCTTGCTCAGAATGCTTTGGTAACCTAGCTCAGAATGATTTAGTAACCTAGTTCAGAATGCTTTGGTAACCTATCTTAGAATACTTTTGTAACCTAGCTCAGAATGCTTTGGTGACATAGCTCAGAATGCTTTTGTAACCTAGCTCAGAATGCCTTGGTAACCTAGCTCAGAATGCTTTACTAACCTAGCTCAGAATGCTTTGGTAACCTAGCTCAGAATGCTTTGGTAACCTAGCTCAGAAAACGTTAATAACCTACCTCAGAATACTGTAGTAATCTTGCTCAGAATGCTTTGGTAACCTAGCTCAGAATACTTTTATAACCTAGCTCAGAATGCTTTGGTGACCTAGCTCAGAATGCTTTAGTGAACTAGTTCAGAATACTTTGATAACCTAGCTTAAAATACTTTGATAACCTAGCTCAGAATGATTTGGTAACCTAGCCCAGAATACTTTGGTAACCTAGCTCATGCTTTGATAACCTAGCTCAGAATCCTTTTGTAACCTAGCTCAGAATACTTTGGTAACCTAGCTCAGAATACTTTAGTAATCTAGCTCAGAATACTTTGGTAACCTAGATCAGACTGCTTTGGTAACCTAGCTCAGAATGCTTTGGTAACCTAGATCAGAATGCTTTGGTGACCTAGCTCAGAATGCTTTGGTAACCTAGCTCAGAATACTTTGGTAACCTAGATCAGAATGCTTTGGTGACCTAGCTCAGAATGCTTTGGTAACCTAGCTCAGAATGCTTTGGTAACCTAGCTCAGAATACTTTTTTAACCTAGCTCAGAATGCTTTGGTGACCTAGCTCAGAATGCTTTAGTGAACTAGTTCAGAATACTTTGGTAACCTAGCTCAGAATACTTTGATCACCTAGCTCAGAATGATTTGGTAACCTAGCCCAGAATACTTTGGTAACCTAGCTCATGCTTTGATAACCTAGCTCAGAATCCTTTTGTAACCTAGATCAGAATACTTTGGTAACCTAGCTCAGAATACTTTGGTGACCTAGCTCAGAATACTTCTGGTAACCTATCTTAGAATGCTTTTGTAACCTGGCTCAGAATACTTTAATAACCTACCTCAGAATACTGTAGTAATCTTGCTCAGAATGCTTTGGTAACCTAGCTCAGAATGATTTAGTAACCTAGCTCAGAATGCTTTGGTAACCTATCTTAGAATACTTTTGTAACCTAGCTCAGAATGCTTTGGTGACATAGCTCAGAATGCTTTTGTAACCTAGCTCAGAATGCCTTGGTAACCTAGCTCAGAATGCTTTACTAACCTAGCTCAGAATGCTTTGGTAACCTAGCTCAGAATGCTTTGGTAACCTAGCTCAGAAAACGTTAATAACCTACCTCAGAATACTGTAGTAATCTTGCTCAGAATGCTTTGGTAACCTAGCTCAGAATACTTTTATAACCTAGCTCAGAATGCTTTGGTGACCTAGCTCAGAATGCTTTAGTGAACTAGTTCAGAATACTTTGATAACCTAGCTTAAAATACTTTGATAACCTAGCTCAGAATGATTTGGTAACCTAGCCCAGAATACTTTGGTAACCTAGCTCATGCTTTGATAACCTAGCTCAGAATCCTTTTGTAACCTAGCTCAGAATACTTTGGTAACCTAGCTCAGAATACTTTAGTAATCTAGCTCAGAATACTTTGGTAACCTAGATCAGAATGCTTTGGTAACCTAGCTCAGAATGCTTTGGTAACCTAGATCAGAATGCTTTGGTGACCTAGCTCAGAATGCTTTGGTAACCTAGCTCAGAATACTTTGGTAACCTAGATCAGAATGCTTTGGTGACCTAGCTCAGAATGCTTTGGTAACCTAGCTCAGAATGCTTTGGTAACCTAGCTCAGAATACTTTTTTAACCTAGCTCAGAATGCTTTGGTGACCTAGCTCAGAATGCTTTAGTGAACTAGTTCAGAATACTTTGGTAACCTAGCTCAGAATACTTTGATCACCTAGCTCAGAATGATTTGGTAACCTAGCCCAGAATACTTTGGTAACCTAGCTCATGCTTTGATAACCTAGCTCAGAATCCTTTTGTAACCTAGATCAGAATACTTTGGTAACCTAGCTCAGAATACTTTAGTAATCTAGGTCAGAATACTTTGGTAACCTAGATCAGAATGCTTTGGTAACCTAGCTCAGAATGCTTTGGTAACCTAGATCAGAATGCTTTGGTGACCTAGCTCAGAATGCTTTGGTGACCTAGCTCAGAATACTTTGGTAACCTAGATCAGAATGCTTTGGTGACCTAGCTCAGAATGCTTTGGTAACCTAGCTCAGAATGCTTTGGTAACCTAGCTCAGAATGCTTTGGTGACCTAGCTCAGAATGCTTTGGTGACCTAGCTCAGAATACTTTGGTAACCTAGCTCAGAATGCTTTGGTGACCTAGCTCAGAATGCTTTGGTGACCTAGCTCAGAATACTTTGGTAACCTAGATCAGAATGCTTTGGTGACCTAGCTCAGAATGCTTTGGTAACCTAGCTCAGAATGCTTTGGTAACCTAGCTCAGAATGCTTTGGTAACCTAGCTCAGAATGCTTTGGTAACCTAGCTCAGAATGCTTTGGTAACTAGCTCAGAATGCTTTGGTGACCTAGATCAGAATGCTTTGGTGACCTAGCTCAGAATGCTTTGGTAACCTAGCTCAGAATGCTTTGGTGACCTAGCTCAGAATGCTTTGGTAACCTAGCTCAGAATGCTTTGGTGACCTAGCTCAGAATGCTTTGGTAACCTAGCTCAGAATGCTTTGGTAACCTAGCTCAGAATGCTTTGGTAACCTAGCTCAGAATGCTTTGGTGACCTAGCTCAGAATGCTTTGGTAACCTAGCTCAGAATGCTTTGGTAACATAGCTCAGAATGCTTTGGTAACCTAGCTCAGAATGCTTTGGTGACCTAGCTCAGAATGCTTTGGTAACCTAGCTCAGAATGCTTTGGTAACCTAGCTCAGGATGCTTTGGTAACAAATACTAACTAATTAGAAATTGTAACTTATAATCTTTGAGGACTATTCTACACGGAATATTTGAACGGGATCAACTTGTAATGGCGGACTTGACCGAGTGGTACTGTCATTGCCGTTTCAATTCGATGATTGTAGGTTCTAATTTCTCTCGGGACTTAACAGTGGGTAGTGGTTGTTCTTTCGACAAGCACTTGGCATTAAGAAATGAAAGTCGTGATTCTTTTGGATGGGAAATTAAAATAAATGAGGTCCCGTGTCACGGTAGGCTTGGCACTATAAAAAACCCTGTTTTATAATGCCGTCAGCGCAACGCACAGGCAAAATTTCTGCACCTTCGCCTATAGCTAGCGACGTCTCGATATAAGTGAAATATTCTTGTCTGGGACGTTCGGACTTTGAAATTTTTTAAGATGATTTTCATCTCCTTTCCAGTAGTCTTTCGGATGAGAATAAAAACTGAGATCCCGATTCTCGGTGAGTAGACTTAAGTTATGGCCGCTACAGAAGATTAAAATGCATGCGACGGAAAAAAAGAACTACTCGTTTTTGATTTGTCATTAATTTGTATTCTTGATTTTCTTTTTTATATCTTGATAATAAATATTTCAATGAAACAAATTAATAAATAAATAAATAAATAAATAAATAAATAAATAAATAAATCAATCAATCAATCAATCTTCTCAAAAGTTTAAAGTAAAAAAAAAAGCAAATGTCAAAAACAAGATCAAAACAAGTTTAAAAACGTAACGTAGGATGAAGTTGATTAACAAATAAGAATAAATATATAAATAAATAAATAAAAATAATATTCACACAGTGTAAACAAATGAATGGTCAAATAAATACAACAGACTTTGTAATCTAGTTAACAATAATCACACTTTGTAAACATTTAGTCCAAGAGATCATGGCTAAAATCCGGGTGAACGAGGCCAAAAGGTTTGAAAGTTGATTCTTGTAGGAAAATGTCCCTAGTTACTGAAAACCCATTTCTTACGCGTCAAATCGTTTCCGATTTTTTAATCAGAAACAGTTTTTGAAGAAAAGCCTCTGCAAATGTTAAATTTTGGTAAAAAATAAAAATTCCAGATTTTGAAGCATTTTGTGGCAAAAACAACACAAAAATGTTCATTCTATCTTTCATTGTGGACACATGATAGATTAAAATGCAAAACATCCTGACAGTTTTCCGATTTTGTGTCAAAATTTTAAAATAAGCGATAAAATTGATGCTGTAAACTGCGTTTTTATCATATCTACCGTCTTTCGATTCTTGTAAATCTGTTGTTTATGCATTAAATATGACAAACTATATATTTTTATAAAGCCTTGGTAGTGCTGTAGATAAAAATGTTACAAAACTTCGGAAATATGGAACCTTAATACCGTAGCAAATTATTATGTTTCCCCTACCCCAAAAATACGAAAATGTCAAAAATTCATTATTTTGGCCCATGCTTGCCGATAAGTGTTTAAAACAAATCATTATTGTTTGTTACATCTCCCGTCTGTTCCCGACATATTTATAAAACAATTATATGTAGAGTGCTTGGTGATTTTATATGAAAATTTGCACTTTTCATGTAACAATAGTTTGGAAAATGAGTTTTCATTAAATCATTTGTACTCTACTTCTTGTAATTTTGTTATATAGGCATTGAATCTCGAGATTTATATATTTCTGTATTGCCATGGTACATTTGAGTCTGACAACATAAAAAACTATCGGAAATACCGAAGTTTATAGACGAAACGGATAAATTTATTTCCCCTACCCCAAAATTGAAAAACATGTGAAAATCCATTTTTATGCAATATATGCCGATTTGTGTTTCTAATGAAGATTTCGAGCAAAAGTACCCGCAACAATGATAAAACAAGCTTCGAGGATTTTAAATATTTGTGAAATGCTTTAGCTTAAGGACAGATAGGACTAACTAATATAATAAAATTGCTTATTTTATTCATTTATATGTAAAATGCTATAAGAAAAAAGGAGCTTTGCCTCTTGTATTTTTGTTATTTAGGCATTGAATCTCGACTGTTATCTATTGACGTAATTCCTTGACATATAACGTCTAATTACACCAAAAACTGTCGGAAATAGCAAAGCTTGTAGATGAGGCGAATAAATTTATTTCCCCTACCCCAAAATTGCAAAAAATGTGAAAACCCTGTTTTAGCCAATATGTAACAATTAGTATTTCTAATGGAAGTTTCAAGCAAATGTGCATGTAAGAATGGAAAAAGAAGCTTGAAGGATACAAAATAATTTACAAAATGCATCATTTCAATGGCAGATTGGTCTAATTATTCATAGAAAAATGCCTACTTCTTTCATTTTCAATTCAATGTGCTATGGCAAAAAAGAATCTTCGCTGTTTGTATTTTTGTTATATAGGCATTGACTTTCAAATATCAGATATTGATTCAATGCGCTTACACTAAAATCATTAAAAACATGAAAATATTTCGGAAATGTCAATTTTGGTAGCTGTCATGAATCAATTGATTTCCCCGTCTCCAAAATATGAAAACATAGAAACCCTCTCCAGGCTAAGAAGTCATAGCTTACCTTTTTGCATTAGAAGAAGAAATATAAAAAAATGTCATATGAATTCACAAAAGGGTATACTAGTATTTGAGGCATGTATGCAAATAATAGTACAAATGTAAGTGAACGGATATGTTTTCAGATTGGTAAAAAAGCAATGTCATGAACCATATGCATGCGTTTAAATTCTACTCTGTATTCATAGAATGACAAGAAGAACACTAGCAATTCGGTAAATTACTATACTTGAAAAGTTACAGTATGAATGAAACATACTAGATCACAACTACAAATATAGAATACAGGGTCAAGTATGGAAAGTGAGGGTGAAAGGCACTGAATTTTATGTTGAACCACATTTGAATAAAACACATCGTAACTATTAAAACAACGACTGGACCCTCTGGCAAAAGACTAAAAGTCAACTGATAGAAATCCAAAATATTTGCAAATAAGACAATGCGCAAAAATAATTGTGTAAGTGTTACGCACTCTAAACATTTAAAATAATCAACACTTTGTCATTTGGAAGGCAGTGTCAGTCAGTCTTTGGACAAATCCTTAAAATCATCTTCAAAATTACAAACCATTTACTTGGACATGCATATAAATCTACATCCTTCCTCTTAAAATGATTAAAGACACATTAAGGTGACACAGGTCTGTTTGTCGAACAGTACCTGATGGGATGGCAGAGAGTGGTTACTATGATCAGCTCTTCTTTGGTTTCTGTTAATCTCTAACAATAAATTGGTTTGTTCAATTTCCTTCCAAACGGTCTGAATTGAAATGACTTTTCTTGTTACTACTTTCACTCTCAATTTTGATTTCACATGTGGTGACAGGAGGCGGTTACCCTTCCCGAGCACCCGGATTTTTCCCCTGCCAATGTTTACGTGTTTAACTTTGCCAGTTTTTTAACTTCGTTTTTGTTATTGTGATATAATAATTATGTTTGTGTTTATGTTTACTGATTTACACAGCGCATTTAATCAGTTCTCTATTGCCTCAATTCAAAAATGTTTTTTTAACATTGATCTCTTTCTTTGTCAGTTGAACACTTTACTCATATCATCATACCCATTGTTCCATCGATCTTTGCAACTCCGGTAATGTTAGCAATTCACTTTTTCAATCCGTCCTTTGCTGTCCATATCTACTTATTTTAGCTAAAACATAAGTATCTACGGGGTTTATATTCTTTGTTAAAACATCAATCCGAAAGCATTTCTTATATCCGTGATTCTCCTTTTTTTGGTTTTCTATGACCTCGGCTATATTATGTAGTAGTGTTTACCTATTATTCGTGATTATATGGCAAAAGAAGTTTACTAAAATATTTTTATTACTAAAACCCCGTTTATCAAAGATTGCAGCCACATTTTACATAACTTTGCAACTTTTTTCTGGTGCCATCATTTTATTAAGAATTGACCTAATGTACAATTTCAGTCTCTGCTCAAAAACTTGTATTCTTAAAAGAACGTGGCACTGGGCACCTGGTAACAGGCTTAAGGTTGAAAGGTGTCCAATACCACTTTGTTTTATCATTATAATATGGCCAGGCAATTTGTGATGTGATAGCTATTAATAATTCCTTTAAAAGATACAAAGATGGAGTTATTGGACATAGAAATTTTGTCAGTTTGAAGTGAAATTGAAAATTTTACGGAGTGTGCAGACTTTTTAAAATAATTTAATGGAGACCGACAATGTACATTAGGTCACTTCAAATTAAATGATTCCACAAGAATAAATTGCAAAGTTTTGTAAAATGTGGCTACAATCTTTGATAGACGGGTTTTGGTAATAATGAATATGGTTTAGAAAGCTCATGGATCTGATTGAACTTTATCGAATGGAGATATGTCTTATAAAACCAATAGCTTTATATAAAACCATAACCAGAAATGCCTTACACTAAGTTTTACCATATTTTAATATTATGTTTCACTAGAGATGACATTATTTGCAATTATTATTTTATAGTATTAGGTTGTTCGAAAAGATATGTGTATTCTTAATTTTTCACACGTGGCGGGTGTAATTGCTAAACAGGAGGTGCTTAAGGAGCACCCCGCCAAATTTGCTATTTTGAAGATTTTACTTTTGTGGGATTGTGATCTTGACAAGGATTGGTATGTTTGTTTTGATTTTCAAGTTTAAATATGAATATTTCATAATTTCTTTCTTAATTTAAAAAAAATCATTTTGCTATGACTTTGAATCATTAAAACATAATTGTTGCATGGACACTTGCTTAAAACCTTCACCAAAAGCATACATGGCCTAAAAAGTTTTTTTCACTTTTGGGGTAGGGGAAATAAATTTATTGGCCTTATTTACAAGCTTTGCTATTTCCGACAGATTTTGGTGTTATTAGACTCTTATATGTCAAGGAATTACGTCAATAGATAACAGTCGAGATTCAATGCCTAAATAACAAAAATACAAGAGGCAAAGCTCCTTTTTTCTTATAGCATTTTACATATAAATGAATAAAATAAGCAATTTTATTATATTAGTTAGTCCTATCTGTCCTTAAGCTAAAGCATTTCACAAATATTTAAAATCCTCGAAGCTTGTTTTATCATTGTTGCGGTACTTTTGCTCGAAATCTTCATTAGAAACACAAATCGGCATATATTGCATAAAAATGGATTTTCACATGTTTTTCAATTTTGGGGTAGGGGAAATAAATTTATCCGTTTCGTCTATAAACTTCGGTATTTCCGATAGTTTTTTATGTTGTCAGACTCAAATGTACCATGGCAATACAGAAATATATAAATCTCGAGATTCAATGCCTATATAACAAAATTACAAGAAGTAGAGTACAAATGATTTAATGAAAACTCATTTTCCAAACTATTGTTACATGAAAAGTGCAAATTTTCATATAAAATCACCAAGCACTCTACATATAATTGTTTATAAATATGTCGGGAACAGACGGGAGATGTAACAAACAATAATGATTTGTTTTAAACACTTATCGGCAAGCATGGGCCAAAATAATGAATTTTTGACATTTTCGTATTTTTGGGGTAGGGGAAACATAATAATTTGCTACGGTATTAAGGTTCCATATTTCCGAAGTTTTGTAACATTTTTATCTACAGCACTACCAAGGCTTTATAAAAATATATAGTTTGTCATATTTAATGCATAAACAACAGATTTACAAGAATCGAAAGACGGTAGATATGATAAAAACGCAGTTTACAGCATCGATTTTATCGCTTATTTTAAAATTTTGACACAAAATCGGAAAACTGTCAGGATGTTTTGCATTTTAATCTATCATGTGTCCACAATGAAAGATAGAATGAACATTTTTGTGTTGTTTTTGCCACAAAATGCTTCAAAATCTGGAATTTTCATTTTTTACCAAAATTTAACATTTGCAGAGGCTTTTCTTCAAAAACTGTTTCTGATTAAAAAATCGGAAACGATTTGACGCGTAAGAAATGGGTTTTCAGTAACTAGGGACATTTTCCTACAAGAATCAACCTTCAAACCTTTTGGCCTCGTTCACCCGGATTTTAGCCATGATCTCTTAAACTAATTTGTATAACAATAATTATAAAGTTTCTACAATTAACATCATGATTTTGTTTTACAATTAATATCATGATTTTGTTTTACAATTAATATCTTGATTTTAGCTTTCTGCATATTTCTTCATTTAGCAATTCCATTAAATCCTTATTTTCTTGACCTCGGTTTTCCCCGTGACTCTGTTCATTAGTCTCCGGATCCCTTTACCAAGACTTCGGATAACTCCGGATTTACTGTCTGATTTTGGTTTTGGGTTGTATTCTTTGTTGTCTATGCGCTGTTGTTTTACTTGTATTTGTTCTACTGTTTTAGCTGTTACATACCCAATCTGTGCTTCATTCTCTAATGTTTCATGTCTACAATAAAAATAAATCATGTACATTATTCACGAAACACTATCCGGTAGCCATGGTGATCGAGTGGTCGAAACACTATCCGGAAGCCTTGGTGACCGAGTGGTCGAAACACTATCCGGAAGCCTTGGTGACCGAGTGGTCGAAACACTATCCGGAAGCCTTGGTGACCGAGTGGTCTAAAGAGCGACAAATGGATCGGGGCGACTCTCACCGTCTAGAAGAAGGTTTGAATCCCACTGGGGACAGATTCTTTGCCAGTTCGCTTGCCGAAAGTAGTTTGATTTCTCCGGACACGCGGGTTCCTCCCCTCGATATAAGTCAAATAATCTTCACTTGGTCCTAAAGTTTTATTACTCCACTCATCCACTGTAATGAAAATCAGAACAGTAGCGAGGAAGGTAAATTGCCCTCAATTTACATAAAAAAACTTCGTCACCAACCGTGAAATGAAAATACTGGCGCAAATACCAGCCTTCAATACTTTGTCGCATTACAAGTTTTTTTAACTTGCATATAGTGTTGATTGCGATTATTAAATTAAGTATTAAGGCAATGTTTCAACACATTCCCAAAAGTTGGGCAATTTAGTCTCTTTCAGTACAAAATTTCCAAATTTACATGAAACATGACATCCTCCGGAGGGGCTGAATTCTTAATAATTTTCACTTTGAACAGAGGATATACATATACAGCTTAATAACAAACCTCAAATATGTCTGGTATGTTGGTGCTGGTCCCTTTGCCAGGAAAAGCTCAACTGGACATGGGCGGTTGTAATGTCCACCAACTGGTCCTTCATAAGCCATTGGATAAATCTTCCAGAAACACTGATCGCTAAATAAGGAATGTGGCATCTTGTAGCAAAACTAATGTTAAAAATTTTTTCTAAAGAAAACTATGCTGTGTCGCTTTGTTTGCCGCCGTAGTACGTTGCCAAGACGGATTGGGCGGATGTGCGTCATCGCATTGTCGTTGTTTTCCCATCCCATTTTACTGTGCGTCATATCCTGTCAACACATACTGTTCGCGTCGTGCGCAATGTCACTTTTGGATTTATCGCTTTATATGTTCATGGTGTGCATAGTTTTGCGCGTTTATTCTCCATTTTGTTGTCAGAGCCTGTTTATGTCGACTGCCCGGTTGTTCTGCTTTGCAGTGTACGATTGTTCTTTATTCATATTTTGCATTATGTGAGGCAGTTGCACCGCCTAGAATTTTGCTGGAATTTAGTGGCATATGGTTATTAACGAAAATCTTCAGCCGTCGGCATTTACATGTATTGTAGTTTGAATAAAATACAAACAAGAAACTCTGTTTGGTCTTTTTGTCTAGATCTGGCATAATCTAATAACTCTAAAACATGACATATTTTCTCTTCATTAATGTAAAATCAGTGGAAAGATTTCCATGCAGCAAAAAATATTTAACAACTCCATTGGCAGAACTTAATTTGAATCAAAGGACGTCAAATCACATTTGGTAGGCGGCACTTTGGTGCCCCATTGAAGACTTTACCACAACTAACTAGATAAATACATGTACATCCAATACAACTGGAGATGCTAACTTAGTTTTGGTATTACACTTAGAGGCTGAGTTTTATCTACTAAATCTGTTAGGGTTTCATATGCTTACCTTCTTTCAGAGTTTCTGCCTCAGTAACCTCTATGGTTTTGGGACTGTCTTTCAAATGCATTATTTTCAGTTATAATCCTGTTTTGATATCAAAATACATGGATTCAACACATCTTTTGCCATTTAAAGGCTAGGGAAACGCAGGAATTTAGCTGAATATCTAAAAAAAAATTCCAGGGGATGTCCCAGCAATCCTCCTACTGACCAATACGTCTCCGGTACGTATATATATGCGCCTATTTTTCGGCGCATCATATGTTTGCCTCATATACAACAAGACCCTGGTTACGGCCATGATTGTTATATTTGCCGACAAGTCGCTGTATAATATGATTTAATACAAACATTTATAATTATCGCATTTATTATTAACAGAGGACGTCAGATTCAACGCCGCACGCCACAAACACTTGATGTAACGTCAGCGCATAAAAGTGATGCCGATTTACCGGTACGTCACCGACCCCAATTTCGAAAGTGTGAATCACCCAGGGATCACACCCACGACTTCCTATTCTCGATAACCACTGACCCACTCTTTGAATTTCTTATTCAAGTTGTAAGTTATTCGACCTTGGCCTAATTAGGGAACCAGGCAGTCGTCCTATATGTCGATCGCAAGAGGAGGAACAGAATCGCAAATACGAAAATCTTATTTGTGTACCACCCAATAATCAAACTCACGACCTCCTGTTCTTGAGGCAGATTATCATGTAACCACTGAGCCACCAACTTGGTGACCCTGGCGCGCGACTGTATGGACACGAGTCTGCTTTAGCAGGATTTCTTGTTTTACTTAGGTTATCTCCTTTACAGTCGCAATATGTACTCTAGATCTGTCCCTTGTATACCAACCCAACAGACGCTGGTTTGTGCATGACTGAAATCTTTTGAAACTTTATCATGAGAAATCATCTCCATTGTTCCAAAATGTGTCATGATCTTGAATCAAAGCCTTGAATCTTGAATCAGAAAATTCTGTCTAAGTTTATACTTCCTGAGCGAAATTTTATCACTTCACCAATGAACTACAATGGTGGTAGCTATAAATTGTTCATTTTGGATGAAGGTCACAATAATGCTTTATACTTTGATTTGGGATTTATGTTCGGTGGATGTCGGTTTAAATTACAAAATGGATTGAGCCTCAGTCCTCTTTCTGTGCGACGCTGCTTTGGTAACCTAGCTCAGAATACTTTGGTAACCTAGCTCAGAATACTTTGGTAACCTAGCTCAGAATGCTTTGGTAACCTAGCTCAGAATACTTTGGTAACCTAGCTCAGAATGCTTTGGTTACCTAGATCAGAATACTTTGGTAACCTAACTCTGAATGCTTTGGTAACTAGCTCAGAATGCTTTGGTAACCTAGTTCAAAATGCTTTGGTGACTTGGCTCAGAATGCTTTGATAACCTAGCTCAGAATGATTTGGTAACCTAGCTCAGAATACTTTGGTAACCTAGCTCATGCTTTGGTAACATAGCTCAGAATATTTTGGTAACCTAGCTCAGAATACTTTAATAACCTAGCTCAGAATACTTTGGTAACCTAGCTCAGAATACTTTGGTAACCTAGTTCAGAATGCTTTGGTAACCTAGCTCAGAATACTTTGGTGACATAGCTCAGAATACTTTGGTAACCTAGCTTAGAATGCTTTTGTAAGCTGGCTCAGAATGCTTTGTTAACCTAGCTCAGAATACTTTGGTAACCTAGCTCAGAATACTTTGGTAACCTAGCTCAGAATACTTTGATATCCTAGCTCAGAATACTTTGGTAACCTAGCTCAGAATACTTTGGTAACCTAGTTCAGAATGCTTTGGTAACCTAGCTCAGAATACTTTGGTGACCTAGCTCAGAAAACTTTGGTAACCTAGCTCAGAATACTTTGGTAACCTAGCTTAGAATGCTTTTTTAACCTGGCTCAGAATGCTTTGTTAACCTAGCTCAGAATACTTTGGTAACCTAGCTCAGAATACTTTGGTAACCTAGCTCAGAATACTTGAGTAATCTTTCTCGGCACTTAAAAGTGGGTAGTGGTTGTTCTTTTGCCAAGCACTCGGCATTACGAAATGTTTAAATAAACGAGGTCCCGTGTCACGGTAGGCTTGGCACGATAAAAAAAACCCTGTTTTATAATGCCGTCGGCGCAACGCACAGGCACAATTTCTGCACCTTCGCCTATAGCTAGCGACGTCTCGATATAAGTGAAATATTCTTGTCTGGGCTGTTCGGACTTTCAAATTTTTTAAGATGATTTTCATCTCCTTTCCAGTAGTCTTTCGATGAGAATAAAAACTGAGATCCCAATTCTCGGTGAGTAGACTTATGGCCGCTACAGAAATTAAAATGCATGCGACGAAAAACAAGAACTACTCGTTTTTGATTTGTCATTAATTTGTATTTTTGATTTTCTTTTTATATCTTGATAACAAATATTTCAATGAAGCAAATTAAATAAATAAATAAATAAATAAATAAATAAATAATAATAAATAAATCATCATCAATCAATCTTCTCAAAGTTTAAAGTAAAAAAAAAAGGCAATGTCAAAAACAAGATCAAAACAAGTTTAAAAACGTAACGTTAGGATGAAGTTGATTAACAAATAAGAATAAATATATATATAAATAAATAAATAAAAATAATATTCACACAGTGTAAACAAATGAATGGTCAAAACAAATTCAACAGACTTTGTAATCTAGTTAACAATAATCACCTTTGTAAACATTTGTATAACAATAATTAAAGTTTCTAAATTAATATCATGATTTTGTTTTACAATTAACATCATGATTTTGTTTAACAATTAATATCATGATTTTGTTTTAGCTATCTACATATTCCTTCATGCAACAATTCCATTAAATCTTTATTTTCTTGACTTCAGTTTTTCCCCGTGACTCTGTTCTTCAGTCCTCCGGATTCCTTTACCAAACTTCGATAACTCCGGATTTACTGTCTGATTTTGGTTTTGGTTGTATTCTTTGTTTCTATGCGCTGTTTGTTTTACTTGTATTTGTTCTACTGTTTTAGCTGTTACATACCCAATCTGTGCTTCATTCTCTGATGTTTCATGTCTACAATAAAATAAATCATGTACATTATTCACGAAACACTATCCGGAAGCCTTGGTGACCGAGTGGTTCGAAACATATCCGGAAGCCTTGGTGACCGTGTGGTCGAAACACTATCCGGAAGCCTTGGTGACCGAGTGGTCTAAGAGCGACAAATGGATCGGAGCGACTATCACCGTCTAGGAGAAGGTTCGAATCCCCCTGGACAGATTCTTTGCCAGTTTTCGCTTGCCGAAAGTAGTTTGATTTAGGACACGCGGGTTCCTCCCCTCGATATAAGTCAAATAATCTTCACTTGGTCCTAAAGTTTATACTCCACTCATCCACTGTATGAAAATCAAACAGTAGCGAGGAAGGTAATACATAAAAAAACTTCGTCACCAACCGTGAAATGAAAAATACTGGCGCAAATATCAGCCTTCAATACTTTGTCGCATTACAAGTTTTTTTTAAACTTGCATATAGTGTTGATTGCGATTATTAAATTAGTATTAACGCAATGTTTCAACACATTCCCAAAATTCGGGCAATTTAGTCTCTTTCAGTACAAAATTTCCAAATTTACATGAAACATGACATCCTCCGGAGGGGCCGAATCTTTAATAATTTCACTTTGAACGGGGATATACATATACAGCTTAATAATAACAAACCTCAAATAAGTCTGGTATGTTGGTGCTGGTCCCTTTGCCAGGAAAAGCTCACTGACATGGGCGGTTGTAATGTCCACCAACTGGTCCTTCATAAGCCATTGGATAAATCTTCCAGAAACACTGATCGCTAAATAAGGAATGTGGCATCTTGTAGCAAAATTAATGTTAAATTTTTTTCTAAAGAAACTATGCTGTGTCGCTCTTGTTTGCCGCCGTGGTACGTTGCCAAGACGGATTGGGCGGATGTGCTCATTCCATTGTCGTCGTTTTCCCATCCCATTTTACTGTGGGCGTCATATCCTGGTCACACATACTGTTCGCGTCGTGCGCAATGTCACTTTTGGATTTATCGCTTTATATGTTCATGTGTGCATAGTTTTTAGGCGTTTATTCTCTAATTTGTTGTCAGAGCCTGTTTATGTCGTCTACCCCGTTTTCTGCCTTGCAGTGTACGATTGTCCCGTTGTTCATATTTTGCATTATGTTAGGTTGTCCTTCCCAATTCAGAACATGAAACATCCCATTTTGTGTTAGATTTTAGCATCAGATTCCATAATGATTACTATTTATCAAGATTCGCGAGTTTAAACATTTCACGAAATGAGGTCATTATCGACAATGTCATTTGCAGTTTTATAAAGGACTACTGTACACAGCCAAAAAGTACCACCGTACAAAAGCATTTTCAAGGATTTAGTAAACCGGGAAGTAGTCCAATGTTAAATCTTAAAATTATATTCGTGGAGTTTTGCTTAAAACAGTTTAAGGGAAACACGATTGATAATGATTAAAGCTCCAAAACAAAACCACGTCGTCGAAGCAATGAAATAAATAAATAAATAGAAAACAAAATAAAAACCAACTAACACAAGATGCATTTACTTATCACATACTATATGATAAGCAAAAGGCGCGGATGTAATCATCGTTCACATATTACACATCGTATTGTTATCACAAGGAGCAGATGTAATCACCATTCACATATTACATACTGTGAAGTAATACAAGGTGTAGATGTAATCACCATTCACATATCACTAACTGTATAGTAATCAAAAGGTGTGGATGTAATCATCATTCACATATCACACACTGTATAGTAATCACAAGGAGTGGATGTAATCATCATTCACATATCACACACTGTATAGTAATCACAAGGAGTGGATGTAATCACCATTCACATATTACATACTGTGAAGTAATACAAGGTGTAGATGTAATCACCATTCACATATCACACACTGTATAGTAATCACAAGGTGTAGATGTAATCACCATTCACATATCACACACTGTATAGTAATCAAAAGGTGTGGATGTAATCACCATTCACATATCACACACTGTATAGTAATCACAAGGAGTGGATGTAATCACCATTCACATATTACATACTGTGAAGTAATACAAGGTGTAGATGTAATCACCGTTCACATATCACACACTGTATAGTAATGACAAGGAGTGGATGTAATCATCATTCACATATCACACACTGTATAGTAATGACAAGGAATGGATGTTATCACCATTTACATATCACATACTGTATAGTAATCACAAGGGGCGGATGTAATCACCATTCAAATATTACATACTGTATAGTAATCACAAGGAATGGATGCAATCTCCATTCACATATCACACACTGTATAGTAATGACAAGGAGTGGATGTAATCATCATTCACATATCACACACTGTATAGTAATGACAAGGAATGGATGTTATCACCATTCACATATCACACACTGTATAGTAATGACAAGGAGTGGATGTAATCATCATTCACATATCACACACTGTATAGTAATGACAAGGAATGGATGTTATCACCATTTACATATCACATACTGTATAGTAATCACAAGGGGCGGATGTAATCACCATTCACATATTACATACTGTATAGTAATCACAAGGAATGGATGCAATCTCCATTCACATATCACACACTGTATAGTAATGACAAGGAGTGGATGTAATCATCATTCACATATCACCACTGTATAGTAATGACAAGGAATGGATGTTATCACCATTCACATAATCACATACTGTATAGTAATCACAAGGGGCGGATGTAATCACCATTCACATATTACATACTGTAAAGTAATACAAGGTGTGGTGTAACACATTCACATATCACACTGTATATAGTGATCACAAGGAGTGGATGTAATCACCATTCACATATTACATACTGTAAAGTAATACAAGGTGTAGATGTAATCACCATTCACATATCACACACTGTATAGTAATCAAAAGGTGTGGATGTAATCATCATTCACATATCACACACTGTATAGTAATCACAAGGAGTGGATGTAATCACCATTCACATATCACACACTGTGTAGTAATCACATGGAGTGGACATAATTACGATGCACATATCACTGATTGTATAGTGACCACAAGGAGTAGATGTAATCGCTGTATAGTAATCACAAGCAGTGGGTGTAATCACAATTCACATATCACAAACTGTATAGTAATTACAAGGAGTGGATGCGACCAAAAGCAATATACACGAGTCTAAAATACGCATGGCTTGGCCAACAAAACACGTGATGGGGTGAATATAAGCACATCTGTTAATAATAAATGTTGTCATTTGACCTCGAACCACCTTACATAACATTATCTTATTTGTGTACCACCCAAGAATCAAACTCATGACCTCCTGTTCTTGAGACAGATTATCATGTAACCACTGAGCCACCAACTTGGTGACCCGGGCGCGCGACTGTATGGACACGAGTCTGCTTTAGCAGGATTTCTTGTTTCACTTAGGTTATCTCCTTTACAGTCGCAACATGTACTCTAGTTCTGTCCCTTGTAACTTGTAAACAGACGCTGGTTGTGCATGACGGAAATCTTTTGAAACTTTATCATGAGAAATCATCTCCATTGTTCCAAGATGTGTCATGATCTTGAATCAAAGCCTTGAATATTGAATCAGAAAATTCTGTCTAAGTTTATACTTCTTGAGCGAACGTTTATCACTTCACCAATGAACTACAATGGTGGTAGCTATACATTGAAGGTCACAATAATGCTTTATGCTTTGATTTGGGATTTATGTTCGGTGGATGTCGGTTTAAATTACAAAATGAATTGAACCTCAGTCCTCTTTCTGTGCAACGCTACTTTGGTAACCTAGCTCAGAATACTTTGGTAACCTAGCTCAGAAAACTTTAGTAAGCTAGCTCAGAATGATTTTGTAACCTGACTCAGAATGCTTTAGTAACCTAGCTCAGAATGCTTTGGTAACCTAGCTCAGAATACTTTGGTAACCTAGTTCAGAATGCTTTGGTGACTGGGCTCAGAATGCTTTGGAACCTAGCTCAGAATGCTTCGGTAACCTAGCTCAGAATACTTTGATAACCTAGCTCAGAATGATTTGGTAACCTAGCTCAGAATACTTTGGTAACCTAGCTCATGCTTTGGTAACATAGCTCAGAATACTTTGGTAAGCTAGCTCAGAATACTTTAATAACCTAGCTCAGAATTCTTTGGTAACCTAGCTCAGAATACTTTGGTGACCTAGCTCAGAATACCTTGGTAACCTAGTTCAGATGCTTTGGTAACCTAGCTCAGAATACTTTGGTGACCTAGCTCAGAATACTTTTGGTAACCTATCTTAGAATGCTTTTGTAACCTGGCTCAGAATGCTTTGTTAACCTGGCTCAGAATGCTTTGTTAACCTAGCTCAGAATACTTTGATAACCTAGCTCAGAATGATTTGGTAACCTAGCTCATGCTTTGGTAACATAGCTCAGAATACTTTGGTAAGCTAGCTCATGCTTTGGTAACATAGCTCAGAATACTTTGGTAAGCTAGCTCAGAATACTTTAATAACCTAGCTCAGAATGCTTTGTTAACCTAGCTCAGAATACTTTGGTAACCTAGCTCAGAATACTTTGGTAACCTAGCTCAGAATACTTAAGTAATCTCTCTCGGGACTTAAAAGTGAGTAGTGGTTGTTCTTTTGCCAAGCACTCGGCATTATGAAATGTTTAAATAAACGAGGTCCCGTGTCACGGTAGGCTTAGCACGATAAAAAACCCTGTTTTATAATGCCGTCGGCGCAACGCACAGGCAAAATTTCTGCACCTTCGCCTATAGCTAGCGACGTCTCGATATAAGTGAAATATTCTTGTCTGGGCCGTTCAGACTTTCAAATTTTTTAAGATGATTTTCATCTCCTTTCCAGTAGTCTTTCGGATAAGAATAAAAACTGAGATCCCAATTCTCGGTGAGTAGACTTATGGCCGCTACAGAAAATTAAAATGCATGCGACGGAAAAAACAAGAACTACTCGGTTTTGATTTGTCATTAATTTGTATTCTTGATTTTCTTTTTTATATCTTGATGACAAATATTTCAATGAAACAAAATAAATAAATAAATAAATAAATAAATAAATAAATCTTCTCAGTCAAAAATTTAAAGTAAAAAAGCAAATGTCAAATACAAGCTCAAAACAAGTTTAAAAACGTAACGTAGAATGAAGTTGATTAACAAATAAGAATAAATAAATAAATAAATAAATAAATACATAAATATAAAAATAATATTCACACAGTGTAAACAAATGAATGGTCAAACAAATTCAACAGACTTTGTAATCTAGTGAACAATAATCACACTTTGTAAACATTTGTATAACAATAATTATAAAGTTTCTACAATTAACATCATGATTTTGTTTTACAATTAATATCATGATTTTGTTTTACAATTAATATCTTGATTTTGTTTTAGCTATCTACATATTCCTTCATTCAGCAATTCCATTAAATCCTTATTTTCTTGACCTCAGTTTTCCCCGTGACTCTGTTCTTTAGTCTCCGGATCCCTTTACCAAGACTTCGGATAACTCCGGATTTACTGTCTGATTTTGGTTTTGGGTTGTATTCTTTGTTGTCTATGCGCTGTTGTTTTACTTGTATTTGTTCTACTGTTTTAGCTGTTACATACCCAATCTGTGCTTCATGCTCTGATGTTTCATGTCTACAATAAAAATAAATCATGTACATTATTCACGAAACACTATCCGGAAGCCTTGGTGACCGAGTGGTCGAAACACTATCCGGAAGCCTTGGTGACCGAGTGGTCGAAACACTATCCGGAAGCCTTGGTGACCGAGTGGTCGAAACACTATCCGGAAGCCTTGGTGACCGAGTGGCCGAAACACTATCCGGAAGCCTTGGTGACCGAGTGGTCGAAACACTATCCGGAAGCCTCGGTGACCGAGTGGCCGAAACACTACCCGGAAGCCTTGGTGACCGAGTGGTCGAAACACTATCCGGAAGCCTTGGTGACCGAGTGGTCTAAAGAGCGACAAATGGATCGGAGCGACTATCACCGTCTAGGAGAAGGTTCGAATCCCACTGGGGACAGATTCTTTGCCAGTTCGCTTGCCGAAAGTAGTTTGATTTCTCCGGACACGCGGGTTCCTCCCCTCGATATAAGTCAAATAATCTTCACTTGGTCCTAAAGTTTTATTACTCCACTCATCCACTGTAATGAAAATCAGAACAGTAGCGAGGAAGGTAATACATAAAAAAACTTCGTCACCAACCGTGAAATGAAAATACTGGCGCAAATATCAGCCTTCAATACTTTGTCGCATTACAAGTTTTTTTTTAAACTTGCATATAGTGTTGATTGCGATTATTAAATTAAGTATTAACGCAATGTTTCAACACATTCCCAAAATTCGGGCAATTTAGTCTCTTTCAGTACAAAATTTCCAAATTTACATGAAACATGACATCCTCCGGAGGGGCCGAATCTTTAATAATTTTCACTTTGAACAGGGGATATACATATACAGCTTAATAAATAACAAACCTCAAATAAGTCTGGTATGTTGGTGCTGGTCCCTTTGCCAGGAAAAGCTCAACTGGACATGGGCGGTTGTAATGTCCACCAACTGGTCCTTCATAAGCCATTGGATAAATCTTCCAGAAACACTGATCGCTAAATAAGGAATGTGGCATCTTGTAGCAAAATTAATGTTAAATTTTTTTCTAAAGAAAACTATGCTGTGTCGCTTTGTTTGCCGCCGTGGTACGTTGCCAAGACGGATTGGGCGGATGTGCGTCATTCCATTGTCGTCGTTTTCCCATCCCATTTTACTGTGCGTCATATCCTGTCAACACATACTGTTCGCGTCGTGCGCAATGTCACTTTTGGATTTATCGCTTTATATGTTCATGGTGTGCATAGTTTTAGGCGTTTATTCTCTAATTTGTTGTCAGAGCCTGTTTATGTCGTCTACCCCGTTGTTCTGCCTTGCAGTGTACGATTGTCCCGTTGTTCATATTTTGCATTATGTTAGGTTGTCCTTCCCAATAATCAGAACATGAAACATCCCATTTTGTGTTAGATTTTAGCATCAGATTCCATAATGATTACTATTTATCAAGATTCGCGAGTTAAACATTTCACGAAATGAGGTCATTATCGACAATGTCATTTGCAGTTTTATAAAGGACTACTGTACACAGCCAAAAAGTACCACCGTACAAAAGCATTTTCAAGGATTTAGTACAACCGGGAAGTAGTCCAA
This sequence comes from Anadara kagoshimensis, assembly GCA_021292105.1. Taxonomy (NCBI): domain Eukaryota; kingdom Metazoa; phylum Mollusca; class Bivalvia; order Arcoida; family Arcidae; genus Anadara; species Anadara kagoshimensis. The sequence goes on from CM037862.1 coordinate 11,269,911, forward strand.
TGTTAAATCTTAAAATTATATTCGTGGAGTTTTGCTTAAAACAGTTTAAGGGAAACACGATTGATAATGATTAAAGCTCCAAAACAAAACCACGTCGTCGAAGCAATGAAATAAATAAATAAATAGAAAACAAAATAAAAACCAACTAACACAAGATGCATTTACTTATCACATACTATATGATAAGCAAAAGGCGCGGATGTAATCATCGTTCACATATTACACATCGTATTGTTATCACAAGGAGCAGATGTAATCACCATTCACATATTACATACTGTGAAGTAATACAAGGTGTAGATGTAATCACCATTCACATATCACTAACTGTATAGTAATCAAAAGGTGTGGATGTAATCATCATTCACATATCACACACTGTATAGTAATCACAAGGAGTGGATGTAATCATCATTCACATATCACACACTGTATAGTAATCACAAGGAGTGGATGTAATCACCATTCACATATTACATACTGTGAAGTAATACAAGGTGTAGATGTAATCACCATTCACATATCACACACTGTATAGTAATCACAAGGTGTAGATGTAATCACCATTCACATATCACACACTGTATAGTAATCAAAAGGTGTGGATGTAATCATCATTCACATATCACACACTGTATAGTAATCACAAGGAGTGGATGTAATCACCATTCACATATTACATACTGTGAAGTAATACAAGGTGTAGATGTAATCACCGTTCACATATCACTAACTGTATAGTAATCAAAAGGTGTGGATGTAATCATCATTCACATATCACACACTGTATAGTAATCACAAGGAGTGGATGTAATCACCATTCACATATCACTAACTGTATAGTAATCACAAGGAATGGATGTAATCTCCATTCACATATCACACACTGTATAGTAATGACAAGGAGTGGATGTAATCATCATTCACATATCACACACTGTATAGTAATGACAAGGAATGGATGTTATCACCATTTACATATCACATACTGTATAGTAATCACAAGGGGCGGATGTAATCACCATTCACATATTACATACTGTATAGTAATCACAAGGAATGGATGCAATCTCCATTCACATATCACACACTGTATAGTAATGACAAGGAGTGGATGTAATCATCATTCACATATCACACACTGTATAGTAATGACAAGGAATGGATGTTATCACCATTCACATATCACATACTGTATAGTAATCACAAGGGGCGGATGTAATCACCATTCACATATTACATACTGTAAAGTAATACAAGGTGTGGTGTAATCACCATTCACATATCACACTGTATATAGTGATCACAAGGAGTGGATGTAATCACCATTCACATATTACATACTGTAAAGTAATACAAGGTGTAGATGTAATCACCATTCACATATCACACACTGTATAGTAATCAAAAGGTGTGGATGTAATCATCATTCACATATCACACACTGTATAGTAATCACAAGGAGTGGATGTAATCACCATTCACATATCACACACTGTGTAGTAATCACATGGAGTGGACATAATTACGATGCACATATCACTGATTGTATAGTGACCACAAGGAGTAGATGTAATCGCTGTATAGTAATCACAAGCAGTGGGTGTAATCACAATTCACATATCACAAACTGTATAGTAATTACAAGGAGTGGATGCGACCAAAAGCAATATACACGAGTCTAAAATACGCATGGCTTGGCCAACAAAACACGTGATGGGGTGAATATAAGCACATCTGTTAATAATAAATGTTGTCATTTGACCTCGAACCACCTTACATAACATTATCTTATTTGTGTACCACCCAAGAATCAAACTCATGACCTCCTGTTCTTGAGACAGATTATCATGTAACCACTGAGCCACCAACTTGGTGACCCGGGCGCGCGACTGTATGGACACGAGTCTGCTTTAGCAGGATTTCTTGTTTCACTTAGGTTATCTCCTTTACAGTCGCAACATGTACTCTAGTTCTGTCCCTTGTAACTTGTAAACAGACGCTGGTTTGTGCATGACGGAAATCTTTTGAAACTTTATCATGAGAAATCATCTCCATTGTTCCAAGATGTGTCATGATCTTGAATCAAAGCCTTGAATATTGAATCAGAAAATTCTGTCTAAGTTTATACTTCTTGAGCGAACGTTTATCACTTCACCAATGAACTACAATGGTGGTAGCTATACATTGAAGGTCACAATAATGCTTTATGCTTTGATTTGGGATTTATGTTCGGTGGATGTCGGTTTAAATTACAAAATGAATTGAACCTCAGTCCTCTTTCTGTGCAACGCTACTTTGGTAACCTAGCTCAGAATACTTTGGTAACCTAGCTCAGAAAACTTTAGTAAGCTAGCTCAGAATGATTTTGTAACCTGACTCAGAATGCTTTAGTAACCTAGCTCAGAATGCTTTGGTAACCTAGCTCAGAATACTTTGGTAACCTAGTTCAGAATGCTTTGGTGACTGGGCTCAGAATGCTTTGGTAACCTAGCTCAGAATGCTTCGGTAACCTAGCTCAGAATACTTTGATAACCTAGCTCAGAATGATTTGGTAACCTAGCTCAGAATACTTTGGTAACCTAGCTCATGCTTTGGTAACATAGCTCAGAATACTTTGGTAAGCTAGCTCAGAATACTTTAATAACCTAGCTCAGAATTCTTTGGTAACCTAGCTCAGAATACTTTGGTGACCTAGCTCAGAATACCTTGGTAACCTAGTTCAGAATGCTTTGGTAACCTAGCTCAGAATACTTTGGTGACCTAGCTCAGAATACTTTTGGTAACCTATCTTAGAATGCTTTTGTAACCTGGCTCAGAATGCTTTGTTAACCTGGCTCAGAATGCTTTGTTAACCTAGCTCAGAATACTTTGATAACCTAGCTCAGAATGATTTGGTAACCTAGCTCATGCTTTGGTAACATAGCTCAGAATACTTTGGTAAGCTAGCTCATGCTTTGGTAACATAGCTCAGAATACTTTGGTAAGCTAGCTCAGAATACTTTAATAACCTAGCTCAGAATGCTTTGTTAACCTAGCTCAGAATACTTTGGTAACCTAGCTCAGAATACTTTGGTAACCTAGCTCAGAATACTTAAGTAATCTCTCTCGGGACTTAAAAGTGAGTAGTGGTTGTTCTTTTGCCAAGCACTCGGCATTATGAAATGTTTAAATAAACGAGGTCCCGTGTCACGGTAGGCTTAGCACGATAAAAAACCCTGTTTTATAATGCCGTCGGCGCAACGCACAGGCAAAATTTCTGCACCTTCGCCTATAGCTAGCGACGTCTCGATATAAGTGAAATATTCTTGTCTGGGCCGTTCAGACTTTCAAATTTTTTAAGATGATTTTCATCTCCTTTCCAGTAGTCTTTCGGATAAGAATAAAAACTGAGATCCCAATTCTCGGTGAGTAGACTTATGGCCGCTACAGAAAATTAAAATGCATGCGACGGAAAAAACAAGAACTACTCGGTTTTGATTTGTCATTAATTTGTATTCTTGATTTTCTTTTTTATATCTTGATGACAAATATTTCAATGAAACAAAATAAATAAATAAATAAATAATAAATAAATAAATAAATAAATCTTCTCAGTCAAAAATTTAAAGTAAAAAAAGCAAATGTCAAATACAAGCTCAAAACAAGTTTAAAAACGTAACGTAGAATGAAGTTGATTAACAAATAAGAATAAATAAATAAATAAATAAATAAATAAATACATAAATATAAAAATAATATTCACACAGTGTAAACAAATGAATGGTCAAACAAATTCAACAGACTTTGTAATCTAGTGAACAATAATCACACTTTGTAAACATTTGTATAACAATAATTATAAAGTTTCTACAATTAACATCATGATTTTGTTTTACAATTAATATCATGATTTTGTTTTACAATTAATATCTTGATTTTGTTTTAGCTATCTACATATTCCTTCATTCAGCAATTCCATTAAATCCTTATTTTCTTGACCTCAGTTTTCCCCGTGACTCTGTTCTTTAGTCTCCGGATCCCTTTACCAAGACTTCGGATAACTCCGGATTTACTGTCTGATTTTGGTTTTGGGTTGTATTCTTTGTTGTCTATGCGCTGTTGTTTTACTTGTATTTGTTCTACTGTTTTAGCTGTTACATACCCAATCTGTGCTTCATGCTCTGATGTTTCATGTCTACAATAAAAATAAATCATGTACATTATTCACGAAACACTATCCGGAAGCCTTGGTGACCGAGTGGTCGAAACACTATCCGGAAGCCTTGGTGACCGAGTGGCCGAAACACTATCCGGAAGCCTTGGTGACCGAGTGGTCGAAACACTATCCGGAAGCCTCGGTGACCGAGTGGCCGAAACACTACCCGGAAGCCTTGGTGACCGAGTGGTCGAAACACTATCCGGAAGCCTTGGTGACCGAGTGGTCTAAAGAGCGACAAATGGATCGGAGCGACTATCACCGTCTAGGAGAAGGTTCGAATCCCACTGGGGACAGATTCTTTGCCAGTTCGCTTGCCGAAAGTAGTTTGATTTCTCCGGACACGCGGGTTCCTCCCCTCGATATAAGTCAAATAATCTTCACTTGGTCCTAAAGTTTTATTACTCCACTCATCCACTGTAATGAAAATCAGAACAGTAGCGAGGAAGGTAATACATAAAAAAACTTCGTCACCAACCGTGAAATGAAAATACTGGCGCAAATATCAGCCTTCAATACTTTGTCGCATTACAAGTTTTTTTTTAAACTTGCATATAGTGTTGATTGCGATTATTAAATTAAGTATTAACGCAATGTTTCAACACATTCCCAAAATTCGGGCAATTTAGTCTCTTTCAGTACAAAATTTCCAAATTTACATGAAACATGACATCCTCCGGAGGGGCCGAATCTTTAATAATTTTCACTTTGAACAGGGATATACATATACAGCTTAATAAATAACAAACCTCAAATAAGTCTGGTATGTTGGTGCTGGTCCCTTTGCCAGGAAAAGCTCAACTGGACATGGGCGGTTGTAATGTCCACCAACTGGTCCTTCATAAGCCATTGGATAAATCTTCCAGAAACACTGATCGCTAAATAAGGAATGTGGCATCTTGTAGCAAAATTAATGTTAAATTTTTTTCTAAAGAAAACTATGCTGTGTCGCTTTGTTTGCCGCCGTGGTACGTTGCCAAGACGGATTGGGCGGATGTGCGTCATTCCATTGTCGTCGTTTTCCCATCCCATTTTACTGTGCGTCATATCCTGTCAACACATACTGTTCGCGTCGTGCGCAATGTCACTTTTGGATTTATCGCTTTATATGTTCATGGTGTGCATAGTTTTAGGCGTTTATTCTCTAATTTGTTGTCAGAGCCTGTTTATGTCGTCTACCCCGTTGTTCTGCCTTGCAGTGTACGATTGTCCCGTTGTTCATATTTTGCATTATGTTAGGTTGTCCTTCCCAATAATCAGAACATGAAACATCCCATTTTGTGTTAGATTTTAGCATCAGATTCCATAATGATTACTATTTATCAAGATTCGCGAGTTAAACATTTCACGAAATGAGGTCATTATCGACAATGTCATTTGCAGTTTATAAAGGACTACTGTACACAGCCAAAAAGTACCACCGTACAAAAGCATTTTCAAGGATTTAGTACAACCGGGAAGTAGTCCAATGTTAAATCTTAAAATTATATTCGTGGAGTTTTGCTTAAAACAGTTTAAGGGAAACACGATTGATAATGATTAAAGCTCCAAAACAAAACCACGTCGTCGAAGCAATGAAATAAATAAATAAATAGAAAACAAAATAAAAACTAACTAACACAAGATGCATTTACTTATCACATACTATATGATAAGCAAAAGGCGCGGATGTAATCATCGTTCACATATTACACATCGTATTGTTATCACAAGGAGCAGATGTAATCACCATTCACATATTACATACTGTGAAGTAATACAAGGTGTAGATGTAATCACCATTCACATATCACTAACTGTATAGTAATCAAAAGGTGTGGATGTAATCATCATTCACATATCACACACTGTATAGTAATCACAAGGAGTGGATGTAATCATCATTCACATATCACACACTGTATAGTAATCACAAGGAGTGGATGTAATCACCATTCACATATTACATACTGTGAAGTAATACAAGGTGTAGATGTAATCACCATTCACATATCACACACTGTATAGTAATCACAAGGTGTAGATGTAATCACCATTCACATATCACACACTGTATAGTAATCAAAAGGTGTGGATGTAATCATCATTCACATATCACACACTGTATAGTAATCACAAGGAGTGGATGTAATCACCATTCACATATTACATACTGTGAAGTAATACAAGGTGTAGATGTAATCACCGTTCACATATCACTAACTGTATAGTAATCAAAAGGTGTGGATGTAATCATCATTCACATATCACACACTGTATAGTAATCACAAGGAGTGGATGTAATCACCATTCACATATCACTAACTGTATAGTAATCACAAGGAATGGATGTAATCTCCATTCACATATCACACACTGTATAGTAATGACAAGGAGTGGATGTAATCATCATTCACATATCACACACTGTATAGTAATGACAAGGAATGGATGTTATCACCATTTACATATCACATACTGTATAGTAATCACAAGGGGCGGATGTAATCACCATTCACATATTACATACTGTATAGTAATCACAAGGAATGGATGCAATCTCCATTCACATATCACACACTGTATAGTAATGACAAGGAGTGGATGTAATCATCATTCACATATCACACACTGTATAGTAATGACAAGGAATGGATGTTATCACCATTCACATATCACATACTGTATAGTAATCACAAGGGGCGGATGTAATCACCATTCACATATTACATACTGTAAAGTAATACAAGGTGTGGTGTAATCACCATTCACATATCACACTGTATATAGTGATCACAAGGAGTGGATGTAATCACCATTCACATATTACATACTGTAAAGTAATACAAGGTGTAGATGTAATCACCATTCACATATCACACACTGTATAGTAATCAAAAGGTGTGGATGTAATCATCATTCACATATCACACACTGTATAGTAATCACAAGGAGTGGATGTAATCACCATTCACATATCACACACTGTGTAGTTACCACAAGGTGTGGATGTAATCACCATTCACATATCACACACTGTGTAGTAATCACATGGAGTGGACATAATTACGATGCACATATCACTGATTGTATAGTGACCACAAGGAGTAGATGTAATCGCTGTATAGTAATCACAAGCAGTGGGTGTAATCACAATTCACATATCACAAACTGTATAGTAATTACAAGGAGTGGATGCGACCAAAAGCAATATACACGAGTCTAAAATACGCATGGCTTGGCCAACAAAACACGTGATGGGGTGAATATAAGCACATCTGTTAATAATAAATGTTCATTTGACCTCGAACCACCTTACATAACATTATCTTATTTGTGTACCACCCAAGAATCAAACTCATGACCTCCTGTTCTTGAGACAGATTATCATGTAACCACTGAGCCACCAACTTGGTGACCCGGGCGCGCGACTGTATGGACACGAGTCTGCTTTAGCAGGATTTCTTGTTTCACTTAGGTTATCTCCTTTACAGTCGCAACATGTACTCTAGTTCTGTCCTTGTAACTTGTAAACAGACGCTGGTTTGTGCATGACGGAAATCTTTTGAAACTTTATCATGAGAAATCATCTCCATTGTTCCAAGATGTGTCATGATCTTGAATCAAAGCCTTGAATATTGAATCAGAAAATTCTGTCTAAGTTTATACTTCTTGAGCGAACGTTTATCACTTCACCAATGAACTACAATGGTGGTAGCTATACATTGAAGGTCACAATAATGCTTTATGCTTTGATTTGGGATTTATGTTCGGTGGATGTCGGTTTAAATTACAAAATGAATTGAACCTCAGTCCTCTTTCTGTGCAACGCTACTTTGGTAACCTAGCTCAGAATACTTTGGTAACCTAGCTCAGAAAACTTTAGTAAGCTAGCTCAGAATGATTTTGTAACCTGACTCAGAATGCTTTAGTAACCTAGCTCAGAATGCTTTGGTAACCTAGCTCAGAATACTTTGGTAACCTAGTTCAGAATGCTTTGGTGACTGGGCTCAGAATGCTTTGGTAACCTAGCTCAGAATGCTTCGGTAACCTAGCTCAGAATACTTTGATAACCTAGCTCAGAATGATTTGGTAACCTAGCTCAGAATACTTTGGTAACCTAGCTCATGCTTTGGTAACATAGCTCAGAATACTTTGGTAAGCTAGCTCAGAATACTTTAATAACCTAGCTCAGAATTCTTTGGTAACCTAGCTCAGAATACTTTGGTGACCTAGCTCAGAATACCTTGGTAACCTAGTTCAGAATGCTTTGGTAACCTAGCTCAGAATACTTTGGTGACCTAGCTCAGAATACTTTTGGTAACCTATCTTAGAATGCTTTGTAACCTGGCTCAGAATGCTTTGTTAACCTGGCTCAGAATGCTTTGTTAACCTAGCTCAGAATACTTTGATAACCTAGCTCAGAATGATTTGGTAACCTAGCTCATGCTTTGGTAACATAGCTCAGAATACTTTGGTAAGCTAGCTCATGCTTTGGTAACATAGCTCAGAATACTTTGGTAAGCTAGCTCAGAATACTTTAATAACCTAGCTCAGAATGCTTTGTTAACCTAGCTCAGAATACTTTGGTAACCTAGCTCAGAATACTTTGGTAACCTAGCTCAGAATACTTAAGTAATCTCTCTCGGGACTTAAAAGTGAGTAGTGGTTGTTCTTTGCCAAGCACTCGGCATTATGAAATGTTTAAATAAACGAGGTCCCGTGTCACGGTAGGCTTAGCACGATAAAAAACCCTGTTTTATAATGCCGTCGGCGCAACGCACAGGCAAAATTTCTGCACCTTCGCCTATAGCTAGCGACGTCTCGATATAAGTGAAATATTCTTGTTCAGACTTTCAAATTTTTTAAGATGATTTTCATCTCCTTTCCAGTAGTCTTTCGGATGAGAATAAAAACTGAGATCCCAATTCTCGGTGAGTAGACTTATGGCCGCTACAGAAAATTAAAATGCATGCGACGGAAAAAACAAGAACTACTCGGTTTTGATTTGTCATTAATTTGTATTCTTGATTTTCTTTTTTATATCTTGATGACAAATATTTCAATGAAACAAAATAAATATAAATAAATAAATAAATAAATAAATCTTCTCAGTCAAAAATTTAAAGTAAAAAAAGCAAATGTCAAATACAAGCTCAAAACAAGTTTAAAAACGTAACGTAGAATGAAGTTGATTAACAAATAAGAATAATAAATAAATAAAATAAATATAATAAATACATAAATAAAAAATAATATTCACACAGTGTAAACAAATGAATGGTCAAACAAATTCAACAGACTTTGTAATCTAGTGAACAATAATCACACTTTGTAAACATTTGTATAACAATAATTATAAAGTTTCTACAATTAACATCATGATTTTGTTTTACAATTAATATCATGATTTTGTTTTACAATTAATATCTTGATTTTGTTTTAGCTATCTACATATTCCTTCATTCAGCAATTCCATTAAATCCTTATTTTCTTGACCTCAGTTTTCCCCGTGACTCTGTTCTTTAGTCTCCGAATCCCTTTACCAAGACTTCGGATAACTCCGGATTTACTGTCTGATTTTGGTTTTGGGTTGTATTCTTTGTTGTCTATGCGCTGTTGTTTTACTTGTATTTGGTCTACTGTTTTACACCCATTCTCAGTAATAAGGCCCAATATACTATTTCAAGATGATGAAAAATAAAAGTCTTACAAGTAATGCACTTCTGGTATTTTCAGAGACTGGACATATCAGAAGATTCAGAAACAACAAAATTATTAACACCAATTGATTATTTTGGTTGTAATTTCACTTTATTGTTACATACATACCATTTGTATTTAAATGAATTGATATTTACGTGATCATAGTTAAAGTTCATCGTATTCTTACCAGGTAGTAGTATTTATATGTTTATTATGCTTGAACATGAGGTTACATTGTTATTAATTTTAAAATGTGCCTTGAGACCACTTCGGCATATCGAAATGATAATGACGATGTTTGTAGTCTACAGAAATTAAAGTATTTTTACGCAAAAATACAATAAATTTATTTCTGTATTCTCAAGTTGGTAACAGAAACAAAATTTCAAACAGGTAGTCATTAATCAACACTCAAATCAAAATGCAAATATGTCTTGATGAAATTGCTAACCAAAAGAACTGTACAAAACTTATTATCTTCAAGATAATTTTCACTTAAGTAAACAGTGTATTCGGTAACGTATGTAGCACCTCTAGATGACTTTGAGTCAATATAAAGACAGCTAAATTATATTATATTACAAATTATTAACTCTTGTTTTCCATAATAAAATTGTAAAACTTATCAATAGAACACATGATATTGGTATATATGTTCACTTTTCTAGCGAAATGACAAAAACTATTTATCGGTAACGTATGTAACAGTTTAACCGATAATAAGATTATGTACATGGTATCGTTTACAATGAAGTCTTCAATTTCTTTATTAAGACAACAAGAGATATAAAGCCTTTAAAATTATCAATTATCACGATGTAAATGTTCACTTTTCTAGTGACAAAAATAATTAATTAAGTAAGTAACGTATGTAACTGTTTAGTCACGTATGTAACAATTACATACTGGGGTTTAAAACTTCTTCACTCAGTGACATGTCCTCCTTTAAAGAAATTCAATAAAATATACCCGAGTTACATTCTAAAAAACAAGGCTAATGGAATGAGAAAGTCTTAATTGCTGATTAAAATGTCATATCTTTAAAGGAACCACTGTCTGTATTTTTCTCTCCAGTAGTACTTTTCATATTTAGTTTTTAAACCTGAAATCTGGACTTATCCTTTATTTCTAACAACTTTTTTCTCCACCCGATTGGTTATACTGTTTCTAAATTCAGGATAGACTGAAAAATCTTACATGCTATGTGCCTTTTACAAACATTTACTGTCTATACCAGTCAATTTATTTAAAGTCGATCTCTTTTTCTTCTAATTATCTTTTAATCATTCATGTGACTTAAAATGTCTCTCATACCGATCCATGCCAATATCATAATCCCAAAGCAGAGTACAAACGTTGAAAATTTGCAAATAAATTTAAACACACGAACTTTCACCAGGAAAGTGAGAACAAATCAACAATGTCCATTGCATTTTGGTATTAGTGATCAAGCAGTTTGCTTCGTTTTATAAAGTCCACGTGGGTGCCATAGTTGAGGTACAAGTCCCAATATGAAGCAGAACATGAAGGATCAGTTGTATCTTTTATTTCAATATCCTTAAGATAGATGACATTTACAAAAAAAGCCTTCGCATTTAGAATTATAAAATCCTATACCAGACATCATGTATCTGTATATATGTGGAGTTAAATGGTTTTGTTACAGTCATCCTTCAGGTTAAAAACGGTTTTACATAAATTCTGCTGCAATATGAAATAAATCAGCCAGCAATGATGCACAGTTTAGGCCCATTACCGATTATTGTTGGAAAATTATATTGCTAAGCATAACATGTATATGGTGTCTTTCAAAATCACTCATATTTTGTTGTTGTCACTATACATGTATTTAATATTTGTCAATAAGGTGTTACCAAGAAGAACTTTTTCTTGCTGAGCTTCGCTTGTTGGGTGTCAAGTCAATAATGGATACATCACTTTCTGTTTGCTTTCATAATGTTAACTTCTCATTTGAAAATGTAACTCTTTTATCCTTTCTAATATGAAAGTTTTCTATCTGAAATTTCTTTCTCATGATTTATCTTTTAAAATTTTAACGTCTTTAGATACATTACATTAAGCTTCCCTCTTAGCTTCTTGTCAGAACTTGTATAGTTTTTACCCCTAGTTTAAATAGAAGGTAACCTAAAACTAAGAAGAGTATGACCACTGTTGTTAATGACGTAACAGGGACTGGTTCCAAAGAGACATAACCACTATCTGAAACATCCTTGGCGGCTATCTGTTCTGGAAGTTCATGTGTTTAACTTAACTTGTCAGTTTCAAAGTTTTCACTTTGCTTCTGGATTTGTGATTCGGACACATGGAATAGTAGGTTTTTTTTTCAGTTTAATTCTTAGTTTCTCTTCAATTTAGAACTCCGATCATATCCCATTTTCTTTATCTCTGTAATTTGACTGAATTTCAAGACATGATTTATCCATCATGAAACATTAGACAGCAACTGTGTTTGTAATTCAGACCAGTAACGTAGATACCAATACTTACGTTACCTGGGGGTCTGCAGATATATGGATGTATATTGACCACCCATTTGACCATTGAAGTTTTGTTTTACGCTGCATTTACACTTTCATAATCAGAATTTATGAAATTGCAGGTATTTGATTTGTATGTATAACAAATATTAAAATGAACAATGTTGTATTCAAATCTATGAGAAAATTATCCAAATAAATTAGACCAGTGACATCTATCGTTTCAAAATCCAATTTGAAGTTGAAAATTGTTTAATTTCTCTACACGTAACTAAACTAGAAACTTTAAGTGTTTGTTATTGTTGTATCTAATGACAGTTTGCTTAACTATTTCATTGTAATTGAAATGATACGTTACTTGTGTTAATTACATACGTTACCTATAGTAACGTATATATCATTTTTTGGAAAATGAATTCCAGACTATGGATCAAGGGTAGACATACCATCATGGGTTTGATGGAAATGACAAGGTTTATTATCTATATAGTCAGATGTATTATTTCAAATTGAAATTTTTGAATGGATTCTTGCCATCCAAAGAGGTCACCTTCGACTGTTTCACTTTTGCTTGAGAATTTTTATTTTAACAACAATCGATGTGGTTAAAACTTCACATGCACACTTCTATAATTTAAATCTAGAACTATACAAATTATAGTGGTCACTTGACGTGATTTAGGTGTATTTTCAAATGATGTTATCACGTATGTATCGGTAACGTATGTATTTTTTTCAACTGTTACAATATGTGGTTTAAATAATAGGAACTTGTGCGGAATAAAGATGATATATTTTAAATATTATATCAAAGTACTTCGTTTGACAATATATTAATTTTGACTTGGATAAAATATTTAACCATATGAATGACGTAACGTAAGTATTGATGAAAATAAAACCTTCCATTCAATTTTGTGTCATGCTTGTTCAGGCCCAATAGCGACTGTTAAGTTGAAAATTTTATTGTTCCGTTAAGTATGCGTAAGATAAGCTTCAATTTGCCCACGTCAGTGGTAAGTATGACATTAATATATGATAACCATGGAGACAGTTTTATATGTAGTAACGTTTGTATCCGACAGCTGGTAACACATCTTTATTTAGCATCAGATTTTACCAATAGCTTGCATTGTCATCAGAAACCAGTTTTAGATATGACAACAATGCAGCATTAACAAAAGCAATTCTTTAAATTTTTGTTACTTTCCAAATATTGAAGATTTGGCGATTTAAAACATAAAAACCTTACCCGGTAACAGTAACGTTTGTATCATTTTGAAGGTTTATGAGATTGGAAAATAATCAAATACATGGATTAACTAGAAAACTGTGATTGATAATTGTAGATATTATGTGTAGTTTCTGTTGATACATTTATTTTGGTCTTTTCCAAAGCCAATTCATTATACTGCAATATAACACTATTTGGGCCTTATTACTGAGAATGGGTGTTTAGCTGTTACATACCCAATCTGTGCTTCATGCTCTGATGTTTCATGTCTACAATAAAAATAAATCATGTACATTATTCACGAAACACTATCCGGAAGCCTTGGTGACCGAGTGGTCGAAACACTATCCGGAAGCCTTGGTGACCGAGTGGCCGAAACACTATCCGGAAGCCTTGGTGACCGAGTGGTCGAAACACTATCCGGAAGCCTTGGTGACCGAGTGGCCGAAACACTATCCGGAAGCCTCGGTGACCAAGTGGCCGAAACACTACCCGGAAGCCTTGGTGACCGAGTGGTCGAAACACTATCCGGAAGCCTTGGTGACCGAGTGGTCTAAAGAGCGACAAATGGATCGGAGCGACTATCACCGTCTAGGAGAAGGTTCGAATCCCACTGGGGACAGATTCTTTGCCAGTTCGCTTGCCGAAAGTAGTTTGATTTCTCCGGACACGCGGGTTCCTCCCCTCGATATAAGTCAAATAATCTTCACTTGGTCCTAAAGTTTTATTACTCCACTCATCCACTGTAATGAAAATCAGAACAGTAGCGAGGAAGGTAATACATAAAAAACTTCGTCACCAACCGTGAAATGAAAATACTGGCGCAAATATCAGCCTTCAATACTTTGTCGCATTACAAGTTTTTTTTTTAAACTTGCATATAGTGTTGATTGCGATTATTAAATTAAGTATTAACGCAATGTTTCAACACATTCCCAAAATTCGGGCAATTTAGTCTCTTTCAGTACAAAATTTCCAAATTTACATGAAACATGACATCCTCCGGAGGGGCCGAATCTTTAATAATTTTCACTTTGAACAGGGGATATACATATACAGCTTAATAAATAACAAACCTCAAATAAGTCTGGTATGTTGGTGCTGGTCACTTTGCCAGGAAAAGCTCAACTGGACATGGGCGGTTGTAATGTCCACCAACTGGTCCTTCATAAGCCATTGGATAAATCTTCCAGAAACACTGATCGCTAAATAAGGAATGTGGCATCTTGTAGCAAAATTAATGTTAAATTTTTTTCTAAAGAAAACTATGCTGTGTCGCTTTGTTTGCCGCCGTGGTACGTTGCCAAGACGGATTGGGCGGATGTGCGTCATTCCATTGTCGTCGTTTTCCCATCCCATTTTACTGTGCGTCATATCCTGTCAACACATACTGTTCGCGTCGTGCGCAATGTCACTTTTGGATTTATCGCTTTATATGTTCATGGTGTGCATAGTTTTAGGCGTTTATTCTCTAATTTGTTGTCAGAGCCTGTTTATGTCGTCTACCCCGTTGTTCTGCCTTGCAGTGTACGATTGTCCCGTTGTTCATATTTTGCATTATGTTAGGTTGTCCTTCCCAATAATCAGAACATGAAACATCCCATTTTGTGTTAGATTTTAGCATCAGATTCCATAATGATTACTATTTATCAAGATTCGCGAGTTAAACATTTCACGAAATGAGGTCATTATCGACAATGTCATTTGCAGTTTTATAAAGGACTACTGTACACAGCCAAAAAGTACCACCGTACAAAAGCATTTTCAAGGATTTAGTACAACCGGGAAGTAGTCCAATGTTAAATCTTAAAATTATATTCGTGGAGTTTTGCTTAAAACAGTTTAAGGGAAACACGATTGATAATGATTAAAGCTCCAAAACAAAACCCCGTCGTCGAAGCAATAAAAATAAATAAATATATCACATACTGTATGATGAGAATAAGAAGCGGATGTAATCATCGTTCACATATCACACATCGTATTGTTATCACAAGGATCGGATGTAATCAGCATTCACATATCACACTTATAGTAACCACGAGGAGTGGATGTAATCACCATTCACATATCACACTGTATAGTAACCACAAGGAGCGGATGAAATTACCATTCACATATCACACACCGTATTGTTATAAGAAGAAGCGGATGGAATCACCATTCACATATCACACATTGTATAGTAACCACAAGGAGTGGATGTAATAACCATTCACATATCACACACTGTATAGTAACCACAAGGAGTAGATGTAGTAACCATTCACATATCCCGTATTGTATAGTAATCACAAGGAGTGGATGTAATCACCATTCACATATCACACACTGTAAAGTAATCACAAGGAGTGGATGTAATCACCATTCACATATCACACACTGTATAGTAACCACAAGGAGTAGATTAGTAACCATTCACATATCCCGTATTGTATAGTAATCACAAGGAGTGGATGTAATCACCATTCACATATCACACACTGTAAAGTAATCACAAGGAGTGGATGTAATCACCATTCACATATCACACACTGTAAATTAACCACAAGAAGTGGATATTATCACCATTCACATATCACATTGTATAGTAACCACAGAGTGGGTTTAATCACCATTCACATATCACACATTGTATAGTAATCACAAAGAGCGGATGTAATCACCATTCACATATCACACATTGTATAGTAATCACAAAGAGTAGATGTATTCACATATCACATTGTATAGTAACGACAAGGAGTGGATTTAATCACCATTCACATATCACATACCGTATTGTTATCACAAGGAGTGAGTTTAATCACATATCACACATTGCATATACTGACCACAAAGAGCCGATGGAATCAGCATTCACATATCACACATTGTATAGTAACCACAAGGAGTGGGTTTAATCACCATTCACATATCACACATTGTATATACTAACCACAAAGAGTGGATGTAATGACCATTCACATATCACACATTGTATAGTAACCACAAAGAGCGGATGGAATCAGCATTCACATATCACACACTGTAAAGTAATCACAAGGACGGATGGAATCAGAATTCACGTATCACACATTGTATATACTAACCACAAAGAGTGGATGTAATGACCATTCACATATCACACATTGTATAGTAACCACAAAGACCTGATGGAATCAGCATTCACAAATCACACACTGTAATCACAAGGAGTGGATGTAATGACCATTCACATATCACACATTGTATAGTAACCACAAAGAGCGGATGGAGTCACCATTCACATATCACACACTGTATAGTAATCACAAGGAGCGGATGTAATCACCATTCACATATCACACACTGTATAGTAACCACAAGGAGCGGATGGAATCAGCATTCACATATCACATATTGTATAGTAACCACAAGGAGTGGGTTTAATCAACATTCACATATCACACATTGTATATACTAGCCACAAAGAGTGGATGTAATGACCATTCACATCACACATTGTATAGTAACCACAAAGAGCGGATGGAATCAGCATTCACATATCACACACTGTATAGTAATCACAAGGAGTTGATGTAATGACCATTCACATATCACACATTGTATAGTAAACCCTAAAGAGCGGATGGAATCAGCATTCACATATCACACATTGTATATACTAACCACAAAGAGTGGATGTTATGACCATTCACATATCACACATTGTATAGTTACCACAATGACGGATGGAATCAGCATTCACAAATCACACACTGTAATCACAAGGAGTGGATGTAATGACCATTCACATATCACACATTGTATAGTAATCACAAAGAGCGGATGGAGTCACCATTCACATATCACACACTGTATAGTAATCACAAGGAGCGGATGTAATCACCATTCACATATCACACACTGTATAGTAATCACAAGGAGTGGATGTAATCACCATTCACATATCACACATTTTATAGTAATCACAAGGAGTGGGTGTAATCACCATTCACATATCACACATTGTATATAGTAATGACAAGGAGTGGATGTAATCACCATTCACACTCACACACTGTATAGTTACCACAAAGGAGTAGATGTAATCACCAGTCACATATCACACACTGTATAGTTACCACAAGGAGTAGATGTATTCTCCATTCACATATCACACATTGTCACATGATAGTAATTAACCACAGGGCGTGTTATAGTCACCATGCACATAATTCAATTTGAAATAAAAAAAAAAAGATGTTATTAAAATATCTGTTTATTGGTTCGACTAACTAGTGATTTTGGTATACTAGCTAGCTAGCATCACTAAATACTATAATAGCTCTTATTACAAAACAGTACCTCAGTCATGAATGTCTGTTGTATTATAGTTTTCTGTAACTCCGGCTTTTCAATTATTTTTAAATGCATGTTTTCAAAATCGTTTATTTTCCGTGGGCAAAACAATATGATTGTAATTTATTCCGGTAATTTAATTTTCTTGTCTGGTACATTTTGGGCGGTTGACAACAATCCCTATGGTGAACCCCATAATCTCGAATGATAAACTTTGTATCTATTATCCAATGAAAACGAAAGAGTCGCGCGTACGAATTACTTTCAACCAATCCGTGACGCTTCTCATCAGCACCCACCTGCAAGTACCTGCCCATTGAAGATGGCGTCGGTTGGAGTAAGTAAAACTTTTGCAACTTTACTACGGCAGATTTGCCAGGGTTAAAAGGATGCATTTGTTTGTAAAATATACTTAACGGGGTCGTAATATACTGACAATGATTTCTGAGTAACTTTTAAGACGTGTTAACACGATCTTGATGTAATTTCATTGATTATGTTTAATTGATAATTCGAATGTAGGTCAGGTAAGGTCACTAAATCGGCTTGTGTACATAATACACAACACACGCCGGATAATTATTGACATCAGGTCCCCTGGGTGATTCGTCTTATTAACATCAAATCTGTTTAAATTATGGTAGACCGAGTTAAATAAGTTGTCCAGTCGTGGTCTCGTCTCGATCTTAAAAGTTGTTTACTCTACGTTGACTAAGCCTAGATCTATACTGTTTTAGTGACAAGTGTTTATTTATCAAATAAAATCATGAATACACATTGTCTACCCGAGTTAATCAAATTGATAATATGCACTTTTGAATTTGAATTGATGTTAATGTACAGTAAAAATTTCATCAGAAGT
Source organism: Anadara kagoshimensis (assembly GCA_021292105.1). Taxonomy (NCBI): domain Eukaryota; kingdom Metazoa; phylum Mollusca; class Bivalvia; order Arcoida; family Arcidae; genus Anadara; species Anadara kagoshimensis. Next base: position 11,288,711 of record CM037862.1, read on the forward strand.
TTTTGGCTCATTGAAATTGGAGTTTCATCATCATACAAATGTGTTTTTCTGGGTTATTTATTTTTTATAGAGTAGATAATTGAGATTTTTTTTAATTTGGTAGATTTAACTCATGACTTTTGAGAATTGTTAAAAAGTAAATAGTGTTTAATATAAACTTAAGTTTATGTTTGTATATTATCATCTATGATTTTTTAATCTGACAATCTTAATTTAAAACAAATAATTGATAAATTTTAATTTTTGCATTTGATTTCTATTTTTTGTGTAGTACAATTGTACATATGTGCTGAAATAGCTGTCTAGAAATTGAAAAAAATTAGAATGATCAAAGAACAAGTTACTTTTGAAATCAGTTGAACAGAAAATCAACTGGTCCGTAGCCAATATATTTTATTTAATTATAAATGTAAAACCCCAATTTATGTAAATTTCTTTGTTTAAATATTTGAATTTCTATGAACATTCTTACATTTCTACGAACATTCTTAACTTTCCTGGATCCCTCACTGTGACAGGTGACATATGCAGTACCAGGTAGTCAAAATGCAATATTTCAAGAGAAAAAAATCTCAAGTCAAATGGAAAATGATTGTTTTTTTTTTTTGTACATAAGACCAATATAATTCATTTTACCTGATAAAAGCTGCTTTTACTCAAAAGGAGGATTGTCAAAAGACAGAACAGAATCGTGTATTGAATGGTGGTTGAAATTGATTGTTTTTTTTGTTGTTAGCATTTTAAATGATTAAAATATTAGTTGTCTCCCTTTATGATAGTCTGTTTTACCTAATTTTTAACTACTGTGAAAAATGAAATTCAACTTTTTCAACAGTTGTACGAATATGTCATGTTCATTCCCAAATGATGTGGATTCATCAAAAACTGTATCTATAATTTGCCACCCTAATTAGACATATCCGTGGTTAAACATTTGTTTTTTGTTCAATGTACATCTGAAAATTTTCCTGAGTTCTACATCAATAAAGAGGTAGTCTTGAATTGTCTGACTTAATTTGGACCTACCACAAGCCCAAAATTGCTCTACACTAAAACACTGAGAGACATTTAAACCTGAAAATACTATAATTTTTTTTCTCATTTCAAGTTTCCCATTTACTTGTTAATTGTAAAGATTTGCTGTACATTTATAATGTGTACAAATATAAATTCATCAGATAATTTCATTTGTATTTAAATAGGAGCCAACTACTTCAAAGCGGCCCCATATGTTAACAGAGCGGATGCAGGAATTTATAAAAACACATGGAGACGTATCCCCTCAGAAGCAACAGAAATGTCCACATGATGGCTGCTCCAAGGTATTGAGTAGTGTCCCTGGTCTAAGATATCACATACAGACATATCATAGCCAAGTCAAAGAATTTGTTTGTCCAAAGTGCAGTAGGACATTTAGGAGGTGAGTTTGGTTCTTAAAAATGCAGTGCAGGGCTCTGTTCCGAGTACTATTATACTATTGCAATCTTGTACTAGTAGTAGCACCAGTCTAAACACAAATGGCTCCCTCAATGTGACCATTAGAGGCAGTGTGTGTATTTGCCTTCATACTCGGGATAACTAATCTTGAAAATAAATACTGTTTGTATACTGGAACTCCACTTAAGATTTTGTATTTCAACTGGAAAAGCCAAAAATGTCAGAATCTGTGCCAATTTAAACATTTCTTTAATAAATTATTTTCTAAAAAAAATTACATTGAATTTATTGGGTACAAAAGACAGTCTTACCCTATCTTATAGTTGCTGATCACTGTGACAACCAAAACAGTTGATTGTCATATCTACATTGCATAGGTATCAATTTCTATCTACAGGGATTTATCAGGGTCCTTTGGGAAAAGGCCTTAAACTGAAAATTGGGAAAAACTCAACTTTTTGCTCATTTTGGGAAAACTTTGACATCATATTTGGTGCCATTTAGAAATGAATAATCGTTTTCTGCCACTAAGTGTTTATCAGTGTTTAATTTAACTTATGTTCGAGTTTGTCATCACATTTTTCCGGTTTACTTTCAATCTCTATGTCAGAAGTCGGTTTACTCACTTTTTGCTTGATTTTCCATCCTCCGTCTTGACGCGCTTTCTGAAATACTTGCTATTATGTGAAATTATGGAGTTATTGAATCATGATCTCTTAAGTGTATTTTCTAATTGGGAATTTTCTCAGTCCATTTTGGGAAAAAATCAATGTTTTTCCATTGGGAATGGGGCCGAATTTCGGCCCTAAATAGGCCCTTGATAAAACCCTGATCTAGTACTTTGTTAATAGCTGTTGATGTCTAGATATAAGTGAAACAATTGTAACTAGAAAATTAACCGGATTCTGTCACTCACATGTTATATTTCGCTAAATATATGAATCTGTTTCAAATGCTTCAGAATTACTAATTGAATCTAAGTTATTTTTCCTCTGATTTATTGTTAAAATAAACCAATTCTTTCTAATAACAGGATGAAATTCCTTTAGATGAGCATGTCTCACCATGCCACTTAATTGTTATCACTGTTAAAAAATGTTCTGTAATGTACATGTCAACAAAACTCCAGTGTCTACATCTTTATTTTAGTGCAAATGGTTTGAAATACCACACTGGTAAAACAAAATGTGAAGATTGTCATGCAGGTGGCAATACTAGTAGTACAGTTTCAACCAATGAAGATAATACAGAAACTACATGTGGGGTCGCAGGTCAAGGGTCCGCTGATGTCAAGAACAGTGGTAAGTTTTCAAGTAGGTTGTAGGTCACAGGCTAAATAATGTAAAACATAGATTAGTGGTTACAATTTGATCATTTCATCAGTGAGGGAGGTTCATATGGCCATAAAAGATTGTTGATTACTTATAAATATCACAAATTTCATTACTGTTATATGTAGAGCTATTAATTTAAAATGTGTTTAAATGTTTTTGTCATATTTTAAATGTTTATTCTTAAAAATCCAGATAAACAGATAAATATTTAATTCAGATGATACGTTTGACATAATATAAAATGCTTTGCTTATCTGCCTGAAACCGACATGCCTCTGACAAAAACATCAACCTGGCAGATTGACTTGATATGCTTTTCTTGACTGTAGGACATTTAATTTTAAAATTATACTTGTACTATATCTCATTTTTGACCTTTTGTGTGTTTTTTACCCTTTTCTTAAGATTCAAAGGCGTATACTGAAACCCAAGGCAAAAGAGTTCCACCACCATTGATATTGAAAAGTGAATCAATTGTCTCCCCTGATAATGTTGTGACATCATCAAATGGTACCAGCAACAATTTTCTGGACGTGGATAGGAAACTCAGTAGAACCAGCTGTCCCCTAGATGTGTCGTCAAGGAATACTACTGGTACTATAGGAAGTCTGGAAGAATTTGCCATATTTGCCACAAGTCCACAGAGTCCTTTGATGCAGCGTGCTCCAGTAAAACCATGGGATATAAAACCAATGTAAAATAGTTTTGTTTGAGTTTTTAGCACATGTATATTATTATCTTCACAGGTGCTTTTAATTTTGAAAAATATATATTTTTTTCTTAAATTTAGGAAGTCATAACAATGATGAATATATCCAAAATATTTTGAATATAATATTACAATATTTAAAAGCAATAATATAAAGCATAAAGTTCATATCACCTGATGTTTGTTTATTTTAAATATGTACCATATTAATCAAGTTGATGTCATGTTTATTTCCATTCTGTATTTTACTATTTTTCTTATATGATATAATGATAAGATTCAAAATGTGCTTCTTATGTCAATTATTGACAACAAATTTTGATCAGCATTTGTGATGTCTAATTGTCACTTTTGTCATCTATACCACAATTATTATGAAATAATGTTCAAGAATCATTTGAATAACTGAAAAATGGATAAATTCATAATTAATTTTAGATTTAAAAGCTGATATTTATTTTTATTGAAAAATGTTAATGTTTTGCTTGTCATATATTTAGGGGCTCATCAACAGTAGTGCGATGCTTGAATGATTCGTTTGGCATGTCTACATCAAATGATAGTCAGCAGGACCATAGCTATAGCTTCAGTTATGAAAATGATGCCACACAGAACAATAATAAAATGGAAAAGAACTGTAACTCGAATGAAACGGGTGTATCACCTACACTAGACAACAACGGGTATGTAGTAGTTAGACTGCCAGAAAAGTGGAGACATGTATTCAGTATTGTACTGTTCACAGGAATATATAGATACCATGTTACTGTTCACAGGAATATATAGATACCATGTTATTGTTAATGACTATCAGTGGTTGTTATCAGATTAAATAATTTTATTGCTTTGGAGTACACACCAGTCAAGATTTTTTTCGCAAAAAGTCAAGAGATATAGTCTTGGGATGGTGTCCATTTGTCTATCTGACTGTCCATCCCAATATCCATGTCTGTGGATGGATTTTGATCAAACTTGGCACAAATTAAAACAACATGGGACAATGTGTTGCATACCCAAGTTAGGTACATACATTAAGGGTCATGACCCAGTGACAAAACCAATGCAGGGTGTTATAAGTTGGCTTCACTGACAATTTCTAATTATAATTTTATAGTGTTATAATGCAAATTATAATTGATCTTGATTTATATTATTGTAAAATCAATGCTTAGTTCACTTTAAATCTTTTTATGAGATGTTAATCAGTTTTATATATAGATATTTTGAACAGAGTTTAAAGACTCATTCTTAATATATTGTAGAAATTACTTCAGTGATGGAAGTGATCCAAGAGTGACATCATCATCACCATTTCCGACATCACCCAAGAACTTAAGTTCTCCCACAGACACTTGGTCACATCAGTGGCCTACAGCAGTATGGCAATGTTTTACTGAAGGCAAGTGTTTTAAACATTTATTAGATATACCCCCAAGCAAACTAGCTTGAGGGGTGGGATATATAGGAGTCACCATGTCTGTCCATCCGTGTAAAATCATGTCCGAACTTCAACCAAGGTCATATTGGAAAGTTCAAGGCTGTGGAAAAACATTAAATGTTGGGGGTATTTGACTCTAAAGAGACAGTTCTAGTTTATATTTCATCAACATTTGCATTTTCTCCTCTTAGTTATCAGTAATTAAAGATATAACATGGTCTACAGAACACACTTGTGGATCACATGGCCTCTTGTGTCTAGGTTCTGATCCTGCCCATGGAAGGAAGACCCTAGTGTGAAAAAGTTTTTCAGTTGATTTGCTGAATGTCTGGGTACTCCAGTTTCCTCAACCATTCTTGACCTGACCACCTCAAAAAGATTTTTGAAAAAGACCTTACTCCATTCCACTCTACTCAACTCCACATCTTACTGTTTGATATATTTCTGATTTTATTGTGTATTACTCCATTAGGTACAAGGATTAATTTTTTGAATGATAGTGGAAATGAATGGAAGAAAGTAGAAGATCTAGCAAGACTGGAAAGTCTTCAGGAAAGTGCTTCATGGACTGGTGGATCAAATAATTCTGATAATAGGTATAAATACTTGTACTAGTAACCTCACTGTATTGTTATTGGTAAAAGTTTTACACAACACATTGCTTCAATTTAAAATTAAAAGTATTCACATTTCCAATATTTAATGCAAAAATATAGTCTTTTTAGTGTTTTTTTCCCACAAATTTGCTAAAATAGGTTACTTTTTAAAAGAATTAAACTTAAGTTCTCAGAAATTAATAGCCAATGGCAATTTCAACATCCAGGAATGGAAATACAGGCATTGTAATAATGGGGAATGATAAGTCAACTTACTCATAAATGGAATACTTAAACTGTCACTTTTAATTAAAAACTCAAATCAAAAAGTTTTATCTTTCTGATTATACATTAATTTCAAGTAAACAAGGCTCCAAAGTTTAATCACATAGCATTTATCAAGAAATTGAAATAATGGAAAAAAATTGTAAAATATCATTGGTAGCAGGACCTGTATTCAGTCAGTGTCATTTAGTGTAAAAGCTTTATCAAGCCATTTGATACTAAACTTTTATTTATTTTGAAAACTTGTATTTATTATCAGATATGGACATGGACTGAAGTTACTAAGAATAGATCACCATCAGAATGTGGACAATATAAAGGAATCTGTCACACAGCTTCATTTTACATCAAATATACCTGGTGAGCCTGATCTTATAGCCGAGTGCAGCCTAGATCACCCATTCTTTGTCAAAGACAAGGGTAAGTCTATTTAAGAAGATTTTTTATGTTGCTCCTACATCCTCTCAAATACACATTATCATTATCAATCTTGTATTTTCTTCTATGAAGTTAAAAAAATGACACATTTCAAGATTTAGGAATATATGGCAAGGTCAGGGGGTCAGCAAGATGGTAGCAGGTCAGTTGTACTAAGACTATTAGTTATAGTAACTGCTCTTTAACCAATATTCTTTTAAGCTGAGATCTTGGTGGGTGAGTGGTCTTAAGCTTGTGCTTAAAGATCATAGCACCATTCACTGACTATGCTCAAAATCACACTGTTAAAAAAATTATCAGTTCACTTGCTGAAGGTCAGTGGTACTCTCCGGGTTTCTTCCACCACCCCAGAACTGTCTGCCTTGATAGAGTAAAAGAAATTTCACTAGGGTGTAAAATGCCATTTCTCCGCTTTCCTGTCTAAGGGATGATATAAGAGGTGTTATGTGGAATGAGAGTTTACTCAAATTGAAAAGTCTGGTGAAAATGATTGTACCAGTCTGTGATGCAGTTGCCCTAATGTACAAATGTTTGGTTGTCTTGTAGGCTGGTCATCTTATCACCCACATTATACAGCAGAACATTATGGGATACCATGTAATATTTTGGAGGTCAATGACGTTTGTCTCCCACCGACACACCCTGACGCTGTACTAGGCGATGACATGCTTGAAAGTTTTATAAGGTATGTTCACCAACTGAAAATAGAAAAATTCATTTTAACTAGATTAATAAATTCCACTGGGTTCAGTTCCCTTCCAAGAAATTTTGTTATGTCCCCCAAACAATAGATTGATTGATTGAATGGGGTTTTATGTCCCAGTCAAAAATATTTCACTTATATTGAAATGTCAACAGCTATAAGTGAGGTGGCAAAAATTTTTACCTTTCCAGTGCACTGAGGGCAATGTGGATGAAGGGTTCTTTAATAAGTCATGCCTGTGGTGACACAAGGTATCCGTTTTTAGGGTCTCTACTGAAGGACCCCGTCACTTTCATTTCTTAACCTAAATGCCGACTGCTTGTCAAAAGAACAGTCACTACCTATTTTCAAGTCTTGGTCAGACCCAGCAGAGGTTTGAACCCACAACTTCTTGCATGAAGAGCAAACAGTTTACCCCCACTGAGCTTCCCTCCAAAAAGTGGGGGACATATACATATAGTGTTTATTCCATTTCTTATGCCAACATTTTGTCCACCATTTCTCGACAACTATTTAACAGATCTTCATGAAACTTCAAAGGAACAACATTTGGGTAGAGTTGATGTGACACTGGCTATTCATATTTTGTTCATAAACATGTTTATGGGATTTCCCAGTTGCAATTTGTTTTGGGAACACTATTGAAATGGAATACCAGTTTGTTTATAACTTGTTGTAATGTTTGTTTATTTTCACTTTCAGCTCTGATTTAACACCAATGGATTCTTCTGCTGTATTTACTCTTCAAAACATGGCTAAGGTAAAATATTTTACTATTGAATTATCACTTTTTTAGTCTGAGAAAGTTTACTTATGTCACTCTTGACTCAGTTTAAACATTACAGTCAAACCTGCCTTAAAGGCCACCTGCTTATAAAGGCCAGTAGAACTGTATCTCATTTGTTCTGTATTCATATTATTTGAACCTGTATGTAAAGACCACATTTACTGGTTTCCTTGGGTGGCTTTTATAGACAGGGTTGACTACCTGTGACTCATGTGGTTGAATACTTCTTAATCTTTGATTGATTGAGAGGGCATAAATTTTGTTTCCCAGCTAGGTTTGGATAAGGCTTAAATGGTTAATCTTTTTGCTAAGCTCTCTGCATTTAATTGTAAGTTATCCTTTTCTGGAATTGATATGGAAATCTCTATCACAACAGGCATGGAATAAAAAAGAACCTATTGGTTTACTATGCTTTTTTGATAGTGCACATCATAGGCTCAGAATCTGGTTAACAGTCAATCTGTAACACTGAATTATTGTCAACAAAATGTTCCAATAGTACACAATTTGCACTAGTTTAACTTGGACTGATGAAATAAAGTTATAAAGTGATTTCAAGTCTGTTTACAAACCAGGTTTATAACGGTATTCACTAGGGAATTTCATGCTGTCCAGAACATATTCACATTGTAACAAATTACACTTTCTAATCATCCTTTTGTCATATTTGTACATATTGTTTCCACTGATTATAGAAAACTATACCATTGCATTTTCCTTGCATATATAGGGAGGAAGGAGAGCCTTCAATACTTCATCACAAACATTAAAATGTGTATGTATTGCATTGCACACAGCCAAGGCTCTGAGGGGTATTTTGAATGTAATGTATAGATATATACTTATTTTTTGTTTTTGTTTGTAGCAAAGAAGAGACTTGGAATTAAGTCCAAAATCAAACCCTGGTTCTCCAACCAAAAAACGTCTATCTAAGACTGAACCATCTAAAGCCAAGAGGCCAATGAATGCCTTTATGTTATTTGCTAAAGAGTTTCGTCTGGAATATACTCAGAAATATCCAGGAAAAGACAACAGGTACATCATAACTACTGAGCCGAGTAGTTGAAAGACAGTTTTATAATAAGATGATATTGTATTCTATGTTAAGTGTGCATATATACAAAACAAATCTTTAATCTTTTCATATGATATTCTGAAAACCAATGCCCTATGTCATGAATCCTCCTTTCCCATTTCACCACTATGGTAATACAGTTAGTAGAGTGCTTCTCTGTATGTGGGAGGGTTCATGACATGAACCTTGGCCAGATCGGACCAAGACTTGAAAAAAGGGGTAGTGACTGTTCTTTCGCCATGCAATCTGAATTCAGAAATGAAATTGACTGGGTCATTCGAAAAAGTCATAAAAAAGCCATGCCCTTTGTTAGGGTTGGTGCAGCATGCTAAACAACCTTCAATGCACATTACTCTGAGTGCACTGCATAGGTAAAAATTTCTGCTACTTCACCTGTAGCTGGTGACATTTCGATACAAGTGAAATATTTTTCTTAATTCTTAGAAAAAATAACATTTTGCAGGATTGAAAATTCCTGATTTGTGATTTCTGTCTCAGTTAAGTTTGTAGGTGACACCACGTAAACTAATCATTTCACATTATAAATAGCAATTATAGTGATCTAGTAACATGTTATCTTCACATTTTAGGGCTATTTCTGTGATGTTGGGTGACACATGGAAAAAGATGAATATGCAGGAGAGGAACTTATATGCAGAGAAAGCCAGATCTCTAGCTGATGTACAGAAGAAAATGTATCCAGATTGCTGGAAACGAAAAAAATAAAATACAATAAACAAACAAATGTTTATATGGTAAGACGCTACAATGTACTGTAAACGTATAAATTTTCGCTTATTTTTCTTTCGTTTGTTTTGTGGGAAAATTAATGCTGAGGGAAAATTATATTATGCTTTATGTGTTGTAGTGCATATTTAAAAAATGCAAAAATTTTAATCTAACAATGTTGATATATCTAAATTTCATATACCGGGTACCTCAAAGAATTAAATACTTTTATAGTATTTAAACCATGTATAATGAATGAAAACATTTTGTGCACAATTTACCTTTTATAGAGTGATATATCAAATTCTATATTGTTGGTCACATAGGCAGTGAGAGCATCAATGCCCGATGTTAAAGATTTGGTTATTATATAAAAGTTGTTTTTATGGAGAAAATATAAATTGACTTATAGTGTTAACAAATTGTAAGTTTTATCTTTTATTTGAGATGACATGCATACCATATACTGAAGCATTTTAAATTTCGTTAAAACCGCAAAATCGTAAAATTTAATTGTACTATCTAGAATTTGTGTCTTTTGTTACTTCCACTGTTGTCCAAAGAATACTGGTCATAACATGCTAATGTATGTTATTCAGTTTTCTTTGCACAGCAATTGAAGTTATAGCCATTTTGATATAGTTCATTGGTTAATTGGCCAACATGATGAAGTGCATAAGCACTTATGTGCTTCTCTGAAGGCAGCATTGTAGCCTTTAGTATGGATTAGATGATACAGATTACCAGTATGCAATAAATATCTCTTTACACTGTTCGCCATATGATATGCATCACAATACATCAAAAATAAAAGTACATGTATACACACATGTATATAACTTTCAATGATATATTTTGATACATTTATTGTCCCATTCTAGTGTTCAATGTTAAATTTACATTATTCTTCTGATCACACTTGTTAAATACATTATGTTGTATTTTTTTTCAGATCTCAAGCTGTTATCACTGCCATCAAAGTTGATATCCAATACATGATCTCAGTAAGAAGAAGGAACATCATTGGAGGATGTTACAACTAGTGTATGGCAGCTATTTTAGCATGTATTGCTCAGTATTTTTACAACCCTGTGGCTTTTACCCACAGTGATTAATTGTGTTCTCAGAAGTTACAGGTATTGTCAAAGTGAATTTCTTGTTAAATTTTTTAGTAAAATATGTGTTTTATTTTTGCAGTTAAAAGTCAAGAAAATTTGCAATTAAGACAACATTTTGGTTTTTTATGGAGGGAGGTTTTTTATTTAACAAAAATTTGAAACCTAGAAACAATTCTGTTTGATCTTTTTGTTTAGGTCAATCTAAAGAGTTTGGTGAATGGATTCTAAATCACAATGCCCCATATGTTTTGCCTAGGTTCAAATCAGACTTGTAACATATCCTGTTGTAAGAAAATTTGTCAGTTCACTTGCCGCTAAAGGTCAGTAGTTTCTCCAGGCACTCTGGTTTCCTTCTACCAGATCAGAAATGACTGTTTAAGTGTAAGTGAAAGAATCTTGACTGATGCATAAAACCATTATTAAATTACATGTTCATTGCAAACTATAAATTTTTGTTACTTCACCTTAATTTAGCGATAAAGTTGATTTATTTCTCATCCCTGTTTTCCATGTAAAGATATTGTATGTATAGGCCATTCAAATTCTGATGACAATGTTTACAGCAAATCTATTTTAGTATCAGGGTTGTTGTAACAAACATAACGCAAGGCGGTGTGATTATATCCAAACGAACACACATTAAAATTGACCAACAACATTGACCTGTCCATTTGACCTTTAATTTAAATATTTATTGTGGACCAGTACATTAATGTTTAGGGAAATAAAACTGTTTATTTCATCAATATCATGGGAAACCTGCATTGCTTAGGTATTAACTGTGACTCCAAACACTATATATACCTATGTATAGAGTTGACCATTGCAGGGATAAAACTTAACTATTTTGAGTTCGGGGCCCAGCTTGCTACAGAAAAAAAGTTGCATAAAGTAATAAATATCCTAAATGTTGTTTACCTATACAATGTACACTCTGCCATTGGATTATGAATGACACATATAATGCATAGAATGATCTTTAATCACTGTCCCTAAAGATATTCACTTTGACAATAATCTTCTAGTCCAGGGTTGTTATTTTTTATATAATATATATAAGACAAAATCTGCCAAAACATTCCCATTTACACATAAGTAATTAATATACATTGATAATTTTGATGAGGGAATATTTTTTTATACACATTAAGTTTATATAAATAAATATAAATTATTTTTGATTATTTATATATTATATTACGGACATCCAGTGTAGATTATTGGATGTAAAAACAAGTCAAATCAATGTTGATATATTATTATTAAGGTGTTTGTGCTATTTTATTGTCTAATATACTTTAAGAAAGTATTTATGTATGGACCATTTTGTGTTTTATTTGTTACAACTATGTTTTAAATAGTGCTAATATGTTATGCCATGGAAAAGGAGAGTGCTTAATGGTTGTTTGTGACATTTTAAAAACAGATTTTGACTTCAGAAACAGTTCTTAAATTTAATAATTCTGTCTTACCTGAAGAGAAAGTTCAGTCTTATTTTGAAAATTAATAATAATATATTTAGAGAATAAATTTAGTTTATGTCATCAATTTGAATATAATTTCCAATTTGTAATTTTCAGAACGTATTGGAGATAAAAAAATTAAATGTTATACAGGTGCATGTACTTGTATTATTGTATAATACATTATGTGTAGACTAGGTGATGTTAATTTTGATTTATCTTTAAAAAACTGTACTGATTTTTTTAAATTCCATTTAAAGCACAATAACAAATTATTGAGATTGGTACATTGTACAGTTTAGAAAATTTTATGTAATTTTTTTATGATGTGTGAAAGTCTCAAAATGTCAAACATTTACACTTCTGTTTTTCACTTGGCATAATTCAAATTATATTGTGTATAAAGACAATGTTTTAAAAAATGTTAAATATTTTTTATAATCATCAGTTGGTTGATAATAGTTTATTATTTTGTTTTTATATTAACTGTTTTGACAGTAAGTCCATGTTTGATTTTCTTTTAAATCAAAAGAAATTTAATTTCAGGTGTACATGTATATTCTAAGTGCTATATGTTTGTTGGCAATCTTCTTACACTACACAAGTATGTTCAGTTGTTAATCTTCATATTACAGTCTATAAAATGACAGGATGTTAAAGCGATTTCAGGGTTGTTTTGTTAATTTTGAAGTTGCAGTAATAACAGGTTATACAGTTAAACAATTTTCTTAATTCCTAGTTCAAATCTTTTCCCTAACTTAAAGTTGTTTAGGTGGTGCTTGCTTTTGGCTCAGGTGGTGCTTGCCTTAGATCCAGTGTCTTGTATTGGCTGAAAGTTGACTGCACATGTTGTAAAGTTAACCCCTGACATATCTAAACAAATGGGTGAACTAGAGCAATGTGAAATTTAATGTCTTACCCAATGAGACACTGGCTGAAAATACAAGACAAATAGGACACAACTTATTGTACATGTTGTAAAGTAAACACCACCATCCCTATCCCCCATGTTTGTTGGTATCTATTTATCAGATGGGTGAACTAGAGCAAGTTGAAATTGAATGTCTTGCTCAGAGACATACCACTTAATCTGATGGTGACTAAAAAATATCACCCTCGAATTACTTGTCTTCAGATTTAACTGCCATAAGTTTTTATTGACATATGATCAAATGAAAAACAGAAGAATGTGTGGTTCCACCATAAGATTGTTTGTGTTGTATGTAATCTGACCCCAGTTTCACAATCATTCCTTAGTTAAAATTTCATTAACTTAAATTTAACAAATTTGGCAATATTCTACGGTACTACAAAATGAAATTTCCCAACAAAACTAGAATACAGATTTTACCAACAATGTTACTTAAAATGGTACCTTAATTTCCTTCATAACTTTGAATTTTACCACAACTATTCCCATTTCAAATTCAACAGATTTTAGTTACCTAAGAAATATCTTAAGTTTATAAATGATTGTAAAACTTGGCCCTGAAACAGCTTTGATAATCCTGTCCAATACTATGCACTGTTCTTTTGTATTGTACATCTGATAAGTCTAAGTAATTAAGGGTTTTTTAAAATGTTTTTATTTTATAGTTTTATATCTTTGTTATAAACTTGTATAGTTAAGGTATTTAGTTGTATGATATTGACAATGGTCAAGTTGTAAGAAGTGACGTAGTACAAAATTTGATACTATTTAAGTCATCACATTATATATTATTATGTTGAGATATTTTCTAGTCTGTATGTTAAAACTGCAAGCATCTGGAGTAATTATATATGAACAAGTACTTGTTTGATTACATGTATTTTCATAAATGGTAATTCTTTTAACCAATTTGAATTGAATTGCAAGAATTGTAAATCACTCTATTTTTTCTGAGCACTTTTCACTTCATAAGATCAAGAATAGTGGATTATTGCAAAATAGATTGGTAGTCCAAAAAAAAAAAAAAGAGCTGAAAAGAATACCAAATTAAGCATTTGAATATTAGTTGGCTGTTATTTGAATCCTATTTGAATATTGGGCACAAAATAAGAAAATCTCCATCTGTTCTGGAACAGGGCTACTGTAGGCAAACGATGTGGATTGCACAAAGCAGATGAACAAAATTACCTTACTGTATATTCCTTATTCATAGGAATGCTGTATGACGATAATAAAATCATGATCTCTTTAATATTCTTCTAAATAAACCCAGATTGTAATAAACAATAAACCATAATTGAAAACAAATTGTTTTGGTAAACACTGGTTCCTATTACAATACACTTATGGTATAACTGTGCTCACTGTCTAGATGTGAATCCTACTCAGCAGATCCTAATGTGAAAAAGTTTTTCAGTTCATATGCCAAAGAGTTATGGTTTTCAGATTTCATTACTATCCCAGAACTGATTGCCTCACTTTAAGTGTAATACTGGTAATCTTTGACGGAGACATGAAACTTCATTCTAACTAAATCCAGAAAAATAGGCATCATGTACAGTAGTTAAAATGTTGTAGAATACTTTGTTTTCTCATCTAACAATAAGGTCCTCTGTGGCCAAGTGGTTTAAAATGTGCACTTGCGAATCACAACACCTCTCACCACCTCTTTAGACAGATAATAGAGCCAGAAAGTTTGTCAGTTTGCTTGCCAAAGCTTGGTGGTTTTCTCTGTGCACACCAGTTTCCTTCACCATCACTGAACTGATGGCTTAGATATAAATGAAAGTATCTTGACTGGGGTATGAAACTCCATTACTCAACTCACCTAATAGTGAATTAATTAGCAATTATATTCTTTTCCACCTGATGGCAGTAATTGATAATTGTATTCATCCATTGGTCTGTAACAAGTTCATTTAAGTAATTTAGTTCTTCAATAAATACTAGTAGTTTGTTCAATTCTGTTTTTGTTCATCTGTATTCTATTTGATTAGGGCAGCAGTACTTTGCAATCAAGTAATTTTGTACATCATTTGCCATCATTTTAGTTTTGAATTTAGGAATAAAAGTTGTATAATTTTGTGATGTTTTATAATGTAATGGTTGAGTTGATATTCTCAAGGCAGCAATTAAACATACTAGTTTGACCAAGTCACTCATTTTGATGAATTGTGAATTTGTGACACTTGTTATATTTTAAGTATATTACATCGAGATACATGTACATGCTTTGGATTTTATATACATTGTATATATATATGCTGTAAATCCGGGAAAAATTTGTGTATGCCTTATTTTAGCAGAATCTCGCGAGAGTGAAAAAAATGCAAAAAATAAAACTTGGACAAATAACGGTACCTTATTTTGATATAATTTACTTGCATTTGCACTGACTATCATCCGACAACTTGAAAATAAAAGTACATTTCCTATTTTCTATGCAGATATCTTGAAATGATGATTCTCACAAAAATCAGTCAACACAAAAATTTCCCTATTTATAGCATATACTTTAAATATTCTTTATTGTAATAGAATGCTTTCAATAATACTGTAATTACATCATCATTACTAGTTCTGACACTTTTACCACACAGTTTTTATATTTTAGTTATGTTTTGTTTTACTTTTATATACAACTAGTATCACTCAATAATACAATGTGTAGCAGAAACATGTAAAAAATTCATAACGATATTTGTGTGCATACCATGCATTACCTAATAACATTTGTTTTGAACATTTTTTTCCATTGGAAATAGAATCACATGAGCTGATGTTTTCCCATAAAAAAACACCATCATTTTATGAATATTTGACTTTATTATTTTTAAAATCATTTTGCTTTATGGGGCATTGTTCATATGGTACACTGGCGAACCAGATTGCAAATTGTCTGTTGTGTATCACTGCAGTAATGGAATTGTCTAAATAATGAACAGGGTTTGTAAACTTGTATCAGGGAGAGATAAATAATACAGCATTATATGAATTGTTAATTGACTTGTCAATGATTCTTGATATTATCCCAGAAAATACTATGCATCTATTTAAACCAGGTCTAAGTGTTACAGAGCCTTTTTAGCTCACCTGGCCAAAGGCCATGTGAGCTTATGGCATGGCGAGGCGTGCGTGCGTGCGTGCGTCCGTCCGTGCGTCAGTAAACTTTAATCTTCTCCTCCAAAACTACTGGGCCAACTGAAACCAAATTTGCCATGGAAGGTCCTTGACAGAGTCTAACTATAGTTTGTTCAAATCATGGCGATCGATTATCCAAGATGGCCGCTGTTACTAAAAATAGACAAAACCTAAAAAAATCTTCTTCTCTTGAACCACTCATTGGAGGCAAAAACTGATGTGATATTTGGATTCTACATAGTCTTAACCTGTAAATTTGTTCATTTCATAAAATTTGGTGTAAAAATAGGTTACGCGTTTTTGCGTTTAATTTTGAAAAAATCGTAATATATTTTTAAATTGCTATAACTTGACTATATGACCAGATAATGACATGGGGTTTTCAGTTTTGACATATTCTTGTAATTACCTTCAAAATGGTGTCAAGGTCAATTATGAAGGTCATGACCTAATTTTTTACTTTTCTAATATTATTTATTATCTCGAAAACTATAAACCTTTTGTATAGTCATGTATATTGGAATATTGTTGGTATTGATGTAACGATCATTTTGATATATAGTTTAAGGTCATTGGTTCAAAGGTCAAGGTCACAGATGCGAAAGAATACTGAAATGGTTCATTATCTTGAAAACTATGAACTTTTTTTATAGGCATGTATATTAGAATGTTGTAGGTATTGATACAACGATCATTTTGATGTATAGAAAAAGGTCATGGGTCCAAAGGTCAAGGTCACAGTAGCAAAACAATACCAAAATCATTATCTCGAAAACTATAAACTTTTTGTATAGGCATGTATATTGGAATGTTGTTGGTTTTGATGTAACGATCATTTTGATATATAGATTAAGGTCATTGGTTCAAAGGTCAAGGTCACAGATGCGAAAGAAAACTTAAATGGTTCATTATCTTGAAAACTATGAACTTTTTGTATAAGAATATATATGAGAATATTGTAGGCATTGATACAACGATCATTATGATATATAGAAAAAGGTCATGGGTCCAAAGGTCAAGGTCACAGTAGCAAATCAATACCAAAAAGGTTCATTATCTTGAAAACTATAAACTTTTTGTATAGGCATGTATATTGGAATATTGTTAGTATTAATGTAAAGATCATTTTGATATTTCGATTAAGGTCATTGGTTCAAAGGTCAAGGTCACAGATGCGAAAGAATACTGAAATGTTTCATTATCTTGAAAACTATGAACTTTTTGTATAGACATGTATATTAGAATGTTGTAGGTATTGAGACTATGATCATTTTGATGTATAGAAAAAGGTCATGGGTCAAAAGGTCAAGGTCACGTTTGCAAATCAATACCAAAAAGGTTCATTATCTCGAAAACTGTGAACTTTTTGTATGGGCATGTATATTAGAATATTGTTGGTATTGGTGCAATGATCATTTTAATATATAGATTATGGTCATTGGTTCGAAGGTCAAGGTCACAGATGCGAATATCTAAAATATGGATATCTAAATATCCACATCAGAGTTATTGCTCCTTAAATGTAGTATTTATTGTGTTTTTGTGCAGTAAACGGCCCAGGTGAGCGGTACAGGCCCTATTGGGCCTCTTGTTTACTTAAATAGCAGCTTATTTGAAATAATGTAACATGATTTGGCCAGAAAATTCTTTTTTCTCAGTATGTTGATATTTTGTCTTTTTGACCTAGTCTAACTGTACATAATAATGTTCCCACTATTATTATTGTTTTAAGATTTTATAATGATTGTAAAAAGCATCGGTACTTTAGTAATTTTGTAATGCATTCATACATACATATTTTGTTCATTCATTCATCCATTCATCAATATTGATTAAATTGACTCCCCATACATTATTTGATCCTCTTATCAGTATACAATGCATATTTAAACATTGAACTGTCTAGAAATGACATTTATAGTGCTATAACTTCTATTGCCATGCAAAGCAAACTGAATAACGCGAGCTAGCATGTTATGATTAGTTTACTTTGCACAGCAATGGAAGTTATACCACTATAAACACCATTTCTAGACAATTCAATGGTTATATTTACATTTGGCATTTTTTCAAAATCTTACTTTTGTTTTTGAATCCTGAAATAAATTTAAAACACTCGTGTATGACATTGCAATTCTAATTGCTGGAACAGCCAACCAATGATGTCACAGGTATAGGCATAAGCAAGAGATGAGTGACGTCACATTAGCAAATGCAATTATTAGTCCTATAACTTCAATTGGGTCTCAAAGAGTTTAATACAATCAAACATAAATGTAAATATTGTAGAATGGTATGTTTTCGTATGTCAAAGCATATGTACACACTAATGAGTGTGCCAAAGATCTCCAAAAAAGTTACAAGTCAACACATGTTACATGTATAACGCTACTTCACTTATAGTATTAATTTTTGAACATCTATATGGTCTTTAATTCAAAGATGAAGAATTAATTTTGTGCCATCATTTGTCGTCTTGTAATGGATTGGCTATTGCCAAGTACATATATTGTAGCTTTCTTCTGTGTGTAAGAGAATAAGTATAATAATTCAGCATTTTTATGGCACAAATTCTAGCTCAATTCCTGAATAGGATAAATCAAACACAAACATACTTATCCATGTCAGAATCACAATCCAGAAGCAAAGTAAAAACTTTGGAACTGATAAGTAGGGTTAGACACGTGAACTTCCACCAGGAAAATGTGGCAGGGTGCTCCAGAAGTGTAAGCACCTCCTGTTTAGCTGGCTACACCCGCCAAGTGTGTAATCAAAATTGTGTGAAAGGAACATGGAACTATGGGATGTCAAATATATCCAGGGCAATCCTGGACACAGAGACATCAAATGCTAGTTCTTTGATCTTCAGAATATTTTGAAATGTCATTTTAACATAATTTGCAAAATTTTTTGCATAAATGTACATGTATGTACCAGTATTTAGTATGAATATATTTTTCAGTAGTACAGGGCATTATTTAGTTTTATATCATGCTGTAGAAATAAAAATATCCAAGTGCTAAGTCAATTCATAGCTACAAGCAAAGTCTTTTATCTCACTTGCAAAGGCATTATAATATCCTCACATAAATCTGCTTTATATTCAAATGTACCCTTCCTTTATTAGTGGAGATATTCAAACATTTTTTTACTTTGTGTTTGGTTTCTATATACATTTATTAGTTATGTACAGTATTTATGCATTGGTCAGTCATATTCATGTTTTTCTTTAATCAACTGGACTTAATAATTTAGGGGTCCTCTTATAATATTGAACTGCGATACAGTCAAATCTGCCTATAAAGGCCACCCAAGGGAACCAGTAGAAGTTCATTAAAAAGCAGGTGGCCTTTATATACAGGTTCAAGTAATATGAATAAAGAACAATTGGGGGACAAATCTACTGGCCTTATATAGAGGTGGCCTTTAAGGCAGGTTCGACTGTACATTGGTATTTTCAACAGTGTATTTGTTGATTAAAATAATGGATGGAATCATAATGATGTGACAAAATCTTTAACTTTAGGTTTTGAAAATTAATTAAATTTTATGGGAGGACATGTTTTGTGTAATAAGACATGTGAATTCAAATATTCACACCAAAAAGTTCTCCTTTAAAATATTATTTGCAATTCATTTTTGTGATGATAGTGTGTAATCTGAATTAAAAAGTTGCTGGTTCAAGTGGTCATCAATACATTAGTGACAATAAAGTACTATAAAATTAACTGGTTCAACAGTATTCATGTAGATTTTACTACTTTGTAGTTGTATGTATTGATGTCATTTATATACAAACGTCTTGATATTTGATTGTCTTATGAAGACAGTTGTGTGTTTGCAATTTTAACTGTTTGATGGAGTAAAGTCAAATTTATAATAAGTACATCTTCATATGTGGCAGCCATCACAATATTTACATAGGGCCATCAGTATTATAGATTGGATACGTTTTTTTACGTTTTATATTAGAAAGTCATAGAACTGGAGAAATTCAGATTTGTATTTGTAGACAAATGAATATTTTATTAATTTTGTACAAGTCAAATACATTGTTTAGCATTCATTTGTTATTCCTGATATTGTGTCATTTTCAATCACCCAAAGGCAGCTTTATTTTAGCTATTATTACCACTCAGATTTGTTGTGATCGTCAGTGATGTTAAAATTGTTACAGTGCTGTATACTGCAAACCAACTTTTATTTGGGTGTGATAAACTTTTCTGTGTTCCTCAAGGACAAAATAATTGTGTAAGTTAATCAACACGAAAATGTTTTTGAAAAATGATATTATGATTACGGAATTTATTTCAAATATTCAGCTAAAGTTAATACATGTAGTTGAGAAATAGTTTTGGCAAGAGATTCGTGAAAGTAATATCCGCCAATAAAAGTTGATTTACAGTAAACAAAACAATATTTGTATTCAGCCATGGCAACAATCAAAATGTTATACTACCATAGTTAATTTTTTACCATCTTTTTCACCATTGCTCAAATCTTATATGAGTCTTTAGATTGCAAAGAGCCATTGGTAGACTGTTCGTGACATGCCATTGCAAAACACATTAAATTAATACACAGCCAATATTTCAGCAAACAGTATTTTAGACATGTTATAACCAGTGTTTTTGTATTCACATTTTTCCCATTTCTGGAACTTGCAGTAGAGTCTAATTTCAACGAGAAATGACCATCCATATGCAAAAAGGGCCCTTAAGTTAAACATTTGAGATTTTCACTTTATGTTATATTTTTGAAGCACCAACATTAAGTTACGTGAATTGCGATAAAAATGAAATCACCCTAGTAGTTGTGGAGAAATTGTCAAAAAACACAAAGCTGTGTTTTAATACCGGACTTTATTTTTTTCTTTAACTGCTGTCTTTTGCATTATGATTGGATTGATCTAAGGGGCCCTTTACACTTGCAGAACGTCAAATATACATGTATTTCTACCGAGGTTGATTTGGACACAGTAATCAGTTATTTATTCTTTAAGGAGTATAGTTCTTTGTTAGTTATGTAGTAAATAAGTTTAATTGTTATGGCCATTAATTGGTGCTTTTTGCTTTTTTTTCTATACAATATTTACACAGCAAGTTAGTGCTACTATAATATTAAATGTCTTATCCACTTTTATTTTACTTCTGTGTTAGTGTTGTTATTATTACTATATGTATAAGCAAACAACATTGACCTGTCTGCTTGACTTTTAACTTAAATATTTATTATGGGCCAGTTTATGTATCTTAAGGGAGAATACAAGTGCTGATTTCATCTACATAATGGCAAACATGAATCACATGAACTGTGTATGTAATTGCTGCAAATCTTAACACTACCTATGTGTAGGATGGATCCTCTTATATAGATATTCATGATGAAAGGTCAAGCTGACAGGTTAGTGTTGTTTGGCTATTCCATTATTTACCCAATCTATATGTATAGGCAAGTAACACCGACCTGTCTGCTTGACCTTTCAATAGCAATATTCATACAGGAGAATCCACCCAATACATGGATGGTGTTAGGACTTGCAGTTAAGACAAACACAATGCATGTGCTTACTATTTTCCATGATGTAGACGAGATAACACTGTTCCCTATACATAAATGCACTGATCCATAATAAATAACAGTATTTAATCAAAGGTCAAATGAACAGATCAGTGTTGTTTGCCTATATATTTCATACAGAATGTCTCTATTATTTTGGCACGTCTGTAACGGTAAGGTAAATAGAGCGACATAGAGAAATGTTACATGTCCTAAGTCAAGATTCTTTTACTTATACTGAAGTGTAGACACCATACACAAATTATTTAAAACTAAATACTGTGTGCCCAGACAAATAATGTGGCGTGTATATCCTTTGTAACAAGACTTTAAACATATTGCAAATGTATTTCTTGTTACAAGATCTTTCACATTTGGCAAATGTTGCAAGACTTTTCATATTTGGCATATGTATTCCTTGTTGCAAGAATTTCATGTCTGTCACATGTATCCTTTTATGCAAAACCTTCACTTGTTTGTCATAACACTTACTGTAGGTCAATTGATAGTACTCAATCCATATGTGGGTCAGGGTTCAAACCCCAGACATGTCTGACCCAAAACTTGAAACAGGTATTTACTGTTCTTTTGCCAAGTATTCAGCATTTAAATAAAAAGTCATGGTGTTATTGGAAGAGACGTTATAAACCAATTCTCCATATCATGTTAAACATGGTACACTAAAGAACCATCCCTGCACATTGACTCGAGTGCACTGAAAAGGTAAAAATTTCTGCTGTCCCCACCTGGTGACCTCTTGATATAAGTTAAATAATCTTGACTAGGATGTAAAACCCCATTTCATCAATCTTTCTTCTTTGTCATGTGTATCCCTTTTTAGCTCACCTGACTGAAGGTCACGTGTGTATGTGCATGCACCATTAACACTTGCTTTCGACTTTGAAACTACCAGACAGATTTCAATGAAACTTGGTCAGAAGTATATATGGGCCGGTGATCATATCTGGCCCAATGAGCCTCTTGTTGAAATACCATTCATGTTTGGTATGTGTATTCCATGTTATGGTATACTGTTTGTTGCTAGTAGTAATGGCAGCAAAAACAGATACCAGACAGACATGACAAATACAATTCTTAATCATCAAAAGACCAGACCATTGAAGCAACATTTGATTCTGATTGGATTAATAGTGGAATAGTGGTTTAAGAGGAGAAGATCAAAGTTTGCACAACGATGCACTTGGAGTTCACCATGATGTAAGCTCGGCTTTCTACAGCCAGTCAAGATAAAAATGCTAAACCAGTAAAATTATCAAAAAAATAATTTATTGTAAACAAATCAATAGCGTATTTCTAACTTACATTTTATAACAATCTAGTAAAAATTAACTAATAATTTCAACCTACAAAATATAAACATATTCTTTAACAATTTTTGATGGATGGAAAATAATTTTACAAAGAATATTTGATATCAAGTTGATAATGGATTTGATTATTGAACACTCATTCTATTTCACACTAAGAATGTATTTTACCCTTTTCAAACAAGCACCATTAGTTTTCTGAGGTTTTCCCCAGTATTTAAGCTACTAGTAACTACCAATAACCACAATCTAGTTCACATTTCTGTTAACTGACCCAGTTGTTTAGTGAAAATTTAATTATTTTCTTGAGTTTTGGACAATATTTTTTTCAGTTTCTGCTTAAAAGTTAAAGCATTTCATAACTATTATCAAGAAGAATCTATTTGAAATCTTTATAATATGACTACCGGTAGTAAATATTTTTTATAAATTCTGACTTTTCACTAACCATTTGGTTAGTCTAATGGAGCTTTGAAGAACCGAGCCAATAATGAAAATGTATTTATTTTAGGGTGTATGAATTTAAGAGCAATTTATAATTTGGATAAGTTCATATGGACTAGAATTAGGGTTAATCGCATGGATCACCTTGTACAATATGATCATATTTAATTTGGCAGTGGATTTAAATTAGTGCTTTTGTAGCATTGTCAAAATTGTGTAAATTAGTACATCACTACAATTAATATCTTTATAATACAGACCAACCTGCCTTACAGACCACCTCTTTATAAGGGCCACCTGCTTATAAAGGTCAGTAGAATTGTATCCCATTTCTTCTTTATTCGTATTTTTTTAACCTGTATATAAAGGCCACTTTTACTGGTTCCCGGGGGTGACCTTTATAGACAGATTTGACTGTAACTGTATACCAGTATTTGGTATGTGGCTTTTGTATGATAATTTACATGTCAAGTGTTACTTTTTTAAGTCTGTAGAGATTTTTCTGAAAAGTTATAGGTCCCGAATAAGGATCAGTTTTGTATTTTTTTGGTTTTTTTGTTGTTGTTATCATTGCCAAAAAGTTAAACAATAGAGCTAAGACGTAAGTACTCATGGCAGGATTTGATGTAAGCTCCTACAAGGCAAATAAGGCCACTTCTTTATATTGGAAAAAAGTCACCTCATGAAGAAATATGTATACAAAACAAATAAATAATAATACATTTTCTATTTCTAGTGGTTCTTAAGAAAAATACCACTTTGTTAACTGTGATATATTTGTGGTTTGTAATTTCTGTTTAACATATTTGTAATATATTTTGTTAACATACAAATTTGTGGCTCAAAGTATCACTAAAACAATTAAAATTGAGACACCACAAAAATTAGTAATTTCACAGTGTACATGTAGGTAATTAATAAAAAAATTTGAAAGTATATCATAAATAAAAACAAAATTGTTTTTTTAAAGTTAAAAAAAAAAAGATTATAAAATACATCCCTCTTTAAATTACTACATATATATCATATAAAATGGATAAATAAAAAAAAAACAAACAAATACAAGGCACATTTCAAAACCATCATAAATATCACCATATTTTCTCATTGAAATGGGACAGTCTGAACATTTTTTTCAAAGGAAATGCATACATATTTTCAAATTGAAAACGAGCTTCATAGTTTAACTGCTAAAATCTACTAAAATTAAATACATGATTTAAAGTGAGCAATATGATTATCACTTATGTAACTGATACTAAACATACTAGTATTTATTTACATGTATCAGATATTTTAATTACGGTACATGTATACTTACAGTATATAATTCATCTAATGTCTGTACAAGAAAGACTATCAGATATTACTAGTCTGTGGGCTAGGTGGACCCACTGTGCACCCCAACCCAGCCCACTCCACCCCAAGATCCTCTGACACCACTTTTTTCTGGTACCTTAAGGTTTCAAATAATGGATTCAGGATGTTCCCCAGAAATAAATTGGGACCTTCTTCATCTAAAACTTCAATATTTAAGAGTACTTGAAAGCCCACGAACTATACCTCAGTTTTGAAACTTTCACGTTCCATTACCTTGACCTTAAAGATATGATTTTGTTTCAAGGCGGTCATGACACTTCCAGGGACTACAGAGCTCCAAATCAGCTACCGGTATGTGGTGTGGCCTGGACATGAACAGACATGGCAATTCCTATTTACTACATGTACCATTCTCAAATTCAAGTTTGCAGGGATTATAATAGCACCCCGGATAATAAATTTATCTCAAAACATTATTTTCAAATTGTTACAACATATGAACTATGACCATCTTTTGAAAAGCAGTGAATTAGGATTCCCTCTCAGTAGGTACTTTTTAATGATTCCCTCTTCAAAAAGGTGAGGGATAAAATTGAGAAGACAAATTTCAATACATAATTCAGTTTCTTTGGTATGGATTTCACATTGTAAAACATTAAAGTAAGATACAAATATACATCTTTACCTGTGACATTGATTTCATTGTTAAAAATCACACTAGCACTATTAAACTCTGGAATGTGACAGTATGATATCAAAAATATAATTGAACACTCAGAATTTCACTGTGCCAGTTATCACAATTTATATGAGAAAAGTAATAGGAGTGTATAAACTCTTTAAAAAAATTCATGTACTTTATACCCTTACACATACATGTATCATGAAACGCACTAACAAAATGTTTAAGAAGTTTTTGTGACTTTTTGATAAAAAATATAAGTTACTGAGGTATGCTAATTAAAGTCTGACACGAGCCATTTGACTTTTTTCAGTTTCAATGAAGTTGAGCAACTGAGTATTACACTCAATGTTCAATACAACATTAACCACTTATTTTCCTGCCAGTGCCCATACATTTATCAGATGTGTTGACTGGAGCAACTTGAATTAAATGTCTTGCTAAGTCTGCAGCTTTAACCAATAAAGATGTGTCTACATGATCAAACATTAAATAAACAAAAATGGTGGATTTCTGGATAAAACATTGTTAGTTAAAATCAAATGTCCTGGATTTCATCAAACACAAAATGTTAACAAATAGACAAATATTTAGGATTTCTTGATAAAAACATATAAAGGGAATTTTTTATGTGGATTTCTTAGCACTATAAATTATAACCCGTTATCAGAGTAGCACTGGTTGATTTTTGAATACATGTAAAGTAAAACCTGCCATTACAATCACCCTCTATATAAAGATCACCTATCAAGTAAAACCTGCCATTACAATCACCCTCTATATAAAGATCACCTATCAAGTAAAACCTGCCATTACAATCACCCTCTATATAAAGATCACCTATCAAGTAAAACCTGCCATTACAATCACCCTCTATATAAAGATCACCTATCAACTAAAACCTGCTATAACAATCACCCTCTATATAAAGATCACCTATCAAGTAAAACCTGCTATAACAATCACCCTCTATATAAAGATCAACCATGAGAGTAAGTACACATGAACACATTTCTGAATGTTAAACCTCTAAAGTTTCTAACTGTGAATATTTCTCGTTTTACAGCACTTGTGGCGGGTAAATGTATCCAAGATATAATACATTGTGGAACATCAAAATGTATGGGTTTTGACAACTTGTCTTCACATAATTATGACTATGCATCATTAGTTTATTGACATAATATCATTTCTTGTTTTCCACTAGTCTTCTATTGTTGGTGTCGCAAAAATAACCCTTCACCAGTCATTTCATGGAAAAAAAATGAAAATAATCTATTTCTACCAGGATTTGTAGATGACATGGAAAGATAAAGTTACCTCATCCTTTTCAGAAGTTCATATGAAGTACAGTATGTAATTACCCATACTGATGCAGTAATGGCAGCCCCTTACGAGTCTGAAACCATGATGATGCCAATAACATTTGCTTTTTTGCCGGATATTTAAATCAAGTATGGTAATTACCCATGATGTTGAAGTAATGGTAGCCCTCATGAGACTTACACCATGATGATGCCCATAAGATTTCCTTTTTTCAAGAACACTTTAAAGCTATCAGTAAAATCACAATGACAATTTGACAAGGCTATTGGAGATGAAATCATCTTTATATATCTTCTGTGTCAGTATACTGAATTCTGGGATACCTTCCAACATACTTGTACAGGAATCTAACTGACTTCTCACCATGCCTAAATGACTTTCATCTGTAATGCAGAACAAAATAAATGTTTGAGAACAAAGGGTAGGGTTTGTCTATGTACTGTGTTAATATTTGCTGTCATTTCTATTGGCTATAGAAAAATAAGTGTCACATACACACATATTCATTGCATGACTTAATTGTAACAGGCAAAATCAAATGTTACAATTCCATATACACCGGTAAATTTTAATCCCATATCCCATGGAATAAAACACAGTAGTATCACATGATGCATGAACTCTATTATGGAATCCTAAAATTTATTATGTTAAAATAAATTGTATTAGAGTAGCACAGTGGTAAAAATTTCCACTAATACATGTATCAATGTCGTCTTGGTTCGATTCAAATACCTTCTGGTATATTTGAAAGGGTTTGATGTCAACTGTATGAAGACATTACTATTACTTGTGAATGCATTGTTAACACATATTTTCAACTTTTTTAACCATTTCCAACAGAAAAAGATTTATTTTCCTCTAATTTCTGCAGGAAAACTAAGTTTATAATGACATTTGCCTTTTCAAGTTTGTCAAATTTTCTCTGCTTCTCATCAACACAAATGCATTTTTATTGAATTCCCTTATTATCAACTCACCCATGACTAATACTTGTAGATTTTCCTGAGTATATATTGAGGCAATACACGATACTGCTATAGACAAAACCTGTTGATTCTTGATTTCACACAGACTACTGATAACATTAAGAAGCAATGACTGTAATAACTCCTGCAGGACAGATCTGTGGAAAATAATATAATAAGAATGACTATTAATTTTAAACCCCAGGAAACCTGCTTGATGCTCAAGTAGTTCAAGTGTTAGCTTACAGATGATCTGTGATCTGATCATAACACCTCTTGCCACCTAAGCTACACTGTCCTTTCTATAGTGATGTCTGTGCATACTCAGGTTGACTTTTAGTTGCTAGCTCACCAAGACGGACAAAAGTAGCTGTCTTGTTGGCCCATTATCCTGACACCAGGTAAGTCAGCAAAGATGTGAAATTATGCCCCCTTTGGGATTTAACCTCAGGACCCCTGGATCTTGAGTCTGATGCTCTACCAAACAAAGTGTTCAGAAAAACTATCCCCCGGTAGTGGTGAACATCAGTGAATTCAATACAAAGTTAAACTAAAAAAATCTATTTTTAGTAACAGCGGCAATTTGGATGCACAATAACGCTGTCAAGCAATCCCACAGCACTCACCGGTACAATAAATCAACTGACCAAGTTTCAGCTCAATCAGATGTACGGTTTTCTTTCAAATGCACGAAAACCATAAATCAGGTGAAAACGTCTATTTTAAGTAACGACTGCCATCTTAGATGCATGATAATGCTTTCGAGCAATCCCACAACACTCAATACCATTACATATCAACTGACTAAGTTCCAGCTCAATGAAATGTACGGTTTTCTTTCAAATGCACGGAAACCATGAATTGGGTGAAAAAGTCTATTTTTAGTAATGGCGGCCATCTTGGATGCACGATTACATTGTCGAGCTATCCCACACCACTCAACACCATAACTAATCAACTGACCAAGTTTCAGCTCAATCGGATGTACGGTTCTCTTTTAAATGCACGGAAACCAACTGGGATGGACCCACGCACACACACAAACACACAGACAGCGGTATAACTATATACCCCCTCAACACTGGTGTGGTGGGGGGATAATAAGCTACATGTTTTCGTGTGCTGTACTGTACTGTCTAATCATAGAGAAGAGATAACTAATACCATGTAGTTATGATTATACCTGTAATTAACTGCATCTATAATTTTGATGACTAAGGAGGGTTCAAGGTCCATCATTGTTGTTTCTTGTTTAATTTCATTTTTCATAAAGTTCAACAACCCTTCAGGAGCCTCAGATGATTGTAGCAGTGTTATGATTGGTTGATCAATTTCTGTTAATGCTTGTTTGCTGTCTTCATTTATAACAAGGTTACTGATATACCCAACAACCTGAAACAACAGTTTAATTTTTACTACAACAGAAGATGTCATATTGCACATCTTGTACATCTTACAAAAGATATCAGAAGATGATGCACTTTACTGAATTACTGAATTCACTAAGTAACAAAAATAGCCCTTACGAACTTAAAAATATGCACCAAAAACTTTAACATGGTTTTAATTGGTAAGGATGGAACACCAGGGTAAAGCTCTCCAGACTTCTGTCCAGTAAGCTGAAAACTACACTAGACACTGTAAATCATGTTGATGATAAAGTCCTTTGCATTGTATGGAGACCAAAGTATTACTAACAAATTCAAAGACAACCAGAGTGATAGCTAGCAAAACATAATTAATGTCATCACCATATACAAAATGATGGATGGATGGATAGATAGATAGATGGTTGGATATGTTTAGGGATGAAAATGTAAATATTATCCTAACAGCATTGAAAAGTATCTACTAAAAATACTAATTAAACAAGAAATTACAAACCTGAGTATGTACAACTTTAGTTAAAAATAAAACATCAGAGACGGTAAACTTGTTATCTCCCTTTACATCTTGGTCACTTAGCTGTTTGGCAGTGTTTCTAGAGTCTTTATCATTTTCACAAACATTTTGCTGACTAGATGAAAATGAGTCTTCAATTGGAGTATGATCTTCGTCATTTTGTTTAATAGTTTCTTTATCATCAGAAGAGTTGTCTCCCCCTTTTAGAAAATCAAAAGTTTCATAAATGTCTTCACTAGACTGATGATAAGGGGGAATATCAATTGATTCTTCCACACTAGAGTCCATTACTTCATATTCCAGGTCTGTCCTAAAATTCTGATCTTTCAAACTATCACAAATATCTAAAAAAAACTATCTATATTCTCCTCAGACTCTTCCACACTGGACATAAAACCTTTGTTTGAAATAAACATTCTTTCAAAAGAATCGTTCAAGTTTTGATGTGCCCGTGGTGGTGCTAACAAATGATCTGTATTATGTAAAATCCTTGTTTCCTGAATTTCTAAAACTGGTTCAATATTTCGTTCTCCATCTGAATCAGAACTATTGGCCTCTGAACTAGTATAAGAATCAGGATTATCATCATCAACGAATCTGACTTTACGATCTTGATGTAACTGAGGATTTTCTACAATTTCAAACGACTCCGCAGTCTTGAGAATTCCCTTTGTGTTATCTGTTGTATCCACTGTCTTAAAGACGTCTGCCATTGGCATGTAGATGGAGTCAGGATCATCCACAGAAGACTGATCGTCTTCTTTTTCACTGAATGATCTCACCAATCTATTTTTCTTTTTGGTTCTACAATAAAATACAAGAATTACTACACAAAATCATATATTGCAAACTACAGATGCCAATTTAACAACTATTTCTTAACTAAGATTTGCCTTTATTTGAACTTTGCAAATTTTGGTAATTTTTGTTTTAGAACTATTAATAAATATTTTTGACAAAACAAAAAACATATTTTACGCTACATTTCAAAATGAAATGTAACTTCCTGTAAAAAAATTAACAAAATTATAGTTTTGTAATTTTGTCAGATTTAACTTAAGGAAAATCTTAGTTAAAGAAATGATAGTGAAGGTTTTATTTCAAGTCAAGATCAAACTGACTGATGGAATATGATCCTATTTTAATCTTGCTATAGTTTTCCAACCTGTTGCTGAAAATGGAAAAAAGGCCTTTCTTGTATATGATGTGACACCCAAAATTACACCTTGCTTTTAGAATCAAAGGATTTTAAGTCCATTCAGAAATAATCTGCTATGCAAAGAGTGGAGTGAAGAAATTAAGCTTTAAGCCCCATTCAAGATTTTTTCAGTTATATCAGTGTGGTCGGGTCAGGGATGGCAAAGAAAACTGGATTGTCTGCAGAAAATCATCAACCTTCTGCAAGCAAACTGAAAAAAAAACTTTCTTACACTAGTATCTGCCCAATGGGGTCATTTGGCAAAATAAAGGATCAATGGTCACATGGCCTCTTCTAGAATGAACACTGAGGACCTATATAGACTTGTGACAGAGCTTTCAAACTGTCAACTAAAGTTACATTGATAAACATGTACATACTTCAATGCTGCCATTTTTGATGAATTGAAGAGAAAATGTCTGCCTTCTTTACTGACACCGAGGTTGGTTGGGAACTGCTGAAGAGCATCTTGAACAGCAGGTATAGCTTGTTCAAATATGTGCTTTAATAGTGTCTCATAAGTCTCTATAGCCTCCTCAACTTCTGAACAAAACTGATACTCTACAATAAATTTCAAAAATAGACAATTACAAGCATTATACATCAAGTCAATTTTTAACATGTTTTTCATTAAACTGTACCGAAAACTGATTTGAGACAAACTGAAATGTTTGTAATATTGGGCTGAATCCTTTTAAATAGTAATACATGTATTATCTTAAATGTGTGAAGACCAGAAAAAGTATCTCGTGTCCTACTGTTGAAAATAGAGAAACCTTTAACCTTCTGTCCTTAAGTCCAGAGGAAGCATAGGTTAATTTAATTATTAGACTGAGGACTATAAGATTGGTCCCTTACTAAGATGTGGTATCTGTTACCAGACAGGAAATGTCAAAATTTGCAAAAACAGTCATCAGATTGAAATATTTCAAAAGACTCAGGCTATTAGTATAATGTGGAGCTCTGAAAAATTCATACTGCCAATATATTTGTGGCAACTGATATGTAATACAAAGGAAGTTTAATGCCATCAAATATTTGATCAAATTCTGGCTAGTGGCATTTCAATATAACACTTAAAATTAAAATAAGAACTGAACTATACCTGAATCAAGCAGTTGATGAAGTGTTTCTTCAATATTTGATGTAAGACGAGTCAATGTTCTACAACCTGGCTGTACTATATGAGCCTTTGTATGATGATGTTCTATAGTTCTAAGTATCATCTCAACACCGGTCTCTCTGATTGGTAACTGTAAAGTAAAATCATAAAGTATTCAACAATGATGTTCTATAGTTCTAAGTATCATCTCAACACCAGTCTCTCTGATTGGTAACTGTAAAGTAAAATCATAAAGTATTCAACAATGATGTTCTATAGTTCTTAGTATCATCTCAACACCGGTCTCTCTGATTGGTAACTGTAAAGTAAAATCATAAAGTATTCAACAATGATGTTCTATAGTTCTTAGTATCATCTCAACACCGGTCTCCCTGATTGGTAGCTGTAAAGTAAAATCATAAAGTATTCAACAATGATGTTCTATAGTTCTAAGTATCATCTCAACACCGGTCTCTCTGATTGGTAACTGTAAAGTAAAATCATAAAGTATTCAACAATGATGTTCTATAGTTCTAAGTATCATCTCAACACCAGTCTCCCTGATTGGTAGCTGTAAAGTAAAATCATAAAGTATTCAACAATGATGTTCTATAGTTCTTAGTATCATCTCAACGCCGGCCTCTCTGATTGGTAACTGTAAAGTAAAATTGCAAAAGTATTCATTTTAAGAACTATCAATTTGCATAAAATCCAACAACATTTTTAAAGAAGATCTGAAAAGCATCTGTAATATGGTTTAAACAAGAGTTACGCATAGCTATGCATTATACTTTTTTGGGACATAATACAAGCACGAGGGTAATGTCTTACCTTGGTTGAACAAATCTTCATGTCTCCCTCATAAGTGGGCAACAAATATTTAATCATACCGAAATAATCTAAATTATTTTTATATCCTTTTCCAATACTGATCCAGAGATGTTGGCCTCGAAAAGTATTAAATACCAGACTAACTACAGGCAGTCATTTTTGTGGATCTTCAGCTCATATGCCTGGAACGTTTCTGGTTGTTTTCAAAGAGAGGTTCCGAGGGGGTGGAATATTACAGGGAAAATAGATTGCACGAGGGGGTGGAATATTACAGGGAAAATAGATTGCACGAGGGGACATGAAGTTTTTTCCTTTTCATCATATGATTAAATTAACCAATTATACCAATAGAATTTATTATGAGGTTTAATAATAATCATTTTAAATCATGATACCATGGCTTGTGGCAAAGCAATAAATCCACAAACATATTTTTTCTATTGATTAATTTATCAATTGTTCTTGTATATTAAAATACTACACAATTATTTATATTTTTATAAGTTTGTGAGAATAAACTATTGTACAAGAAGACACATAGGAAATTTTTACGGTTTTCACTGTAGGTAAAGTGTACCAAGAGAAATAAATCTTCACTGAGAAGATATATTTGCAGTCCAAGAATCACCATTAAAATCACAAATATTTTTTCCTCATGAATGCTTCTTTTTATATACTGGTAGTAAAGTTAAAAAAAAAGTATAAGTTCATGAAGTGACATTTTGAACTAACCTTTTCATTTATCTGGTTTTTATATGTAGCTATCTTAGCGAGTATATCCAGGCCGTATTCCTGAACTTCCTCTACCTCCTTATACACGGCCATACAGCCGAGGATGGCTGGTGTAGACTTACACTGGACTAACTCTATCACATTTTTAGGAAAATGACTAAATGTACGAATCATTTGTAAACACAGGACAACATGGGATAATGGATCCTGAAATTAATACAATAATTGATATTATGTGCAGTGATCAATCTAGAAGGGCCCTTGTGCCCCAAAATAATAACTTTGTCCCACAAAAATGTCTGTGGGTTAATCCTGGCCCATTTATTTAGTCTCTGTTTGAGTTTTGAATAAATCTAGTCTTAACTCTAATGTTATCATGTTGACTCCAATTTTTGGAAACATAGCTCCAGATTTCTCAAAGCCTGGACCAGGATGACCCCACCAACTATATATTTGGATTGAACACTATGCACTGTTCACATAGCAAAGTTCAATTCATGCACTGTTCACATAGCAAAGTGTTTTAACTATGTTTAATTATAAATACCTGGATCCAGTTTCACAATTGTTCCTGAACTGATTTCTCCTCACTTAGATTATTTATTTTATTTTATATTATTTTATTTATTTATTTTTTTATTTTCAAATACATTCATGAGAGTTACAAGACAAAAAAGTTTTGCAAATATTTTATTTTGATTTAATTCAGTTGCATCTGACAATCATATCATTAAGTGAAAATAAAAGTACCGATATGCACCCAACTTGAAATAGAAATTTTAATAAAAATTAACTGCAATGGAAATTTCTCAATTTACAACATTGTCTCTTGCTGGTTTACAAATGTACCAAGTTGAATCAAAATCCTCTATAGATGTGGAAGCTATGGAGCTGACATGATATTGGGAAGTATGAACAGATGGACAGACAAACAGACAGGGTTATTCCTAAAGTACATTTGCTTGGAGCATTATAAAACTTCCACTAACATATCATAATACATGTACGGTAAACAATGTTAATTAATCATCATTACCAAAATCTGTCTGAGTATTTCCACTAACAGTCTTATGGCTGGACTATGAACTGGTCTGTCTCTCTCCGCTTCTGGCATTTCTTCATAATTTTTTGACATTTCAGTTAAATATGTGACTAAAAGACTTCTCTGATGAATTGCCACATTCTGAAAGACAGGAAATACTCTTGTAGTGACTGTGAAAAAAACCCATTTGCATGTTCTACATTTACTATCAATTATAAAAAAATTTAAAAAGACATCATGAGAGTGTGTGTGTGTGTGTGTGTTTGTGTGTGTGTGTTAACATTCATGTAAGCTCTTGATTTTATACAAGATTAACATATGTGCGATTTATGTAGAATTTAATATCCTTATCCATTTGTGCAAACACATGGTCTCTACTGCATTTGGAAAACACACTTCTGAATTTCCTCAAAACAATGTTACTTTTCTTAGAAAACAATGATCAATAAAGATTCCATCTGTTGATAATGTTGATACCTTTAGTACCTGGTATTCTGTCTAGACACACATTAAGGCCTTATTGCTCACCTGTTACGTAACCATTTAATAAATTATACCTGTAAAATTTGAATATTTCATTTGTTGCTGATATCAGTAACCAAGTATTCTGTCTACAACATTCAGGCCTTAGTGCTCACCTGTTATGTAAATTATTTAACAAATTGAAAATACCTGTAAAAATTTGAATATTTCATCTGTTGCTGATATGGATAATTTAGAGTCTGTATACAAGTGTATCTGTCTCGACAGAAAACTGGCTGCCATGTTTCCAAGCTACAATGTAAACCAAGAAAGAATTAATAACTATTATTTAAATTTGTAATTTTTCTAAAAAAATTGATTGTCCTGAACACATTAATTGATTGAAGTTTTAAGATTTTAAAAATCTTTTTTTTATTTTTTTTAATTCCAAACAAAATTATTAAAATTCTACAAAAGATGTTTTCTTTCTTTCTCTCTTATTTTCTATTGTGTTACCTTCTCTGGCGTCTCAAGGCTGTGTATAATTTCTATATCAATAATTGGAGAGTGAACTAAATGCCAGTCTGACAGTTCCCGATTATCACCTGAGGTAGATGATGTAACATATCCCTAAAATACATGAAAATAATATATTTATAAAGAACCAATACTGATACTGGTTGTGTTTTACACAATACAACTTTTTTATTATAAATTTTCTAAAATGGTGTTTTACACCCCAGTCAAGATTTGTTTTTTACCTACCTCCAGTATATTGAGGTGGTCATTTCAGGAATGATGGAAGAAACCGGAGTGTTCGAAGAAAACCACAACCTTCAGCAAGGATCTGCCCAGAATAGGATTCGAATCTAGATGAGAAGCAATGTGATTCTTAAGCGTCTGCTTTAGACAACTCGGCCTATGATGCTTCATTTATTACCATTAGTTGCCTGAAAGACTCATATGAGCAACACAAATTTCTGACATACATTTTGATTGTTACAAGACCAATCAATGTGACAACAAAATGTGTCAGATAGTCCTCAGAGCAGTTGAAAATTTGACATAGCAGAGTTCTGTAAATTGGGAAATGTTCGGGTTGGTTAATTTTTGCGAAAATCATCATTTCAAAATATTTGTATACAATGTCATGTATTTTTATTTTCGTGTTGTAGAATGATGACTTGACTTGCCTTAATTCAATTTTTCCAATGTAGAAGGTTGGTCAGTGCAAATTCAAGTGAATTACATCCAAATAAAATATTTGTTTTATTTTTTGCATTGTTCATACTCTCACAAATTCATGTGAAAAATAAAAAGAACATGAAAATTCCCTGATTTACAGTAGTTCAAACGTGACTGGAAATCAAGATAAGAAACTTGGTATCTCTTTGTGCAGTCAGATGTAGTCAGATGCTCACATAACGTTTCAAGCTTCTAGGCTTTTTAGTTCATGACAGAAAGATGTTGAAAGCATTTACTATTAAATGTTAAAAGTAAAGTCAACTTGGTAAACTTTAACATGCTTGGTACAAAGAACATTGTCATTATTTGATTCTGGAGAAAGAGTTGAAAATTAGTAAAAATTGATGACGTATGTGTAAAGGACAACATGCAATCACAATAGGTCACCCAAAAAATACATGTTTTCCTACTTTGAAGAAAACTCTAGTGAAAACAAAATTCTAATTGTCTCAGAATTTTGGAGATGCTTAGTACCTAAATATGTAAAATGTATAAGTTCAAATACAGTCTAACCTGCGTTAAAGACCACCTCTATATAGTGGTCACCTGCTTTTAAAGGCCAGTAAAATAATATCCCAATAGCTCTATATTCATGTTATTTGAACCTGTTTATAAGGGCCACCTGCTCATAAAGACCACTTTTACTGGTTCCACTGGGTGGTCTTTGTAGACAGGTTTGATTGTACAAATATACACTTACATTTCCATCCAGCTGGGTGTTTCTGTTTGGTTTTGGAGGTGGAGCTACAGGGTGCACAAGGCCTGGTGTGGGAGGTAGTTTCTTCCGCTCTTTAATGGGAGGCCCATCTACAATTTTGAGCTTTTTGTCTGCAATCATTATAATACTTCCTGTAAATAGACCAAAAAATAAATCATACTTTTTATTCTTAGAAAAATTACTTATTTTTTACCCTTAAAGAATTAGTTACCATAGTGAAGTGGGACCTATCAAAACTGACCTGATTAAGGACCAAAGATTGCATTCAAATTAGACAGCATAGGTAAACATATTTATTTTCATGGTGTACTACTTTTTTATTATTTTGTGGTCATTTGTTGTGCATGAAAACTAATACTGAGGGAAAATTATATTATGTTTATAGTGTTATTGTGCATATTTCATAAACACAAAAATTTAACAACGCAGATATGTCTAAATATTCTATACCGCGAAAATAATTACATGGGAAATTAAATATGTTTACAGTATGATATCAACAGTATTCTTTCTTTATAACAAGAACTTAGTTTGACAGGTTCTACTGTAACTGAATAACAATTATAATATACAGTTTTATTCTTTAGGTTCAACTGAGTAGACAATTTGTACCGGGTATTTGCTATTAATTGGGAATGTAAAGAATTACTCTAAACAAGTTATACAGTATAACCTGTGTATAAAGACCACCCAGGGGACTGGGCAAAAATGGACTTAATAGACAGGTGGACTTTATATAGAGGGTCACCTCTTATGAACGAGTGATTATGTATTGCTGATATTATTTACGAATGAGTGAAACATATGTAGTACATATTTAAATACTATTTTATTAAATTTGTTAAAAAATTATTTTGATTATAGTTTTTTAAAATAGTTTTTTTATTTACCTTTTAGAGTTTATTATAGAAAATATTTGAAAAGTGTATATTTCATGGTTACTGTATCAGTATACGCTTGACTAATTGTCTTTGTTTTCTTAAGAAGCAGGGTGTCACTAATTAAGATAACAGGTACAAAAATCATACTACCTGTAAATAACAAAGACTATTTATACCTTCTGATTTAATGGCTTCAGTGATTGACATGAGAATAATGACTTTATATCTTTTGTTTTTTCTGAAACATTTACTTATTATCACTCAAAACTATATTCTTTACAATGGAAAATTGTAAAACTTTGATTGTCACTCTATACACTGATAAAAGATTTGTAATTAAAATAATGATATATTTCTAATCTTCCTGTATCAAGAATATAAGAATTAAGTTGATTTTTTGCACAAACTTAAGAAATTATAAATCTCTAAAGATTTAAAAAGTTGACTGAAAAAGTGGACTTTATAGACAGGTTGAGAAGTCATTTGGGACTGAAAAGGGTGGACTCTATTCACATTAGACAGGTGGACTTTATATACAGGGTCATTATATAGTAAAATCCATTTGGGATACCTCAGACCGGTTGCTATAGACAGGTGGACTTTATATGGAGGTGGACTCTATAGCAGGTTATACTGTAACTCAAATGTTTTCCCAACCATGTGCATGATCAAAATATAAATAGTCAATGGCACATCTACTCCACCCAAAGAATATTCTTGTGATATTTCATAAAGATCTGTTAGTTTTTTTTTAGAAAAGTGCAGACAAAATGTTGCAGGAAGAAATGAAGACACCCCCCCCCTTCATTTTGGAGACATATTTGAGCAAAAGTTTGAAATATAAATCAAAACAAAACACAAACTGATAAGTTAAATAAATTATTTCTCGATGAACCAAATCAAATTTAAGAAATAAAAATTTAAGAAAATCATTTTCTACTCACCAGTGAAGATTTTTTTATAAACAGAATTCATTCTAACCTAATTCACTGTATTAATGAAAGTTAATGTGACCATCTATCTTTATAAGTTTAAATTCCACAACAATTTACTTTACACTTAAGATGGGGGTAGATCATTTATGCGTCAACATGATTTTATCAATATTGGTCAAACAGATCTACGTAATAATATTTATAAATTCTGACTTTATAATTGTAAATAGGCCGCTGGCATAAGTCTGTCAGTGACAGAGGAATTGTTGTTACAATCAATCAATACTACAAAGTAGTACCCCTTGATAACTGTACCACCCCACTTATCACCACAGTACAGTAAAACCTCATTATAATACCCCTTGATAACTTTGTCACCTTGGTTATCTACACACTATTTTGAAGTCCCTAAATCCAATTTTTAAATTTTTTTCTTTATAACCTCTCTAAAGTTGTCGCAAAAACCCCTTTATAATGTCAACATTTGATATATCAAAGGGTGGCTAAGCAAAACCTTTTACACATTTTACTATAGGTGGGCATGCCCAAATGGTTATCAGAGCTTAGATTATCCACACATTCAGAGTTCCTTGTGCCCATCACAGTGCCTTTTAAGTTGATTCCTTTCAATGTGCATAGAGACTCAAATTAAAATTGTCCAAAAAACTTAATTATTTTATCAAATCAAAATGAAAGTACTGTAAGAGCATTTTGGAATAAATTAAAACACTGGTATGATTTAGACTTAAAAACATGATAAAACTTGAGGGGAATATGTTTCGATATAAGCGAAACATTCTTAAATGGGACTTTAGACACTATTACTCAACTCAGCTGGTATGAATTGATTTTGACTTATAAACAGGATAAAGCTTGAGGGGAATATGGTTAAATAGTAAACAGACCCTTTACTTATACAACAAGTATAATTTCACATTAGGCTAGTGTAATACAATGAAAAACCTTTATCCAAGGATAGAACCACAGGTCGCCAATTTGTAAAGCAAGTGCTCCACTGTTTTACCAACATTACCCGATAGTTGAAACAATAGTGACATTCCTTAACTGTACATAGTACATACTACACCATGTATCTGTAGCTATATTCCTACACTAGCGACTTGAAAAAAATCTCAGGCCTGCATGGCTATTGCAATCAACAGTCCCTACATGTATACATATTTATAAGTTTATGACGACATGTAGTGGTAAGCCTAAACCACATTTTTGTTTATCTGTTTATACTGTCTACATGTGTATTATAATTTATCATGAACACTGACTTTATCACACATTTCATGACAGAGATTTTGAAAATATGCAAACAGTGTTTGTGTGAATGAATAAATTATGGATTTAAAGGATGAGACATAAGAATTTTCCGATGTACCATTGACATGAATCGCACGTATGATCAACGACAACAGGTCTATAAACTGATGGCATGATCAGTCTAAAAGTAATCTGTATATCTGTATATAGTCACTAACACGGTGGAAAATTACCGAGACACTACTGTAATTAATCTCATGTAGCAACAGAATAAAATACAACAAGAAGGTTAATTTACTGAATATCATTACAGTGAAAAGGGGCCTCAGTGACAGTAAAATGGGACCTTGGTGGCTGAATAGTCTAAAGCACCTGCTTACGGATCACAGTTCCTCTCACCACCTAGGTTCAAATTCAGCTCAGGCAGAACCTAGTGTGAAAAAAGTTAGTTTGCTTGCTGAAGTTCTGTGGTTTTCTTCTGGGTACTCCAGTTTCCTCAATCATCCTAGAACTGACTGCCTCAGTGTATGTAAAAGAATCTTGACTGGGGCATAAAACTCTATTACTCTATTCCACTCATTACATGTATGAACAAAACCAAATTCAAAAGGATAGGAAGAAAATCCATGCAATCGCTAGTTTTTTTTTATATTAATATTTTGACAGTGCTCAAGACACTGGAGGAAACTAATTCAATGAAAGAGTTGAGTTAAGTAATGGTGTTTAATGTCCTAGTCAAGAATATTTTACTTATATCAAGATGTTGATAAGTATAGACGAAGGTGCAGAAGTTTTGCACTGATGGTATTACACAGTAGGGTTCTTTATTTTGCCATGCCTACCATGACATGGGACCTCATGTGTTTAAAGTTCCGATCTGAAAGAACTGTGACTTTAATCTTGTAATGCCAAGTGCTTGGCAAAAGAACAGTCACTACCCACTTTCAAGTCTTGGGTCAGATCCGGCTGGGGATCGAACCCACAACCTCCCACTTAGAGCGAGCACTCTACAAACTAAGCTACCACAGTGCCAGTGGTAGTCAAAGAAGGAGATAAGGTCACCATTATATTACTCACCACTAACTAGGTTGATTTCAGACGTAAATTCTTCACCATTAATTAAACACTGAAGATCTTTATTTGTCGGAGAAATCATAACCCCTCCTGTGTCACAAATAGAAATTTGAAATAAGTTGACACATAAATTATCTCCCTTCTCTTCTCCATCACTACTGTCATCATCCGAGTCGTCTTTGTACAGCAGATGTCTCTTTATACCACCATCTTGTCCCAGTCCTAAAAGAAACAAGAAGTACTGTTAGTCTTATGTCACACTTTTCCCTACTCAGCAAGAATGTGAAATCTTGTACTACGGTATATGATATTCCCTCAATATTACAAGAATGGGTTTAATTCATTGGCATCTGAATTCAAATATTTCAAAGCTACCAGATTCAACTTCCAGTAGTGCATGTTCTTACTATTTATCCTTCTTGCAAACAACTACATGTAATGAACACTTGTATTTTACAGAAAATTAAAGTCCAACTTTATGTTTGTCAGAGGCCAAATTCACTTCCCTGATTATCAATTTTTTATTTAGCTTTGGGATTGGGATTTGGGCATGGACTGGTATGTTCATTTGGAAAACGTTTATAGTGAACAGTATTTTCTCACAGGGGACAAGCTGTAAACGATAAAAAAATATCATGTGTTGATCCTATTCCCATTATGTTAAATTTCTATTTCATATGAGGTGTGTGTGTGCAAAGTGGCACCAAGACATGATTTGCACCATCAAAGATAGAGAAATTAAATGAACCACAATCTGTTTAACTTGTTTCAAACTATTTATAAAATCCAGTTTATCAATATATTTATTTTATATTGACGAATAATGATGATTTTCATACAAATCTGTTTCAAACCAAACAAAATTATAAAAATTTAAACTACACAGATTGCAGAGATATAAAATCTATAAATTTTAAATTCAAATAAGTTATATTATATTACTGTGTGATGTGGACAGCTGTCTCTGTCAGATATAGACAGACATACAGATAGATCATCTGGTTCATTAATTATACTTTAGTCAAATGCGTCTGAATATGGGTAATCTCTTAATAAAGTAGACATATAATCAGTCCTTACATAGATTTTTTAAACAATTCCTGGTGTTAGTTGCAAGTATAACATGTTATTTTCCAAGGTAATACAGTTGCCTGAATGGGTAATACAGATAGAGTAAAACATCACTTGAATCTCATGAATTTACTCTTAACAAAATCATATCATTTTTAAATGTAATAATTGATGTAATATTCTTCTAAAATCAAGACTAGGATGATTTTAACTTGACTCTCTATGTGTAGTGAAAGACTTAGCACTGTGGTGAACCACGCAAAACATCTACTCTCCCCTAAATAATATACATGTATATACTCTGATGAGTGAAATTGACTGAAGAGCTGTAATTTTATGCCAAAGTTAATATTTTATCACATACCAGTATATTATTGAAGTGGTTGTGACAGTTAACATTGAAGGAAACAGAGGATGTCCTGAGAAAACCATGGACCTTTGGCAAGTAAAATGACAACTTTTTCACACTAGGTTCTGTCCCTAAGTGAGATTCAAACCCGAGGGTGACAGTCACTATGATCTATAAGTGTTCTGTCCCTAAGTGAGATTCAAACCCGAGGGTGACAGTCACTATGATCTATAAGTGTTCTGTCCCTAAGTGAGATTCAAACCTGAGGGGTGACAGTCACTATGATCTATAAGTGTTCTGTCCCTAAGTGAGATTCAAACCTGAAGGGTGACAGTCACTATGATCTATAAGTGTTCTGTCCCTAAGTGAGATTCAAACCTGAGGGGTGACAGTCACCATGATCTATA
Source organism: Anadara kagoshimensis (assembly GCA_021292105.1). Lineage (NCBI taxonomy): Eukaryota > Metazoa > Mollusca > Bivalvia > Arcoida > Arcidae > Anadara > Anadara kagoshimensis. Next base: position 11,331,743 of record CM037862.1, read on the forward strand.
AGTGTTAAGTGTTTCATGATCTATAAGTGTTTATTTTAAGAGCACTTGGACACCAAGACCCTATACTCATTTAGTGGTCTGACTGCTGGTGTGCTGCAGGCTTTAAAACTAGTCAAGACAGGTTTAACTATTGTAAAACTTTGTCTACAGTAAATGTAAATGTACACCTTCATGACTCTTAATTTTGTTCCAAATAAAACAGGTACCAGTATTCCATTTCCCTATGTCAAACTATCAACGAATTTAAATAGTATGCCCCAATTAAGTACAGTACCAGTATCAGCTGGTGGTTTATAACAGAATGTTTTAGTGTACAAATGAATGAAGTCCTAATAAAGTACTGGTATCAGCTTGTCTAGAAAAGACAGGGCTTTAGTCTAAATGATTTGTAATGTAATTCAGTATTTACAGGTTACACTGTAGATATTTAATATACTAGTAGAGTACCAGGAACCTAAACAAAACAAAACCTGAGTACCAGTTTCGTGCTTACATTTTTATATATAGTTTTTCGATAATAATGCATCAAAATTTAAACACTTAAATCACTTAAATTCTACTGTATAAAGTCAATTTTATTAATCACAAATTTAAGAACCATAAGTGATGAGGAAGAATTTATTTAAATACAGACCATGTTTAATATACAGAGTATTTCATAACATCTATGTGCACAGTGACTGATATACATGTGCTGTGTCTGATCAGTTTGCATATGATAAGTCTAACATAAGAAATCTTATACTTACCAGGCACTTACTTTGCTGAGTCTGTTTTAATCAGTTTTAGTTGTAAGTGCCGTTTATAGCAGCCACAGGTGGCCTACTCTTTTTCAAACTTTACAGGGGTGCCTGTAGCATGCACTGAGACACAGGTTCTAGACACAGCTCTAGTATAGGCAAGAGATGAAAATCATCTCAGAAAATGTCCATGTCCCGAGTGAGATTTAAACCCACAACCCTTGACTTCGAAAGCCAGTCAGCCATGTCTGCCCATGATCATCTGGAAATCTGGATCTTTGACCAGTTACTCATCCATCTATGTAAAACGTATGTTGCTGTATAATTTACATGTATGCCATGGCATTGCTTATATCAATAGATAGTATATTAGAAAGAGCAGATGACCAAATGTCCGAAATTCGAAAAACTGTGGCATAGATATATAAGGTGATCACAAACATAGAATCGTTGGGCTTTATTTACAACTTCACAACTATACTACCAACTAGGCCTATGGGGTAACCTTCAACTTGTTTGGTAGAGTGTCCCACTTAACACTGGTAGCTAAGTCGTGTCAATCATGGTCAGTTCTCAGATGGGCTACCGTGATTCCCTACAACTGTATTCCTGACATTTGATTAGGTCATGTGAAGACAGTGCAGTTGAGAAATCATGGGCAATGCCACTAATGGTGAAAGCTGTTGCATAGAGAATAATGTTTAGAACCATCAGGAAAAGAGAAGATGGAGTTCCTCAGGACAATATCCAACCTTGTGTGTCTGCCTGGAGATTGGAAAGTGTTAGCCTAGAAGGATATACATGTATGGGCCTTTCTACTAACTGGGTCTATGGTTAATATTAAGCTGGTTCTGTAAATGACCCTGCTTAAAACTGTTAGCTAAGCACCATTGATAATATTCTTAGATGGTGACAGCCAGAACATACTTTTTCTAGCAGAACATTCATCTTACACTAAAACAAACAGACAAAAGCACTAACTCAGTCATGGTTACAAGCATGATTTGACTGACTGAAGCAACACAGTTTAATCAGAATTTTAGATACTGCAACGCTCTAACATCTAGACCGAATTATTTCTGTCAAACTTTTTATGGATGATAATTAAGGGACGTCACTCCGCAATAATCATAATAATCATACCGGTAAGTGCATTGGGAATGAATGTTAAGTATTTTATAAAAATTTAGTGTATTGCATATATACATACCGGTATACTTTATTTATATTTGATACACTATATTTGTATATGATGCTAAAAATTCATTCCCCAAGCACCTATGAAAAAAATTGTTCTACCAACACCCCCTCTCCCTGTTGTCACAGTTGCCTTGATATAATTCATGTCATTTGGTTGTTAAGTCTGAAGCCAAGTGTCTTAGCTCCTAATTTAACACATACAGATAGGCCTCGGAGGCTCCCGAGATATATTCTCCCCAATCATGTGTTTATTTCACACTGATTCTCAAGCTTGGATCACAGGACTAAAAGTCAAGGGAAATTATGATTAATTCATTTTATCAAGGTACAGTAGATACCTGATGCTGACTGCGAGAATAGGTATGAGTATTTTGTGTTTTTACCGATTTGGTGGATAGTGTTGATTCCCTTGACAGTCAACCATCTGGCATCACTGGTATCTTTTATGCTGACAAGTTTCGTCCCTTTTGATTCCATCGGATGATAATGTGTCTGTTTTATGCCAAAATATTGTTTAAATCATCTCCTAACTATAAATCCAGTTGTCATCACTTGTAAACAAAATTATCATCCTATTTCCATTTTCTTGTTATTCGATGTCACATGCATTTCCAACCCGGAAGTAAACATTACAAGTACTTTTCCCGCGAAATTTGAAAACTGAACACTTCAGCAAAGGGAGATAACTCAGTAAATGATTGATGAGTGAGTGAGTAATGGTGTTTAACGTCCCAGTCAAGAATATTTCACTTATATCGAGACGTCGCCAGCTATAGGCGAAGGTGCAGAAATTTTGCCTGTGTGTTGCGCTGATGGCATATCATTACAGCAGGGTTCTTTAGTGTGCCAAGCCCACCGTGACACAGGACCTTGTTTATTTTAAGTTCCCATCCGAAAGAACCGTGACTTTCATTTTGTAATTCCGAGTGCTTGGCGAAAGAACAGTCACTTCCCACTTTCAAGTCTTGGGTCAGACCCGGCCGGGGATTGAACCCACGACCTCCCACTTACGGAGTGAGCACTCTACCAACTGAGCTACCGCAGTAGTTTAAATGATCATTGATAATAATAATATATTTTTATTAGTACTACATTTGTATTATTATTATTATTCCATTCTTTTATTTGGTAAATAAATAATTCAATTTCATATACATATTGTACACTGGGCCATAAGTTAAAGACACTATTATTTTCAAGTCAATGTATTTTCAAAAGAGCTCTCAGTTACAAATAATTTGATCACTTTTACGGTGAAGAAAAACATGTTCTGTGGTGAGATTCAAACTTTGATATCTTGTGGTGTGATATTACTCCGATACACTTGAGATTTCACATGTTAATATACCACAACTTGCAATTTTTCAAGTTTAAAGTATTTTTTTCTAAAACTGTCCTGCCTTTTTCAAAGTTTACTTAAAAAATGATTATATTAATAAATTTCCATGATCATTTTTTGATAAAAATTTGTAAAAAATAAATATTTGTTCTGCTAAAGTTTTGTTTTAAAGTAGGACATCAAAAATTACTAGCCTTTTCAACCACATTGTTAAATTTTAATAATTTTATAGATTTTGAGATTTGGGAAGTCAAATTCTGACAATTTAATACATGAAATTGAAAAGTATCAATTTCTTCCCTGGTCTATTGATTTTGCATTGTGGCTGACTTTATAGTTTAACATCCATTACACTGCTTTATGTATGAAATACAAACTACACACACATTTTAATGCTTTGTTTAATCACTTTACACAATAACAAAAAGAGTTAAAAATAATGCATTCAGTTCTATTTTTAGAGACTATTTTTAGGCTTAGAGTTGTATTAACAAAATTTAGAATAAGTAACCATGACTTAGCTATTGAGTGTGGTAGATATGATGGCATTGATAAAAATTGTGTTTCTGTACATGTTGCAACATGAAAGTTATTGAAAACAAATACCATTTTTTGTTGGTCTGTCCAAAGTATATATCATTAAGACATCATTACTTACCAAAATATTATTGTCATTGGCCAAATTTACAAAAGTTTTATTGTTTGATGGGGATAAAAGGAAAAAAATTATTACAAATGTTGCAAAATTTATATTTAATGCATTTAAGTTAAGATTAAATGTTGTGTAAAATAATGTATATAGTTGTATCCTGTGCATAATAATTGTTGTTATATGACTATAAACATGATGTTATATTGTTTAATGCTAATAAACTAAATTGAAATTGATTTTTTCTTTAATTTTTTTATTTGTTTTTATTTTTTTGGTTCTGCAAAAACAAGAAAACTCAAGAAAATTCCATTTTTTCTCAAACTCTAAATCAGTCCAATTGGTCTAGTTCATGAGTTTAGAAAATAGTTTTTTCCAGCAATTAAATGATTCCAAATTTCGGACTGAATACCGGTTGTAACTTTTCAGAAGGAACATAATAATGATGATGTACATAAATTATACCATATTGCCCAAACACATACTTTCAAGTGATATTTTGTTCCAGTATATGTTAAATTCCCAAAATAAATAAATAAAAAATAAATAAAATCATGTAAATAAATAAATCATGTAAACAAATAATTACTAATAATAATAAATAAATAAATAAATAAATAAATAAATAAAATCATCATACACAATATTTTTATGTTGCTTACCTGATAAAGACTTGCTAAACTAAACAGTGAGTCAATGTCTAATTTTAATTACCGGTATATACCGGATTACTTATAATTCTGAACAAGGAAGTGTATTTTCCATAAAAACATAATAATATAAGGAAGCTTTCATTGAATTCGAAATGTTCCAAGGTCGAGCCATGATTAATATTTGGTTGGTTTCTGTTTACTTGTCTGATTTAAAGTAAATATTTGTGTACAAACTATGGATAATTTTAGACAATGTTATGTATTAATAAACAGGAAAATATATTTGATTGATCTTTTTGTTGTTTTTGAAATGTGTATTGTTTATTGCTTAAAAAGGATACAATAAATCACAGTTACTATTAAGGAAATGTTTTAATTTATGAAAGAACCTTTACCATTATCCTGTTTCCTTAGCAACACCTATAATTGTCAATACCTGGTAATCTATTTCCTTCCTGTTTGTTTTGCATTTTCTTATTCTCTCAACATTTAGATAACAATATAATTATGTAGCACAAATCATCTGTTGCCTAGTATTAGGTGTAAGGTGTTTTAAGAACAAGAATCTTTTTAAAATTCTTCTTTGTTTTATATTTCTGCATTGTAATAAAAGTATGACAGGCTGACCAATCAAATTTATTTGTCAAGATGGGTACATTTTTTGTGCGAAAAGTTGCCATTTATTGGTAGGTACTTTTTATCATTAATTGATTTTGGTACAATTTCCATACAAAAAGTCTGAATATTTTAGTACCGTACTTTTAATTTTAAAAAATGTCCAATGTCTAATTTTACCTTTTCATTTTATCTATCCATTTATCCGTTTTTATGGTACAAATCCGCCAAAAACAGATAAATCTGTCAAATTGGTCAGCCTGGTATGATGTCTTTAAATTTGTTAGATTCAAGAATATTACAACAACTTTAATTAAACAATAAACATTTCACATTTAATGTTTACTTATTAAATAATTTTAATTGAAATCAAATCATATCACTGGGCAATATGAGTAAAATATCACTGTGCTAGGAACCAATTTATCCACAGGTATCTGGGATAAGGAGTTTGATTTCTGTCATCAGAGCTCCAATTGTTCATATTACATTTCAGGTATTGTTTTTGCAATTTTCTGCCATTATTGTGTTTGAAATTATGTTTTAAAAAAGAATACAAATAAGAAAACATATAAAAATATTTGAAGCTATGATGGGGAAACAAACTACTTCTTGTCGGATTAAGTACCTGCGCTTTCTAGTACCAAGGTATTTGTTTTCATCCTTGAAATAAATATACAATGTAGTACTACTTTAAAAATTCATCACAATGCCAGTTTTTAGACTATTAATACAGAGTAAAATATAGCAGATGGTTTAGAAAACATTTTCTCAGAAAGGGTACAACTGTATTAAAGAAGAAGTAATGTAAAATAGTTAAATGATGGGATAGTTGTATGTTGGTTACACAGCTATAAGGAAGACAACTCTGCTGCCCTAGCAGCTCTTATCTCGAGTCTTTTTTTTCTTCCAGTCCATTCCTAACTTTATATGATTTCTTCCTCATCCATTATTATAGTCTCCACAAACACATAAACACCAGTGTTTTGGCTAAAAAGGATATCAAAGAGTTGTAAATTGAAATTTTTTTCTTGTTCATTCAATTTTGTAACAAATTCCTGGTTTCTTTAAAAAGTACATGTTTTTCAACTGTAAAATGTACTGTAAAAAATACTAATATTATTATTATTAATATAATAATTAAATATCTATTTCTTTGAAATGGATTTACAGACCTGTGTGAAAGAACCAGTGAGGTACTTTGTGAAATGGGGTCTTCTGTTCATTCAAGATTATTACACTTATTACCAAGATATCACCAGCTGTATAGTTGAATTTGCAGAAATTTATACCATGGCATCATACTTATGACAATGATCAATGAGAGTTGTTTTAAATGTATTTTTATGTTCCACGATACCAGACATTAGTTATTAAGGTATCATTAACAGAACTCTGCGACTCTCTAATTTCTAGATACCACTATGGTAGCTTAGTTGGTAGAGTGCTTGTTTTGTATAGTGGGAGACCCTGGCAAGGGTCTGACCAAGACTTGAAAATAGCTAAGTGACTGTTTTTCACCAAGCACTCAGCATTTAGAAATGAAAGTCATGGCATCCTTTGGACAAGACTTGAAACTGATTCCCTGTCTCAGCAGGTATAGTGCTTAAAGAACCCTTCTGTGCATTGCTCTAAGTGCAATGCACAAGTAAAACATTTTGCCACTTTACCTGTAGCTGGTGACATCTTGATATCAGTGAAACATATTATTAACTGCGAAATGAAACACAATTTCCAACATGTGAAATGATCAGATAAAGATGAAACAGTAGTCAAAACAAAACCATACAACTTGAGATAATTTAATTCATTAAAACAGTCTTACAAATAGTTTTTTTAATTTCTGTTTGATAATTTTACATTATAATACATTGTACATTAATTTTAACAAGTGAACTGATATAAGGGATCTAAGCACAGCCTTGACAGAGCTAAATAAAGTACATAGCCCAAATTTAGCAAAGTTAAGTGATAGTCAAGTACAATGTAAGCAGTTTTGTCTAATAATTAAACATTCACACTTAACCCATTTTTGCATTAAAATTTGCAATAAACTTGCAGTATACTTTGTAAAACTACTGTAGAAATGATCTATTCTGTTTATTTTAGTAAAGTATATGCACTAATACACCATACAGGGTTTAAATTACCGATAAAAATGGACTTTCAAATCTGTACTTTTCTCATCTGTAAATGAATTTTTATTGTTTTATCACATACATGTATATGGAAATGTAAAAATAGTTTTTAAATTCACTTTCAATGAAAAAGCTGTGAAATCATTTATATTTCTGACACCACCTTGATAACAAGACATCTAACACTATGAAAACTGTATATGAAAACTTTACCACAATTTGGACTTCAATGTTGAAGTTCATAATGTTGATGGCCACAAGAATGACATGCCAGTATGTCTCATGCCTCTTGCCATCAGTTACTTCTGTATTACCAGAGAAAAATCATTATGTAAACAATTTTCTTTTCTTTAACTGGTGAAACATAATCTCAGTGTTCAACAATAGCAAATACCTAGATCTGCAAACAATCAAATTTGGGAATGCATGTAACTTTCAATAGATCTGTGTTTTCAATTTTATTGCATGTGCAAAGCTTTCACACTTTTATATTGGCATTATGAATATATTCCATCTTTTTTCTAGCAATGACAACATATCCGAGACATAATTTTTAATTTTGTTGACTAGCATTTACAATAAAACCCCTTCACCCCTCTTACTGACAGTTTTTGAGGTACCAACATGTCTGTAATGAGTTTATATGCCTTCCTTGATTTTATTGGTTTTTTGACAACAAAAAGTTGACTGAACAAATGTTGGTTATTGAATTGAAGTTTTACTGTACAACATATGGAATTTCAGGCAATCTGTAGATGGTAACATGAAACATGTACCGGGTAATTGCTCAGAAGGATGTTAATTTTAAGTCTTATCACAAACATCTTGTATACATATCAACATTTTGCTTTTGAATCAAAGTCAACACTTCTATGTGGATCAGTTGGAAATAATCTTTGACACTGAGCCATCAATCTCTTTAGTCCCTACAAAATAAATAGAGTAAAATAAATCATAACTGCTTTGGTAAAGCATTGTACAACAAGAGGCCCATGTGCCTTAACGCTCACCTGAGGCTGAGTACATATCTCATACAGAGGTTCAATGGTCAATAACATTAATAAAAAAGAATGTCAAAATGGTTAGGCCAATACCTACAATATTCCAATATATATGCCTATACAAAAAGTTTATAGTTTTTGAGATAATTAACCATTTCTGTATCCGTTCGTGTCTATGACCTTGATCTTTGAACCTATGACCTTCATTCATATATCAAAATGATGGTTAGGCCAATACCTACAATATTCTTATATACATGCCTATATAAAAAGTTTATAATTTTTTAGATAATTAACCATTTAAGTATTCGTTCATGTCTATGACCTTGACCTTTGAAGCTATGACCTTCATTCATATATCAAAATGATCGTTAGGCCAATGCCTACAATATTCCAATATATATGCCTATACAAAAAGTTTAGTTTTTGAGATAATTAACCATTTCAGTATTTGTTGGTGTCTATGACCTTGACCTTTGAACCCATGTCCTTCATTCATATATCAAAATGATTGTTAGGCCAATACCTACAATATTCCAATATATATGCCTATACAAAAAGTTTATAGTTTTCAAGATATATTGACAAATACATTAATTTTAGCAATTTCCCCCTTAAGTACCTTGCCATTTCCCCATATCGGCCCCCACAGTTACGATTTGTGCAAATCTGAAACTAGGTGCCCTAAGTATGTTTCACATGAAATATCTAAGTTATATCTCTTGTAAGTTCAGAGGAGATGATTTAAAGATTTTCACAATTTTCCCTTTTCTGGGGCCCCAAGGGGACATAACTCCTTCATTTGTGCAAATCTAAAAGGCCTTCACCTAGACATCATAATCACTTAGTTTCATCAAATTTGGCTTGGTAGTTTTAGAGGAGATGATTAAAATGTACAAAGATGCACGACAGACGACGGACGGTAAACCATTGCAATAGGTCATCTGAGCTAACAAGAGGCCCATGGGCCTTAACGCTCACCTGTGATCTTTGAACCCATGAGCTTCATTCAAATATCAAAATGATAATTCGGCCAATATTCTAATATACATCACTATACAAAAAGTTTATAGTTTTTGAGATAAATAATCATCTCAGTACTTGTTTGTATCTGTGATCTTGACATTTGAACCCATGCTCTTCATTCATATATCAAAATGACCACTGTGCCAGTACCAACAATATTCTAATATACATGCCTATACAAAAAGTTAATAGTTTTTAAGATAATTAACCATTTAGGTATTCATTCGCATCTGTGACCTTGACCTTTGAACCCATGACCTTCATTCATATATCAAAATGATCATTAGGATAATACCTAAATATTCTAATATACATGCCTATACAAAAGGTTTATAGTATCTGAGATAAATAATCATTTCAGACCTTGTTCACATCTGTGACCTTGACCTTTGAACCCATAACCTTCATTCATATATCAAAATGGTTGTTAGGCTAATACCTACAATATTCTAATACATGCATATACAAAAAGTGAACAGTTTTCAAGATAATTAACCATTCAGGTATTCATTCACATCTGTGACCTTGACCTTTGAACCCAGGAACCTTCATTCATATATCAAAATGATCGTTAGGATAATACCTAAAATATTCTAATATACATGCCTGTACAAAAAGTCTATAGTTTTAGAGATAAATAATCATTTCAGTACTTGTTTACATCTGTGACCTTGACCTTTGAACTCATGACCTTTATTTATATCTCAAAATGACCATTGGGCCATTACCTACAATATTCTAATATACGTGCCTATACAAAAAGTTCATAGTTTTGCAGATAATTAACTATTTTGGTAAACTTGTACATCTGTGACCTTGACCTTTGAACCCATGAACTAATCAATATATCAAAATGATCGTCGTGTCAATACCTACAATTAACCAAAAATCCTACATCATTATCACCAGAAATGTTTAAAAAATAGCATTTTTTATCAAAGGTCAAAAACTGGGACATGACCTTGACCTTTGACCTTGACCTCATTTTAAAAATTACATAATTTTACGCAAAAAACGTGTAACCTATTTTTCGTCCAATTTTCATGAAAAACACAATTTTAGTGTATCTAGGTATCCTGAATCCAAATATCCAATCAAAATTTGCCTGCACCTTCTGGTTTCAGAGAAGAAGATTGGCTATTCATAGTAACGGCAGCCATATTGTTGGGCGTGGTCGAACCCCGAACACAATTTTGAAAGCCTGTTACCCAGGCATAATAATCACCAAGTTTCATCAAATTTGGCTCAGTAGTTTTGGAGGAGAAGATTAAAATGTAAAGTTTACGCACGACGGACGACGGACGGTGATAGATAGCAATAGCTCATCTGAGCCTTTCGGCTCAGGTGAGCTAAAAATATAGGCAAACAACATTGACCTGTTTGCTTGACCATTAATTTAAAAAGGTATTATTAACTAGTACATGTATATATAAGGAAAACAGGTGTTTATTTCCTCTACATCATGGAAAACACTAATTTCAAATAGTTAATACATTTATTGTGTATATTCCGAATATTAAATTTTTCTTATGAAAGATCAAACAACTAGGTCAATGTACACATAACACTTGGCTATATGTCTTGTCCATTAAAATACTTTCATGAATTTAACATTGATTTTATCCATGAAAAAAAATGACATTGGAAATAAATGGTTCCCCAACTGGACCTCACCAGGGAAATCACTAACTATGTGCATGATCAAAATATGAATAGCCAATGGCACATTTACATCCACCCAAAGATTGTTCCTGTGAAGTTTCATCAAGGTCTGTTTAATAGTTTTTGAGAAAAGTGGCAGACAGAATGTTTTCCCAGAAGGAATAGAGTGCTGGTAAGGACTAATTACACTAGATGAATAAGAATTTCATTTTTTAAGCTTTACCTGAATATATTTTCTCTGAGTTTCATCATTCAACACATGCGCTACATATCTTGAGGAAATCTTTTCACGTCCTGTACGAGCATGGATACCAACCATAGTGACACCTATTGGCCAGGGGGCATTACCAATGGCCATTTCTAAATATGCCTCATGTGCCTGAAAAATAAATCAAACAGTCATTTGCACATCATGACAGACAATTTTAATTTTGAAATACATTGTAATTAAATATCAGTGATTTTATAAGCATGTTTTCTTCATTTTGGGAGTTGCCTTAGTGATCTAAAGCCCAGTTTATGAATCACCACTCACTATGGTAGATTCTATAGTGTTAGAAAGTATTTGTCAGTCTATTTGTCAAGGTTGTTGGTTTTTCTGTGTTCAGGGATGGAGGAAGAAACTAAATTGCCTGGAGAAAACCAATGACCTTTGGAAAGCCAACTGACAAAACCACACTAGGATGTGCCCAGAGTGGTATTCTGTCCTTCACAGTAAGAGGCCCTGTGATCTCTAAACACACACTTTAGACCACTTAGCCATTGAAACCCCCCTCCCTCCATTACACAGTAAAGAAGACTAAAAGATGTATCATGTATCACCTGAAATGGAGATGAATAGCTAAGTGGTCATTATTTTAGGTCACGGAGTGTCATCATTGTAAACAATTGTACAAAGTTTTTGGATATTGTTTTTTAAAACAGCATTTTTCAGATGAGACTTGCCAATCCATCACATCACAATCAATCATGTTTTTCAATCAATCACGTTTTTAATTGTTTTTTTAATCTTATAGTCTAAATCTGAATTATTTATGTAAATAATACATTATTACTTAGTTTAAACAGTATTTATTTGATAAATTTAAATACAATAGATATAACATTATAAATAATTAATTAATAGGATTCTGGAACTAGAGAATATCTCTAATATTAACCAGTCTCCTTAAACAACTTAAACGTCTAATAAAGGTGTATAATTAATTACATAATAATAGTAGTAGTAAAAATATGGTAATAATAATAATAATAATAACAAGAGGCCCATAGGCCTTATACGCTCACCTGATAACTAATGGCTAGCTGATAGATTTAAAGTAAACGTAAATACTAAACCCCAATGACTTTTTTCTTTACATCAAAATGATCATTGTATCAATACCTACAACATTCTAATATACATGCCTATAAAAAAGTTTATAGTTTTCCAGATAATTAACCATTTCAGTATTGATTTGCATCTGTGACCTTGACCTTTAAACCCATAACCTTTTTTTATACATCAAAATGATCGTCGTATCAATACCTACAACATTCTAATATACATGCCTATAAAAAAGTTTATAGTTTTCCAGATAATTAACCATTTCAGTATTGATTTGCATCTGTGACCTTGACCTTTTTCTATACATCAAAATGATCGTCGTATCAATACCTACAACATTCTAATATACATGCCTATACAAAAAGTTTATAGTTTTCGAGATAATTAACCATTTCGGTGTTGTTTCGCATCTCTGACCTTGACCTTTGAACCCATGACCTTTTTCTATACATCAAAATGATCGTTGTATCAATATCTACAACATTCTAATATAAATGCCTATACAAACAGTTTATAGTTTTCGAGATAATTAACCATTTCTGTATTGTTTCGCATCTGTGACCTTGACCTTTGAACCCATGACCTTTTTCTATACATCAAAATGATCGTTGTATCAATATCTACAATATTCTAATATACATGCCTATACAAAACGTTTATAGTTTTCGAGATAATTAACCATTTCAGTATTGTTTTACATCTGTGACCTTGACCTTTAAACCCATGACCTTTTTCTATACATCAAAATGATTGTTGTATCGATACCTACAACATTCTAATATACATGCCTATACAAAAAGTTTATAGTTTTCGAGATAATTAACCATTTCTGTATTGTTTCGCATCTGTGACCTTGACCTTTGAACCCATGACCTTTTTCTATACATCAAAATGATCGTTGTATCAATATCTACAACATTCTAATATAAATGCCTTTACAAAAAGTTTATAGTTTTCGAGATAATTAACCATTTCTGTATTGTTTCGCATCTGTGACCTTGACCTTTGAACCCATGACCTTTTTCTATACATCAAAATGATCGTTGTATCAATATCTACAACATTCTAATATAAATACCTATACAAAAAGTTTATAGTTTTCAAGATAATTAACCATTTCTGTATTGTTTCGCATCTGTGACCTTGACCTTTGAACCCATGACCTTTTTCTATACATCAAAATGATTGATGTATTAATACCTACAACATTCTAATATACATGACTATACAAAAAGTTTATAGTTTTCGAGATAATAATTATAATCAGAGGTAAAAAAAATTAGGTCACGACCTTTACAATTGACCTTGACCTCATTTTGAAGATACTAACAAGAAGATGTCAAAACTGAAAACCCCATGTCATTATCTGGTCAAGTAGTCAAGTTATAACAATTTGAAGCTATTTTACGATTTTTTCAAAATTAAACGCAAAAACGCGTAACCCATTTTTCGACCGAATTTCACGAAATGAACAAACTACAGGCTTGAGACCCTAGAGAAGCCAAATATCACATCAGATTTTTTCTCCAATCAATACTTTCGGAGAAGAAGATTTTTTAAGATTTTTGCACCCCTAGGTCACCTTGACCTAGTTATGGTAGCCATGGCAACGCCACGAACAAATCTGAATTGCACCGACCAAGACATGCTTCTGACCAAGTCTCGTTGAAATCTGCCAAGTACTTTCAGAGGAGAAGTCGAAAATGTGTGTTAACACGCACGCACGCACACACACACGCACGCACGCACATACACACGCTGCACCATACCATAAGCTCACATGACCTTTGGTCAGGTGAGCTAATAATAATAATAATATTAATAATAATAGGAAATTGTGGTAGAATAATAATAATTATAATAATAATAATAATAAAATTGTGAATAATAATTATAATAATAATTGTGAATAATAATAATAATAATAAATATCGGTGGAATGATTATGATTATACACCCTTCCAGAAATAGCCGGAAACTGGTTATCGCTCTTGATATGACGTCACACCGGGAAGGCTATCTATCGATCCCATCATCATGTACAGTATATTCACTCAGTTCGAGTATATGTTAGGTGTCATAAGTAAGCTGCAGGTGAGATGATGAACCGACAAAGCGAATATTACTTTAAAGGGTGTATATTCAATCAGTTCGAGTATATGTTAGGTGTCATATGTAAGCTACAGGTGAGATGATAAACTGACAAAGAGAATATTACTTTAAATAAATTACAAATTATGAATGGGCTAATTAAACAAATTTTAAACACATAGATGATCATCCGAAAAGACACTTAACATTGTAAAGGAATGTGTAGAATTTGTTGTAATTTCTTCAACAAAATAATAAGTTTTATTTTTACTAGAAAATTGCAATTTGTAAATGTTCAAATTTGAAAAAGATAAAATACATGTACGTATATTTATTAATATCTTGGACCATTTAATTACCCTCAAGGACATTTTAAATTCATATTTTTATCCGACTGGAAATATTTTAATTTTTTAATCAAATTACTACAAACGTTCACCTTCCACTTTTTTCTTATCTATCTTTATTTATTTTATAAAATCGGATTTTTCATAAAACTTATGTACAAAATATCGATATAAATTAAACAATTCAGATACATAATTGATAGTCAAAATAATTTGAAAACTTAAATTTTCCAGTGATTACAAATTAGCGACATCTTAAAGTTGTATTTAAAAATCATTGTTCAACGGATTTAACTTTCATTAAAGAAACATCCGTTATTGCTAAAAATGTTAAAGGTTCTGAAAATTTATTTTCAAAATTATTAATAAAAATATTAAAAAAAAAAAACAAAAACAAAAAACAAACAAAAAAAAAAACAACAACATTGAAATTTCGGTTGTATGGTTAAAATTTCGGTAAAATTTATATAAATAACAACTGATTCTAAGTAGAAATGATGGCATCCTCACCTAAGTTGACTTAAAAAATCGGACTTTTAATTGGTTTCATTAATTCAATGTGCAATTAACAAGTCTCTAGATAATCTGATTACGAGATGAACAAGTCAACACCTGATTATAATGCACAGTGATAAATATCTGATTTATTCTCATGTAGTGTCGTATCACTGCTTTGGTTATATTATACTTATTTGTCAAAAAATCAAAAAGTATAAAAATGAAAATAAATAAATAACTTTTAATACTAATTACGCGGTGTTTATTATTATTTATCATCTTTAAACTGTAACACAAATATGTTTAGTTTCAAAATGTCGGATAAATAATTATCCCATGACTCGTTATAATTTTTTCGGATAGATAATTTGTTCGTTTATATAATTATTCACTGATTTACAGAATACTTAAAATGCAATGTTTGTAGCTCTCTCTCTCTCTCTCTCTCTCTCTCTTTCTCGTTTAAATAATTCTACCGACTGAGAATCTTCTGAGATTAACGAAAAGCTTAGACTACTTCTGACACACCTGGATTCATTCATGCATAAGCAAATTGTCCTTAGGTTGGACCGAAGCATTTTCTCTCCTGTAAATCAGGTAATCAAAATCAGTGCCCTAATTAGTTCCGAATGACTGCCCATGACTTGGTTTTACAATAACAAATATGTCATGGAACAGTTATTATTATGTAACAATTAAAATGAATTTTTAAATTTTTTTTTAATGAAAAATATATTAATTTCAAATTATTTTTTAAAGTCATGGAGTAAAATACCAGCGATATATAATTAAAATTGAAATTTAATATTTAATTTTAAAACAATATTATATTGAGGGAAAATACGAAATGCTAGTATTTCCTTTTCATAACTCCCTATATGACATCACATTCTACTATCAATCATGGCACTCCCGCCAGGTGTCGCGATTTATCGGAAGGGTGTATAATATTACTAATAGTATAAAACATAGCACTGTCGTGCTGCTGTACAGCGTAGTTGGGAAAATTGTGTTGTGGCAAGACTATAACCAAAAATTCGGGGGTGGGGTGGGGTCGATCTATGCATAGTCCGACGGATGTTTTTTTTTTTTTTGGAAAAAGAAACAATGTACCAAACCATGTATTGCTGAAATAAATGGTAGAAAATAATAATTTCATAAATATATGAAAAAGACAATCGGTAATTAAAATGTAAAAAAGTTGTACCCGATCGTTTTGTCATTTCGGATAGAGAGAAAGTAGAGTTTTGCAGATCCTACCGTCGCTATGAGGGGGTACATTCTAGCGGTTGTATGTAACTGGATCATTTGCTGTTAATCTGGGTTTTAATTAACTGCTGATTATCACTCACAATATTCCCGTTTCATGTTAATGGTGAAGTACAGTTGTTTTACCAGTTCCGAATTTTTACTACCGAATAATCTAAAATTTCAATCCCGTTCAATTAAAGGAATCGCAAAATAACTTTCTCAATTTGCTTCTACTTGAATGTATGGCATTAATTAAACTTCAACCGCTTCCTGAATGTATGTGCAGGACAGGTCGTCAGATTGTTGGTGACCTAGTTTAACGATGTAAACAAATCGTGATCACGGAAATGCTTTCATACTACCACGTGTTTTTGAGGACAGGTGTCGATATTTTGGAATCAGTAAACATTTGTGTTATTACAACACATAAATTTTATTTCCTCTGCTTGTGGATGACGTCTGCAGCAGCGCTTATATGAAACCCTGTTCGGAACTGGTAAAAAGACTGTATTTAAAATTTGTACACAACACTGTACGAATTATCTCCCTTTCACGAAAGTAAAATCTAATCGATAAACAGTTTTAAAATATGACACAATTGCCTCAACATCAAAATACGTTATCATAACCTTCAAAATAAATTTAAATTTCCGTAGATTTCACGAAGAATTAATTAAACAACCTGCCGTTGCTGTTCATTTCATAACTTAAAAGTTATGATTTTACATCGTAGGACGCAAACTTCTCGAACTACTTTTTATTGTAAACATGAGATCAGTTCGCCAAATTGCAGATGCATCCCGTCGCAATATTTTACTACATTCCGAAATGTATTCCGAAAATTTATTCCAAATGTGCATATGTAACCAAATGCATTACCCGTCTCAGAATACATATCTCACGATAAAACAGATATACTTCTTTCACGCTCATTTACCAGGCGCACTATTTCCAGGTGTACTCATATCTTATAATTTCATAGCAAAGAAGCTCGATATCTTGGAAGAAAGTGACAACAATGTACACGTTCACTATCGTGAACGCTGTACAAAAATTAAATTGTTATAAATAATAATAATAATAATAATACAAATACAAAGTGTGTACATGTGCAAAAAATAGATGCATGGGTGTATTCATATATCATTGAAAAATTCATAACAAGAGGCCCAATAGGGCCTGTACCGCTCACCTGGGCCGTTAACAGCACAAAAACACAATAAATACTACATTTAAGGAGCAATAACTCTGATGTGGATATTTAGATATTTATGAAACTTGCTACTCGCATCTGTGACCTTGACCTTTGAACCAATGACCATAATCTGTATATCAAAATGATGATTGCATCAATACCAACAATATTCTAATATACATGCCTATACAAAAAGTTCACAGTTTTCGAGATAATGAATCTTTTTGGTATTGTTTTGCAACCGTGACCTTGACCTTTGGACCCATGACCTCTTTCTATACATCAAAAAGATCGTTGTATTAATACCTACAATATTCTAATATAAATGTCTATATAAAAAGTTTATAGTTTTCGAGATAATTAACGATTTTGGTATTGTTTTGCTAATGTGACCTTGACCTTTGGACCCATGACCTTTTTCTATACATCAAAATGATCGTTGTATCAATACCTACAACATTCTAATATACATGCCTATACAAAAAGTTAATAGTTTTCAAGATAATGAACCATTTTAGTATTCTTACGCATCTGTGACCTTGACCTTTGAACCAATGACCTTAATCTATATATCAAAATGATCGTTACATCAATACCAACAAAATTCCAATATACATGCCTATATAAAAAGTTTATAGTTTTCAAGATAATTAACCTTTTTGGTATTGATTTGCTACTGTGACCTTGACCTTTGGACCCATGACTTTTTTTCTATACATCAAAATGATCATTGTTTCAATACCTACAACATTCTAATATACATGCTTATACAAAAAGTTAATAGTTTTCAAGATAATGAACCATTTCAGTATTCTTTCGCATCTGTGACCTTGACCTTTGAACCAATGACCTTAATCTATATATCAAAATGATCGTTACATCAATACTAACAACATTCCAATATACATGCCTATACAAAAAGTTTATAGTTTTCAAGATAATTAACGATATTGGTATTGTTTTGCTACTGTGACCTTGACCTTTGGACCCATGACCTTTTTCTATACATCAAAATGATCGTTGTATCAATACCTACAACATTCTAATATACATGCTTATACAAAAAGTTCATAGTTTTCAAGATAATGAACCATTTCAGTTTTCTTTTGCATCCGTGACCTTGACCTTTGAACCAATGACCTTAATCTATATATCAAAATAATTGTTACATGAATACCAACAACATTCCAATATACATGCCTATACAAAAAGTTTATAGTTTTCAAGATAATTAACGATCTTGGTATTGTTTTGCTTCTGTGACCTTGACCTTTAGACCCATGACCTTTTTCTATACATCAAAATGATCGTTGTATCAATACCTACAACATTCTAATATACATGCTTATACAAAAAGTTAATAGTTTTCAAGATAATGAACCATTTCAGTATTCTTTCGCATCTGTGACCTTGACCTTTGAACCAATGACCTTAATCTATATATCAAAATGATCGTTACATCAATACTAGCAACATTCCAATATACATGCCTATACAAAAAGTTTATAGTTTTCAAGATAATTAACGATATTGGTGTTGTTTTGCTACTGTGACCTTGACCTTTGGACCCATGACCTTTTTCTATACATCAAAATGATCGTTGTATCAATACCTACAACATTCTAATATACATGCTTATACAAAAAGTTCATAGTTTTCAAGATAATGAACCATTTCAGTTTTCTTTTGCATCCGTGACCTTGACCTTTGAACCAATGACCTTAATCTATATATCAAAATAATTGTTACATGAATACCAACAACATTCCAATATACATGCCTATACAAAAAGTTTATAGTTTTCAAGATAATTAACGATCTTGGTATTGTTTTGCTTCTGTGACCTTGACCTTTAGACCCATGACCTTTTTCTATACATCAAAATGATCGTTGTATCAATACCTACAACATTCTAATATACATGCTTATACAAAAAGTTAATAGTTTTCAAGATAATGAACCATTTCAGTATTCTTTCGCATCTGTGACCTTGACCTTTGAACCAATGACCTTAATCTATATATCAAAATGATCGTTACATCAATACTAGCAACATTCCAATATACATGCCTATACAAAAAGTTTATAGTTTTCAAGATAATTAACGATATTGGTGTTGTTTTGCTACTGTGACCTTGACCTTTGGACCCATGACCTTTTTCTATACATCAAAATGATCGTTGTATCAATACCTACAACATTCTAATATACATGCTTATACAAAAAGTTCATAGTTTTCAAGATAATGAACCATTTCAGTTTTCTTTCGCATCTGTGACCTTGACCTTTGAACCAATGACCTTAATCTATATATCAAAATGATCGTTACATCAATACCAACAACATTCCAATATACATGCCTATACAAAAGTTTATAGTTTTCAAGATAATTAACGATCTTGGTATTGTTTTGCTTCTGTGACCTTGACCTTTAGACCCATGACCTTTTTCTTACATCAAAATGATTGTTGTATCAATACCTACAACATTCTCATATACATGTCTATACAAAAAGTTCATAGTTTTCAAGATAATGAACCATTTCAGTATTCTTTCGTATCTGTGACCTTGACCTTTGAACCAATGACCTTAATCTATATATCAAAATAATCGTTACATGAATACCAACAATATTCTAATATACATGCCTATATGAAAAGTTTATAGTTTTTGAGATAATAAATAATATTAGAAAGGTAAAAAATTAGGTCATGACCTTCATTATTGACCTTGACACCATTTTGAAAGTAATTACAAGAATATGTCAAAACTGAAAACCCCATGTCATTATCTGGTCATATAGTCAAGTTATAACAATTTAAAAACATTTTACGATTTTTGCAAAATTAAACGCAAAAACGCGTAACCTATTTTTAAACCAAATTTCATGAAATGAACAAACTTAAAGGTTAAGACTATGTAGAATCTAAATATCACATCAGTATTTGCCTCCAATGAGTGGTTCAAGAGAAGAAGATTTTTTAAGGTTTTGTCTATTTTTAGTAACAGCGGGCATCTTGGATATTCGATCGCCATGATTTGAACAAACTATAGTTAGACTCTGTCAAGGACCTTCCATGGCAAATTTGGTTTCAGTTGGCCCAGTAGTTTCAGAGGAGAAGATTAAAGTTTACTGACGCACGCACGCACGCACGCACGAACGCACGCACGCACGCACGCCTCGCCATGCCATAAGCTCACATGGCCTTTGGCCAGGTGAGCTAAAAATGAAATTAATTAAATACATTTGGTGTGTAACAAGTAATTAATATGATAATAATATGATTGACAATGGTAATAATAATAAAGCCATGATGTGTTGAATATTCATAATACAATACTTTTTACTGTTTTTCATTAGCTCAAAACATGCAGCCTGTATTATGAATAATAATAATAATAATAATAATAATAATAACATTATTACTTACCCTTATATAATGACGGTCTAACATATGTTTAACTATAATTGCTAATGAATCCTTTATATCGACATCAACTTTCTGTAAATAGATATTTAAATATAAATCACTGTATGGTAACTATATCATGCATAAAAATATTGTAAATTACAAAAAAATATAACAAAAGTACAAAAACGCTAAAATATATCAGTATCAGTATAATGGACTGGGGGAGTGGTACGCTTGTCTGCGGCGTACTGACTCTGTGAGCTAGCACGGTAAAGTCGCCCTGAGTGCACGCTAGTACAAGGCAGACCATACAACACAGTCGCACTTCACATGCATACACAAAAAATTGTTCATAGATTAATCCATAGAGATTAATTAAATAGTTCTCGTCGCGAATAGCTGAAAAATTGCTGATGCGACGTTAAGCAACATTCAACCAGCCAACCAACCAACTAAAATATAGATCTACATCAATGTGTTATATGACGTTTAATTAATATTACCTGGTAATTATTGAGATTTTGGTTAGGCAACTGAACTCGTATTTTAAGGGTCATGGGTTCAAGGTCTAGCCAAGGTGTTATCATGTACATGTAATTTTAAATTGTTCCAGCCTACCTAATTCATAACTGAATAAAAATATGGGCAAAATGTTAGAGGTTAATCAGTGCCATCTCATCATCTCAGACGACCAAAAACTTTTGACATTCACTACTTTCAAATAATAACATTCATCTAGTACCATTCTGTTTTCTGACATCCATTTGAGAGGGAACTTTCGTGTCTAGGTACAAGTTAAAGATTTCAAATGAGCCTTGGAAACCTAAATCTATGGCTGTGTATGATATCAAACCAAGGGAGAACTTTCATAACTGCATAAAAAATTGAAATGAGTGTTGGAAACCAAACCTAACACTCTTTGTTGCAGAGAGACAAAGAATATAAAAGGTTGCAGGACAAAAAGTACCCATGCCAAAACATGCCTTATCAGAATAAACCCATTTTTGGATGAAATGTACCCACATTTTTACCAAATGTACCCATGTCAGAATTACGGTACTTACCAGAATACATCCATAAGACCATCAATAACTTGGTAAAATGTAAGTATGTTTTGTCTAAAAATGAGTATGTTCTTGTAAGGTACATTTTGGCATGGGTACATTTTGTCTATAAACCCATATAAAATTGTACCTTTTGTTTGAGTTTTCTGAAGAGTGGCTTCATGTAGCTGACAGTTTGTGAATGTATAGCACTGGCTTCTTTTCCTTTCATTGTTCTCTTTTCTTCTTCCGGTCTTTTATTTAACCCCTCTCCCCACAGACGTAAAACCAGCTAAAAAGAAAAATCTATTCTGACGTCAATGTTTACTAGACCTTTTCGGAAGGAGATTAGATATATAGAAGTGAAACATGATATAACTTATGATTTGGAAAATTGGTTTTCAATAGTAATAAGAAGTGAAAGAAACCCTTCAGTCAGTCACTCAGCGAAGTGTCAATATTGTTGTAAAATACAGTAGAAATACAGTAGCAATTTCTCATATATCATTGATAATTCAAATTGAGGACTACTTGCTTAAAAATTACAAATTTTGACCTAAATTTTGCTAGTTCAAAAGTTTGATATGACATTAATTATAATGTTGCATGTAGAATCCAAAATACAAAATAGTGCTCTCATTCTTAATCATATTGGTGTTTGAACAAATGTTGACTATCTGAAGTATCATAAAAGGGTCCTAACAATTTCCTAATGTCAGGTTATATTGAAATTGGCCAAATGATTAATCATTCAGAAATCAGCAATTTGGTTGACTGATTGTGGTTCAAGCAATCAAGCAACTTGGATTATTTACAATATACATATATCACAGGCATTCCTGCATCTTACCAGACACTGTTGCCCAGATTTGTTCAACCTTAGTTTAACCTACCTTTAAAACCCTAAGTATTATTTCTTGGTCTCTGTCATCATCCCCTTGTCCAATCTCTTCACTCATTTTCTGTGTAATAAAAAACAATAAAAATGTCTAATAAATGCTGTTTCACACTATCTGATGAACATCTAAAATAAATTATTTTAACCTGTCAAAATATGCTAAATCTATATTTCATTATGTTCTTTGTTTACAATGTATTTATATTTTCCAGATATTGATTATGTATATTGATGTATGACTACAAATTTATAATATGCCCATGATTAGGAATAATCTCCAGTCTTTTTTTGTTAACTGTTCTGTAATGATGTAAAACTTAAAATGCAGTGGCACTTTGATAACTGGATACTCAAGCTAACTCTGAAGTCTATATTTGATTCCAAAAGAAAACTTAAACACCAAAATAAGTCAAAATAAAGGGTAACGTGAACTTCAAATTATCAAGTATGGAAAAATGCAAATGAATAACTTGTATCAGTAAAACAGAATATACAGAGAGCAACCATACACAAAATATATGATAAACACAGTATATCAGTTTACTAATTATAATATCCTCAACTTTGGACAGGCACTGGATGATTTTGTGGGTCTTCATAACTTTTATCATTATCAAGTAGATAAAAGTTATGCATAACTAAGGAGTAAAGTGTTGCTATAAACAATTATTTATGGAATATAAACCTCTATATCCTCTTTAGTAGTTCCATCATCTTTAACAGTGACATTGTTTGCTCTTGATGAACCTGCTCCAGAAGTAGTGGCTTTGATCATTTCATCATAGTATTCCTGATCTACTTGATCCATAGCAGTTTTAAAATCATTACAAAAACCTTCACCCTACAAAACACAAAATAATGTCATTTTTAACATTACGAAAACCTTCAAGCTACAAAACACAAAATAATGTCATTCTTTTAATATTGCGAAAACCTTCACCCTACAAAACACAAAATAATGTCATTTTTAACATTACGAAAACCTTCAACCTACAAAACACAAAATAATGTCATTTTTAACATTACGAAAAGCTTCACCCTACAAAACACAAAAAATGCCATTTTTCAATCATCTTTTTTAGATTAGATTTTTTTTTTTTTTTGTTATTAATGTTTTTTATTGTTCAAAACCTTAAAACCCAGAGTTTGGGCCCATGGTTTTGCTTGCTGGGTTCTACATATAATGTATAAATAAATAATTTTACAAGACATAAGTGTATTACTGGTAGATTTGATCAAACCATATCATCATTATTTCATCTATGTTATTATGTTACGGAAAGCCTGAGATTTCAGCCATATGTATTTATTTATTTCCTGAAACCAACTAAAATAGCACTACTTTCCATTTGCTGTATAATCCTCCCTCTGGTAAAACCAATCAAAATCGTACCTTGTTTGTTTGAAGCACCAGTAGAGATAAATAATAAACCAACTGCCTTAAAATGTATCTAGGAAATAACTGACGTATCGCCTGCCACGCCTTTTATGTTCTGACACTGGTCGCCATCATGGTACCAAAGCAGCGCCACGGCAACTAATGAAGTCTAGTGTCAGTGATGTATTTAAATATCACAATTCAGGCCGAGTTTTCATTCTGTTTGCGTGTAATTCAAGCATGCTTGGTCTTTGTCGGAACATTATGGGCATAGCCGGCGATCCGTCAATTATAATTGTAAACCAGCACAAATAAAGATTAATCCAAACGGACACTAGCTTTTGAATCAAGAGCTATCAATTTCCGGTCAAAAACCTATGTTTTCATTCCTGGTAGAAAAATTCTTACTGGCTACTAATTTCTCAGAATTATTTTTAAAAAGTAACCTATTTGACCAAATTTCTGAAAAAAATACTTTAAAAAGTAAAATATTTTCACAATTTTTGGAAACTTTGGTATTAATGATCTTAAATTTGTGGAAACCTAGCAAAAAACCTTTAATCAAAAACATCAACTTTGAACACTGATGCTAACACTGTCTAATGCTGTAGATATGACATAAGCCATTTGTTCAGGTAATCTAATAGTAATACTCATTAAAACCCATTTAGGTTTTTACCCCCATATAAAATGCTAACAATTTGATGTCAGAAAATAAATTTGAATATTAGTTACATTAAAACATAAATAGTTTTGTGATGTCATTTAACATAGTATCTAATCTCGTCTATTGTTCTTGTGCCAGGAAATTATAAAATTCCGCTGGTTACATGAAAATACTTATAGACCTTGTTAGGAATATCTCAATTAAAACTTCAAAGTTTTTACTTTACTTTGGGATTGTGGTTTGGGCATGGATTGGTATTTTTTCTTCATTCATACAAAGGTTGCATTTATAAGTCTGTTTTCTTGTAGTTTCATAACTTACATCTTTTTTCTCTGGCATCAACATTTCTACTTTTTTCATTCGTTGAAAAGCTTCATAATCACTCTCACCAAATAATCTTACTGGTTCAGCTCGCTCTCTTAATCTCTTAACAACCTGAAAATTGAAAAAAATTATAAAGTAATGAAATTATAATATAAAAGTTTTTGTACATGTATATATTTACGGTACAATGCTTATTGGTGGTCAATAAAACACATTTTTTGCCTTATGATACCACATGTATAGATATTTGGAAATTCCATTTCTATTTATACCATAATACTGTAGTACAGAATAGTATAGAATTTTTTCAGTCAGATAAAATGTAAACTACCATAGAACTGTCTCTTGAGTGCAAAATACCCCCCTCCCCCAACATCTACAAGGGTTTAATGTTTTCCTGCATCCTTGACCATCCTGATATGACCTTAGTTCATGACCTTGTTTATGGTCAGGCACACCTTTGGACCATGAAGATTATTCATGTGAAGTTTTATGACAGTCATCCAAAGCAATTATGAGATATGGCCCAGACACGATTTTACACAGACAGACAGATGGACAGACAGACAGACAAGGTGATTCCTATATACCCACCTCAAACTAGTTTGCTGGTATAATGATTCTGACTCAAATACATTTTTATGATAGCATACTCACTATTATCATTCACTATGGCTTGAGAAATATTAGTATTTCTCGTGTAAAATAATGGGTTTTTTTCTGACCATTTGACTACGTCAGGTACAATTATTATATGTGAATCAAAATATATTTCTCTTATCAAATATATATATAAGGGCAGGCTATTTTATTAAATTAAATTATTAAATTCAGATTGTCACTTCCGAAATTTTATATTTTATTGATCAACAATAAAACTATAACACACCTCTTTCCTTGGTAACTGAGATACTTTTTCCTCTTCCTCCTTGTCATTCTTCTCCTTACTAGCATCCTTGGCTGCTTCACTTTTCTGAAATACAGTTTTCATATTGTAATAATCTTCAAAAACAAAAACAGATCTAATTAACAAAGATTTCAAATAGTTAATATTTCATGTTTTCAAAAATCACTGGCATACATGCATATGCCATCTTAAAAAAGTGAGGTAACATTTATATTTTTATCAATTTTTCAGGCATATTTTGATCTATGGAACATCAAAATTACTCTAAAGTCTAATCATTAATCATTATCATAGTTTTAAAACTGCACAAAAAGACTATGACCTTAAGTTTAATTACATATAGAGGCTTCAATCATATTTGCTGCGAGGCTTACAACTTGCAAGTAACACAATGGTATTTCACTTACGTAATTTTACTGTTTTCAAGATTTTTTTTAAATTTACATTGACTATTATCATAATTTTAAAACTTATGATACACAGTAAAATCTGCTTTAGTGACCACCAATACATCTTATTAACACCTGTCCATTATGACCATGCAATTATCATTTTGACAAATTGACATACACAGTAAACCTTGTTATAGTGACCTGTCACCACCTCTATCTTAATAATACCTGTCCATTATGACCACTTGTAAGGCCCCTTTGCTTCATATTTCAAAAAATAATCTATATAAAGACAACCTGCCAATATTTTTAGGTCCAAAAGGTGGTCTTGATATACACATTTTGTTGTATTTCAAAAGGTATAATTACTTTTTTCTCGTCTGTATCTTCTTTCAATCTTTTGTGTTTTCTCCAGTATTCCTCCTCTTGTTTAGCAACCAGGTCACCACGTTTAAAATAAGTTTTATTTGGTACCTAAAAATTAAAAATGGAGTCAGATATCCATATACATTGTAGATACAAATGTAAATTTTGCCATTTTGAGATATGGGATCTAGATTGTAGCCTTGTACTCTATGATGGATAAAACAAGGCGCATGTAAGGAGTTATAGACGTTTCACCCTAACATTTCTGCCCCCATGTCTTTCCACCCCAATATTTTTATTTTCCGACCTATACCTTCTGCCCAATTAAATTTCAGCTCTAATACTACAAAATTTCCAATGACTTTAATCAACAATAAGAAATTTAAAGACTTAGCAAAAAGGCAAAAATACTGAACAAATAAGTCATTATATTTGGCGATTCATGCAGTTTAAATATAAAATACATGTATAATCAAATGATCATGAAAAAGGAGCAGTGATAAGTTAGGGCGGAAAATAAAAAATATTGGGACAGAAGGAAATGGGACAGAATCGTAATTGGGTGAAACGTCCAGCACCCTATGTAAGCATCTTTCTGCAGTTTTCAGGGACATTTCTAAGATTTTGTCTTGGGAAGTCTGGGATAGCAGTGGCTTTTTACTCATGTTGCTTATATGTAGACCCCATTTGAGATTGTTGGATATTTCTAGGCCAAGGTATATTGACATTGTCCCTTCAAAATAATTGTCTGCACAGGTGAATGGACTTCTGTTCCTTTTTAACTGACAATTTCCCCCCTTATCACCGTTGAAAATCCAGAGAGAGAGAGAGAGAGATTTTGAGAGATATTTTCGATGGCTCTGAATGCTTACTAAAATGTCTTTGTTTTGTTCCAACTGTCTCTTTTTACGGTCAACCTCAGCTTTTAAAATATCTTTAAAATTCATGATCTCGACTATTACGTTGTGTTTACAAAGGAAAGGGAAATCTTTTAAGAAGAAGATAGAAAATACAACACATGTTAAAACACAAAATTTAATTGGTTGATGTTCTCAATTTTGTCCAATGAAATAAATCAATGCAGAACAGATTTCGGTTTCGTTACTTAGCAGGTGCCCGGATATAAACAGATTTATCAGGCTTTCTGATCAGAAAGAGATTATGCCCGTTACCATGCATGTTTTGGTAATATTTCTCCAGTTTATATCGTTGCTATCTCAAGTTTCAAGTTTTACAATAGCAACATTGAATTTATGGAATGTAATGTTCAACTGGGATGTTAGAAAATATGGAATAGCTGAAATGGTAATGTATATATGCCTTAGTTATTGTCAGATTCAGAAAACTGTATATCTTTTTTAGATAGATCTATTCCTAGTCATGTGAAAAATAACTTTATATCTATTATTATTATTATTATTATTATTATTATTATTATTATTATTATTATTATGTATTGTATTGTTAAGGAGAGGGTGGATATTTTTGTTAAATTAATTATTAATTAATTATGTTGAATTCATATTCAGTTTAATAATATCATGCTCATGTTATCATTCATTCAAAATTTATTGACATAGACTGGTTTAGTCTCTATGTTTTACTATGTGTGAATGTCAATTTTGAAATAATAAGACTTGTCATTTGTAAAAGTGCATTTCCTTTCACTGGTTTCCTTACTGTAGTTGCTGTCCAATTGCTTAGTTGGTAGGGCATTCACCTATACATATGATGATAGGTCAGGGGTCTGATTCCTTGCATGGTCCAGTATTTTTATATTCCTGATACATTTCCTGGTCCAATTGTAACTAGCATATAGCATTTTAAATGCAGTTTTTATCACAAAAAATCAAACCCATCACACACACACACGAACACACACACACACACACACACACACACAAGGAACATGCTCAAGTTTTTTAGGAAATGATTGTTATTTTAACTTCATTATTTATTGCATAGTTCTTCAGTAAATGATTTATCTGTTTTCAGATTAAAGAAAACCAACCAGATATTATAGCTTTTCAGGAAGTAAGATTTGACAGTTCAGGTTCAAGGGATCAGATAAATGATTTACAGAATATCCTGCATGAATACAAATGGAAAAAATCAGAACCTGCACATGATATCAAAAAACACAAATTGTCAGTCTCAGAAGGATGGAAAAAAGAAGGTAAATATATAAATTTTGAATAAAACAACAATGTTTGAATCAGTGACAAAAATACATAAATAAAGTAAAAAAAAAATATTTGAAATTAATTTGTAATACTGGAACCTGACAAAATTATTCTTTATATGTCCACATTTACAAATTTGTGAAAAAGTCCACTAAAAGTCAAAGTAAATCAAATAGTACATGACCATTTCAATGTTCATAATGTAGTTTTGAACCTAAGTGATTCATTAATTTTAGTTAAAATTTGACTTGGGTATATAGGTACATTCAAAATCAAAAGTAGACTTGTTTAAGTTTAGATTTTTTAAGTCTTGATATCAATTAATTTTCATAAAATTTGACTTGCATATAAACAAAATGAAAATTAGATGTGTCTAAAAATACAGTTTTTAATCTTGATATTCATTTATTTTATACTGTTGAACTACTATTACATACATACATGTACAAGGTTATAAGTTGTTGTGGATTGTAGAATTCATCTGTATTTAGTACAGCGCAGTTCAGTAATGGTGTTTTTGTCGAACCTACAACCTTCCACTTATGGAGCGAGCACTTACCAACTGAGCTACCATAGTAGTTGTTTGTAATTTAGAAAAATGTTGTTAACTTTTAAGATTTTCACCATATGTTAATTACATTCTACAATTTCTAGATGGGGATGCAACAAAATTTATTTAGTAGTTCTTATGTATCTTATGTATAAATTTTAGGCATTGGAATTCTCAGCAGGAAAAGAATAGTTTCATCAACTGTTATCCCAATCCCATATACACATGGACCTGATTCCAATAGAAGAATTGCCTTGAGAGTAAAAGTTCAAGTCAGCAAGAAGACCATGGTGGAAGTTGTTGTAGTACACTTTTCTTATGATAGGAGACAACAATGTAAAAATGTCAAAGCCTTGTTAGATTTTATAAATTGTAAGATACTGTAAATTATACTTTATTTATTTTATGTATTATAGCAATTTCAACCTAGACTAATATAGGTAATTATTACTGAACCTGTTTCAATTTTGTAGCACTAGATAGCTGTTTCAGAACAAAACTCCTCATCAGTAGTGCTCACATTAAAATTGTGGAAATCTAAATATTTATCAGATGTTGAAATGAGAAAAATAGAAGGACCAAAATTGTATTTCACCAAATCCACCTAAGACAATTAAGCATAGCTTAGTTAGTGTTTAATAGTAATATGATAAATATTTATAATAAAAAAACAGAAATGCACTAACACATGATTCTCTAGCTAACTAACCATAAGTTAAGTTCTGCTAAAATGTAATAAAGTACATTTATAGCAAACTATTTTAGCTTTTTTAAAAACTTGAACTGAAAATCAATTTTACTTATTTCAGTCTCTGATTATTTAAGTGTATGTAAGATCATTATGTCCAAACTATATGTACTACATGTATTGAAAATATGTTGAAGGATGACCTTGGTTTAGGACATCAACAGTAAACAGAACATATGTATGTATGTAACAAAGGCTTCTTCATCGTGCCACACCCACATCTATACTGGACAAAAATTTTGAAGGCCTTTTACTATTTTACTAACATTTGTAACAATCATCCTACTGACTTAACTACAAGTACCTGTGTTGGTGGGATTAATTAGTGTGTATTATTATTGCTATTATATGTATTGTGTTCTTTATATTTTTAGATAGACGTATGACCAATGTAATTATCCTTGGAGATTTTAATACTTATAATGATTTTGATTGGCCGGTAAGATTGATGACTTCACCTAATGATGATATACAACCACAGGGATGTTATCAACAACAGCAGCAGTTAGGGAAATCCGGACCAGTCTAC
The DNA here is from genome assembly GCA_021292105.1 of Anadara kagoshimensis. Lineage (NCBI taxonomy): Eukaryota > Metazoa > Mollusca > Bivalvia > Arcoida > Arcidae > Anadara > Anadara kagoshimensis. The sequence continues at coordinate 11,362,873 of CM037862.1, forward strand.
ACTGATGTATGGGAAAAGACCAGAAAGGAAGAAGAAAAGGGATTCACATTTAGTAATATGGTAAGTGATGGAGGGTGATAAATGCAATTTTTGCATGAAACAATTGTTAAGGAACTACTAGTTAAGAAAAGGGGCCAATCACAATCAAACATAATCATACCTGTCCATGTCCATATCACAATTATCAAAGCGAGGTAAAACATTGAAAATGGACAAATAAAGTTCAACACATGGATTTCTGCCAGGGAAGTGAGGCTGGGTGCTATGGAGGGGGTAAGCACCTCCTGTTTAGCTGTATTATTTTTATGGGAAATCATTAGATCATGCAGTGCAAATACATGTACATGTAATTACACACACAAAAGAATTCTTTAAATTTTTTTGCATGCTATATGAATGAAATTCAAAAGGTTTGGTCATTGATTGTAACATATTTAAACCTTGGTATTAATAATTTAAACTCATTAAAGAGCGACATGCAATCATGTACAGAGCATTATACAATGGTGGTACATTACAGTTTTATTTTCTAGCCAAACCATTCTTGTTTTTACATTTTGAATTTTTCACATCTTTCTTAAATTTTCTTAATCTTTTTTTATTACAGCCTACTCCAGGATTAGAAAGTCGTCCTGATAGGATACTGGTCAGTGCTACTCGTTATAATCCTGTACAGTCATGGATTGTGGGTAATGGTGCCACCTACAGGGCAAAATTTAATAACAGTATAATGTATTCTAGAACAAAGACATTATTATATGATAGTTATTTATCTTATAAAAACACTATTGGTTACTCATGTGAACATGACTGTGGACCTAATGGGTCATGTCGGTGTGGAATCTGTGTAAAGGGAGGTAATCAAAATAGCTGCCTTCTACCAGAATGCTCAGAATGTAACAGTAACACATTCCAAAATGCTTTAACTTATTTATTTATCTTTGTTTTTACAATAATTCATTTATTTTATGGTATTTTAAGTGTGCTTCTCACAGGTTCAAACTATAAAAGAGATGCAGTGTTTTCTATTCTGGGTTGTAATTGCTGTTTGTGCAACCGTAAACTCTTTGCACCCCAAAATTTTAATCCAAGAAAATACAGATTCTTGAAGTGGTGTCGTTTATGGCCATTATTCAAACTCCCTCCATATTTGTTGTTATTTGTTTCCATGTTTATTTCAATTTTATTGTATTTGATTGTTAAATATGTAGTTTTTATTGAAAGTTTTAAGACTATACATTCTGTAATGGATGAAGAATTTTATCCTTCTGATCATTTAATGTTAATAACAGAGCTTGAAATAAAAAGATATTAAATACAATGTTTAAACTTGTGTGATTTTATTCAAGCAAAATGTTTTTTAAATGGTTTCTTTCTTGCCTGCAGTTTATTAAATTGTGATGTTATGAAAACGTTTAGGACCTTTGAATTTTATTTTATCCTTTATAATACAACTTAAACTGCAGTGTTTGGTGTGTCTAGTCACATGTGGTGATAGGCACATTGTGTCATATTGCAGACTTCATAAAAACTGACTGGAAGAACATCTTCAATCAAACCAGAGATGATGAAGGCTATGATCAATATTTTGTGTGGCACATGTTTCAAATGTTTTCTTTCTCTTTTATCTTACTAGTTTCACATTTCTACAGTAAAATTTTGACAACACTGAGTGCATTGGATTCCAATTTTGACTACATTTGCAAACTGTTTAAAGTTATTGCCATTATGATAGCACTATATGGCAATGGGATTCAATAGCTACTATGTGGATGTGATATCCAATTCTTTCCACATCTGAATTGAGCTGGTTGTAATCCATAGGAGACAAAAGAGCAAATTAGTCAACTTGGCAACAAATATAAAGAACTCGAAGTAACTACAGTTAAGTGGAGCATTGGTTTAACACAACAGTCAAGATTCTTTCAATTAATCTAAAATCAAGTAAGTCAACGTGGTCAGTTCTGGGATGGTCAATAAAACCGTAGTGGCCAGAGAAAACCACCAAACATAAGCAAGCAAAAAGATCACCTCCAAGTTTCCTCACTCTAGGACCTACCGGAGTGGAAATCTAACCTAATCAGCGAGAGAGGCTGCAATCCATAGGCTGGCGCTGAAGATCCCTCGGCTGCCAAGTGCCCCTAAATTGAATTCAATCCTTTAGAAGTTTGTCCAATTCAATCTAATTGTAAAGGTTTCAATTAGTGTATAAGACAACAGTGTTCTGGGATGATGAACAAACCATAGCAACAAGTGAAAACCACTGACCATAAGCACTTTTCTCACACAAGGATCTGCCTGGAAATCGAACCTAGTCAGCGAGAGGGAATGTAATCCACAGGCTGATGCTCAAGATCACTCAGTGGCCAAGTGTCACATAATGAATTACAATTAGACCACTCTAATCCTTTAGATAAAAGTTTGTCCAATATACTAAGTAATCTGATTTGTAACGATTTTATTTCTTGTATAAAAATAGTATTTACAAGAAACTTTTCTCTATAAAACTTTAGAACATACTCTCTCCAAGAACCCAGGCTAGGGTTTAATACCTGAACAGGACAGACAAAAGACTTTGAACTCTTTCACAAAGAGACCCTTCAGGTGTTATGGTAAGTCTGCAAACACATAAATTGGTGATGACCCAATATAAGAACATACGTTTTGACTACCTTGCCAATAGCTGGTGATGTCTCAATATACATGAAATAATTTTGACTAGGACATAAAATTTCAATCACTCGCACACCCTAGCAGGTCTTGATTTATAATTAAAAGTAACTCTGATGAATTTTTTTTTATTTTTATTATCATTACAAGTATATTTAATTTGAACTATAATTGCTGATATAACCTAAAAATTTAACAATTAAAATTATAAACTTTAATTAAATTAATTATAAACATTTTTTAATAAATATAATTCATTTTTTGAAAATCTGACATATACTGTGAAATCATTGATTTTGAGAGTACCGTATTCCAAATTCCATTATTTTCGCTGGCACACGTCCAAAGAAATTTCAAATGTCATCATACATATTCAAATAAAATGCTGATAGTACAATGGTAGTAACAAATAAGTACAAGTTGTTAAAATATAAATGCTGATTTCATCATATAACGAATTATAAAGTTGCATAAAAACTAGAAAAATATTACCCAATCAACAAAAAAATACTGTGAAACCTATGAAAACTGAACCTCAAGTAAACCCAAAATGTATAAATGAAATTTTAACAATTTTTTTAGCACTGAACATTTATAATATTTTTTAATAAATTAATCTGTGAAAACCAAAACATTATTTTATTGTAACACAATTTTTAGCTTAGAAATGTGTCAGTTATTCAAGACAGATTCCACTGTTATTACCGAAGTTGTTCTTTCAAAATTTTACCTTCTAGGAAAATGGTATTTTTTGTCTTCAAACCATGAACATTTAAAATATTCACAGTAAAACATATATACATGAGACAGTTATTTGTTGTTTCAAAATCTTATAAAAACCTGTAAGACTCAGAATAATGCTAGTCCAATAAATGATCAACAAATGTATGGTCATTCTTATATCAAATGACCAGATCCTATCAGGTTCTTATTTAAAATGACCAGATCTGACAAGGTTCTGATTGGTCAACTTGATTACCAGTATGAATGTACTTTCTAACATATACTACAATTAATGATATCAGTAATATATACCAGTATATTGAGGACTTTACATTTTTTACCCAAAATTTGATTGAAATTACAAATCAAAAGTATCAAAATTTAACAAATAATATCAACATTATTTAAAGGTGCTGAAAATAGGATAATATATGGTATATATAGGGGATCTTACATGACTGTTTATGTAACACTGAATTCATTAAATGAGTTGAATGATTTTTTATGCAACAAGCAGGGGTTCAAAATTAGGTTTTGTAATGGAAGGTCCAGGACCTTTTGCCTTAATTTTTGACAGGTCCCACATCAATTGCTGAAAATCCAATATCATCATTGAAAGATTCAAGTGCAATTATGTTATTATGTAGAAAAATAATATTATCCTGGTAAAATATGGCAGATCTATCAGACTTTTACAGTTTTAATTTCAAAGGCACCAATGTAAAATCAATAGGTCCTGAATCTCAAACCTGGGGAATTTGAACCCCTGATCATGAATGATTTCATCTTCTCTATAAAAAACAAAAAAAGGGTTGATTGACTGCAATACAGGCCACATGTTAAGATGTGCATGCACCCAAAGACTACTGCTAAATTTTCATGGGTATAATTAAGTCAAAATATAATGTTGACTTTTCCATAGAACATTTAATCAAAAACAACATCTTTTTCAACTTATATGAGTACTTTTTATGATATAAAATAACCTAATGATGTGTGTCTGTAAAATAATTAACAATTGGTGTCATAGTGGACACATATTGGAATGTTGCATGCTGGTTTCCAAGGTTGCAGAAACAACATTACACATGTGTCATATTTTTATTACATGGATTTATTGTATGGAATATTGAGAAGATTATATAACAAATTACAATATTGAATAATGTTGAGTATGATATACATTGTTGTTTCATATACCAAGAAACAAACTGCTCTGTTATAGTACTGTAATAATAATTCCTTAAACATGACTAGATTCAGTATGAGTTTTTATATACTTGTCAATCCTGAACTGGTCTGAAAAATAAATAGCAATATAGTACCAATAATCCATTATACACAACCATTTTTAATCATTTTATATTACACATTTTCATATAAGATAACTGTACAGTTAAACTTTAAAGGTAACCTGTATATAAGGGTCACCTGCTTTTAATGCCCAGTAAAATATTATCCCAATTGGTCAGGTTACTAGTATTTGGACCTGTATATAAGCGCCACCTGCTTTTAATGCCCAGTAAAATATTATCCCAATCTGTCAGGTTACTAGTATTTGAACCTGTATATAAGGACCTCCTGTCTATAAAAGCCACTTTTACAGGTTCCCTTGGGTAGCTTTTGTAAACAGAAATAAGATGAAAAACACAAGAGACCAAAATAAAGAATTTGTAATTAAATTTTCAGTTTTTTTAAACATGTTTAAAGAGTAAAAACTATGTGGAATATGCACATGTTAAAATAACTATTTATATATACTGACTGTCTTTAGCACTTTAATTTACATATACTTTAATTTTTATTAAAATGTAATGTAAATTTTGAATTTTACATCACATGGACTAATAAATGTATGTCTTTGGGGGGTTTAGTCACCAATTTCTGCAAAATATAAAAGCATCAACTAATAAGTTGCCATCATTTTTTTTATCCAATTAAGAGTTTTTGAACATAACATGTACAATCTTATTGCATATGCTATGTCTTAAATCATTACCGGTATATCATATAGACTGAAAAGATAGTTTTAAAAATTTGTTAATAAGCTGTTCTAAAAAGATAGCAATGCAATTGCTCATCTGAGCCTTTGACTCAGGTGAGCTAAAATTCTAACTGAAGTGTCTGAAATTGATTTCTAGTTTGTAATCAATATGGGTTAAACCATGTTTAAAATGATTCAAAACTAGAGTAATTTTGAGGTATCTTTAAAAATCCAATACAGGTGCATAGCTAGATAAAAATCATTACTGTTATATAATCATTTAAATAAATACATACGGTTGATGAAATTGACAAACCTATCAATAAAGACCACACATTAAACCAGTCTATTGGAGATATAACATTGTTCGCAAGAGTACCAAATCACCAATATCTCTAACTGTATGTGGGGAATGTTTTTGAAAACATTTACCGGTACATCACAATTTCACAGCATAACATCTTTGTACAGGTAATTGTTAACTTATGCAATTTCATATACAATGGTAATAATTGTTTGCATAAATGTTAATAGGTATCACATGGTTTGCTGCAAAACCCATTTTAAATGTATAGTGCAATCTATAAAAACTGAACAAAGAGTAAACCATACAACTGTTTTATCTGAACTAATATATTGTTTAGTAAACAAAGTAAACAGAGTAGTGTTCACTCATGTAAACCAAAACCCATCTTAATTAAACAAGTTATTCTGTCCTACAGGTGATTGGTTACATTGAACAAGGCAGACCCTGTTGAACATGTATACTTTGGATTGTTGGTTTTTTTCTGCACTTTAGTTTTCATGAACATACTCTTCCATACAGATTCAGAAAGGTTTTAATTGCTAGATTCAGTTACAAATTAGCATGATAAATTAAGGGAAACTTGAATTGTGCTTTATAAGTTTTTGCATGAATTTAGACTTTGCATCCACACCAGACCAGATCATGAATAATGCAAAAAATTTATTCTGGCCAAAAATTGTTAACAGTTAAAAGAATCACCTGTTTTCACATATCAATGTTTGGTGGTGGTCTTTATGGACAGGTTTGACTTTATCTCCTATACAGATTATTGTTCATTCCCAATAACCTAATTTATAAAGAACACATTATGTGGGTCGTCAGATTACAGGACTGAACAAACAGATGTATCATAAAATAAAAATATTCCAAAAATTCAACAATTTCTACCCAAAAATTTCATACAAAAATAAAACTATTAATCTCCAACATCAGCATCTTTATCACCCATTACATATAAAATATGGAAAGCTATGGCGAGGAATGCTGTTCCTAATAGGTCACCGATGGCAGTTAAGTAGGGTATGGCAACGTTGTCAGGGTCATCTCCTAATCTCCATACAAAATGAACCATCCAATGTGCTAGGTAGAGTAATATAAGTACCTACAAATAAAAATATAATATACAAACATTTAAGCTGAATAACTTGGAAATGGCAAAAATAATCAAGAGTAAGGGCTTTTACATCCATGTCAAGTGAATACTAGTATTTCACTTACATCAAGACATCACAAGATGTAGGGGAAGTGGCCGAAATTTTTATCGTTGCAGTGCACCCAAGACATGGGGTATCACCTTTTAAGGTCTCTTCTGTAGGACCCAGTGACTTTTATTTGCTTGGCCAAAGAACAGTCAATAATTTTTTCAAGTCTTGGTCAGACCCCTGCCAGAGTTCCAACCCATGACCTCCAAAAATTAAAGATCAAGAGTAAGACACAAAATAAATAATCATACTGAAATGATCACATCAAATGTCAAGTATATGTACACATGTAGTTGATGCAATTATAAACTCGACCTGTCTCTTAAGAGCCAAATACTCCCTGCTTCCAACATCTATAAGAGTTAATGCAATATGACCTTGGTTCAAGGTCATGACACATCTTTGGATCATGAAGATTATTTATGTGAAGTTTTATGACATGTATAGAATCTTTGAAAGCTGTTTGGAACAATACAGCTCACCTGTACATCTAGACCGCCAGAAATTTGATCATCAAAACAAAAAAATAATACATGTACATGTATTTAACGGGCATGAGAAGAGGTTGGTTGTTATTTTGTACACATTGTTGACATGTTGTAAAGTTTATATCTATGGTAATCAAGGGGTGAAACTTAATAATTTTGAGTTAGGGGCCAAGCTCACTTTTCCAGAGAAATCTCAGGGGGTGGGTGGGGGGGGGGGGCATGGGTTACTGGGCTACTGAGCCCCAGTTAATCTCAAATGTACCTGTAATACAGCTGCTGTAAGATACACAAATGCAAATAATGGCGTAATTGTTGTATGTCCTGCCTTCATATAGGATATTGTATACATAAATATTAGATGGCCTGGTATAACTAACGCCATTAAAACTCTAGCTGCTCTTGGATTCATACCTAAAAAATATCCCAAAAATATCAAACTAAAACAAAAAGTAAAATATTAAATAATTGAATTGATATAATGTATGGAAACATAATATGATCATAAGTACAGTCAAACCTGCCTTAAAGACCACCTCTATATAAGGGTTACCTGCTTATAAAGGCCAATATAATTGTATCCCAAATGTTCTTCATTCACATTATTTGAACCTGTATATAAAGGTCACCTGCCGTTAAAGGTCACTTTTACTGGTTCCCTTGGGTGGCCTTATAGACAGGTTTGAGCGTACTGAAGTAAAAAGACTTTGAAATATGTTTTGATAGACATAATGGCTCATTTTGTCACTCAAAAATAATAGGCAATATGACTAATTTTATCATTTAAAAAAATGCTAGTCTCCAAATTACCATCTTCCCTTTCAAATAAAAGTTAGTCATACCCAGTACGACAGTGAACCCTATCATCTTCCACTTACAGATTAAGTGGATTAATTGAGTTTCATGCTTTAGTCAAGATTATTTCATATATATTGGAGCTATCAGTTCTGGGATAGTGGAGGAAACCTGAATACCAACAGAAAGCCACAACCAACTTTCCCAAACTAGGATCTGTCCTAAGTGGGATTCCAACCTAGTTGGAGAGGATCTGTAAGAATAGCTTTAGACCAATTGGCCACCAAGGCCCCTAACTGATCAATCACTTTAGAAGCTAGGGTATTGGAGTTAAGCTTACCTTTACCACAAAAGGCACCCAATGCATTAGGACATCCAATTAGAGCATTCTTGGGAAGTTTTCCTGGTTTACTAACTAGATGTAAAGACGTCGTTATACGGCTGGCTTGTACTGCAACAAGATTACCACCAACACCTGTAATGGAACAAAACAAATATATCACAACAGTTTTATATACACATATTTAAAATCAATCAAACATATATACTAATCCATGTTCAAATGGCGATCCAAAAAGAAAAGTAAAAGCTTTGAAAACTTTCATAATTATACATGTGAACTTTCATCAGGGAAATGAAGCTGGGTGCTATGGATGGATAGGCAACACCTGTTTTGGCTTGCTACACCACCACATGTGAAATCAAATGTATAAGCAGTCAGATATGTTAATACAGTAGGTTTTTATATGTGTGGTCATCATTGTGTCACCTTCATAAACATGGCTGCAAACATTGGTTCATGTTTAGTTACCTTTTTTTAAAACTATGAGTAAAGGGAAGTGAATCATGATAACAAATTAGATTCATTTTGGAACATTAATACTGTTAGACAAGGATGGGGTAACCTTTGGTCAAAGTCATATAGTTTTTGGCAACCCAACAGAACTATAATTTTTACTGGTAATAGTAAAGGAAATACCCAGAATAATGCAATTTTTGCAGGTCAAAATATCAAAGATTACATCCTTTAAACTGTGTATTAAAAGATAATTATTTTGATAAGCTTGTAAATATCTTACCATTTATAACAGGTTGAAAGACAGCTATTCCATGATAATTCCCCACTGTATAATCTAATATTAAACCTCCTATACTGTAAGATAAAACATCACAATAAAAAATATATACCATAAAGTTTTAAAAACAATAACAAACAATAGTTATTTCTTTATATTAAAAACAATATTAAACCAAAGATAAATAAGATTTTGTATTTACATAGACACAAGAAAAGCAAAGAAAGGAGAAAGGCCAAAAATGTGGTAAACAACTACAGAAGTAAAAGCGTGTAGTTTAGTAATAGAGTTTTATTCCCCAGTGAAGATTCTTTCACTTACCCCAGTACATTGATGTGGTTAGTCATAAATGGTGGAGTAAACCAGAGTGACTGTAGAAAATGACCAACCTTTTGCTAACAAACTTACAAACTTTCTCACACAAGGATCTTTCCTAGTGGGATTTGTACATAGGCAGCGAGAGGCGCTATGGTTCATTATCGTGCAATTTAGACCACTTGACCAACAAAGAGGAAGACCAAAAATAACAAGGAGAATAACTGCAGAAGTAGAAGAAACAGAGTATATATTATTATCTTAATACATACCTACTTATTACCATCGCACTTAGTACTGGTGTCCACCCTGATATATCACATGGTTTGTGTATTTATTTTCACAGTTATATACATCCACAATGGTGCCAATAATATAAAAACCGATAATAGAAGGCGCTAACCATAACTGTTTACCTACAAATATATTTTGATATCTAATTTTAAATTGAAATTGAATTTGATTTGCAGGTATTTATGGGTCACTAATATAAAACGGCAGGATGGTTAAGGCCCTACAAAAGTTTTTTTGACACACTATTGGAAGTCATCATGTCTGTTACCGGGTAGCCTCCAGAATTTGGAATTACAAAGTTCATGGTACTGGTATGTGTTTATCATATTTATCTGGCATATGTTTGGATGCTTACACTATTGTAAATTTCAATGCTTAATTATGAATTAGAAACGTTAAATGTTAAAAGTCAGTACCAATTTGATAAATCATTTAAAAACTGATGATTGTATCACTAAATTTTTTAGAGTAGGGATGGCAAATCAACTTGAAATTATTAATCAGTAACCACTGAAAGTGCTGAATGATTGATCAGTTTTAATCTATAAACTAATTTCTTCATTAATTAATCATTGGTAAGAACAATTAATTAACTAACCAAATAATTGCTGTCATCCCTAATTTTTACATTAATGAGTTCTAATCTCCGATTAATTTGAATCTGCTAAACACCTGTTAAGCAGTCTTCAGTCAGTACTCTTAAAACATTCATTATTAAATCATTATATGTATTAATATTTTAACTCCTGTGTACATACCTATTGCTTTATATAAAACTAATGACACAGCAGCTAATAGAGACAATGTGGTCAAATCTCCCAGACTGGCAGCTATAGGTGTGGCCACATTGTCAGGATTTATTTTTAATTTTCTGGACACAACAATTACTAAGACCATTATAGAACCTGAAATTATAACAAAACAAAACTATAAACTTAACCTTTTAATCAGCTGTGATTAGACAGTGTACAGTAAAACCTTGTTATAATGCCTCTCAATAACTTTGTCACCTTGCTTAGAGACATATTATTTTGAAGTCCAAAATCTGTTTCTTCTATGTTTTTCTTTAAGTCTCCCTTAATTGGTCAATAAACCACTTTATAATGCCAAAATTTTACTGAATAAATAGTGGCAACACTGGCAATGAATCACGGTTTTACTGTATATGAAATTATGGACCATTAAAATGCAGATCTCTTTATATAAAGGTTGTGTAATACATGACCTATTTCTTTTCAAGTTGGGGGTTGTATATTCGGTTTGTTTTCTAGAAATGCTTGAATATTTTCTGAGACAATTTCTATTACTCACTCATTCTAGATTTAGCTAAATGTTAAGTGAAGGGACATTGTTGCACTTGTTGATAAAGGTTTTTAGCTAAATCATAATCTGAGAATACATTTAAGGAAAGTACTACACTGAAGTTTTAACATATGTCGGAGTGGTTTCTTTATGTTAATATTCAGTATTGTGACACATGGAGCATGTTACCGGTACATGATACTGGATAGCAACTATCAACTCTATTGGCATATCCCTTATTTACATACCTAAAACAAAACTATCCTGAAGTTTGTGGGAGTGGCTTCTTTAAAACTTTACCATTGTGACATATGGTGAATGTAACAGCCATGACACTGTATAGTTACTATCAACTCCATTGGCATATGTCTTATTCTACATACCTAAAATAAAACTGGCAACTGCTGCTGTTAATACTGCTCGCACACAAACAACCCATGGTGAATGTTAAACTTTCCTTCTGGTATCCAACCCATTATCATGGCTACCATAGAGGCAAGAAATCCAACCACTATTGCTTGTGCCTAAAATGTAGAATAAATTAAAAATAGAATTTATTGTTAAAGAATTTATTTAATTCTCCATGTATTATATGTCATGTAAGCCCCTCCATCATGATAATGTGCGGTTTAAAAATAACTCCCTGACTTTCCCCTGACTTGTGGGAACCATGCATGACACCCAGCTGTCTCTCCAAACAGACTGTTCCAGAAGAGCAGTTTTTATCTGGTCTGCTGCTAATAAAAAAGATAACTTGTCCAGTTGAACTGCCTACAATGGGTAATTAGCAAATTCATATCATAGTGATCCCATTAACAGGATGTTATTTTCAACCGTAAAATGTATTGCAATGGAATTTCTACAGTTGATCAATATACCACAGAGTTCATATACAATGTTACACAATTTGATGGTAGTAAAACCAACCCCATTTTTAACTCTTCTACCATGTGAACATTTTTTTGTATATTAGGTATTTTCAAAATGTTTATCAAAACATCTCACTGATTCATAATTATTTACCTGTACAAGAGCCAAATTTCCACCAATCATTTTCCATTTTTCACCTGGATCTTCCATCTTTCCAAGATGAGCCTAAAAATACATGTACATGTGTATATAGATGATGTCATTCAGTGAAATAAATACTGTATGTGTATATTGTTTTGGTTTGAATTTTGATTTCATTCCTGAAACGCTCTCAACTTGAAGAAAATTACATTTTAAAACTTACCTTTGCCTAGGACACAAGTCCATCACTTAGCATGCCAAGTTGAATTTATATATAAAAAGAATGAATTTGGGAAAGATTTAGTTAAATGTCCAACTCAAGGACATATTACACAACCCTTCTTGAACTAAACTCTAAAACCCGAGGTCTGAACCATATTTCTCCATTTTTTACTAACCTGCGTAGATAACCTTGATGCCAATGTCATTTCCAAATTTCCTTTTAGACCAAGTAAGGATGGAACAAGTATAAACACTTCAGACACTGTCTGAAACACTTCCCAATGCTACAATAAATACAAAATAAATAAAATTGGGTTGTGTTTTTGTTAACTTCCATTAAAACTATGTTTCCATTCCTAATGGCCAATATCACTATATTCTATTAACTTCTGAGAAACTTTTCAAACAAATATTATTGCACATAATTTAGTAGATATGTGAAAAGATACCTAAAAAAGACTGTATTTTCTTACTACATGTACTAATAATTTTCAAATTGTGAAAACCTAGACTGAAATACATAAATATATTATAGCAATAATGAAAGAACATGTTTTACTTTAAAGCCAGCAAGGCTTATCCTAGATTTAAATGAAAATGAAACACTGTCTTATTGATTTTGAATATTACATGTACATTTGTATTTTGAGACAAAGTAAACAATACATGTGATTAAAAAGACCTAGCCATAATAACTGACATCATAAATAAAGGTTGAAGAAATCATAATTTAAAGTTTTCATAAAAATTCTTACATCTTATTCAATCAAATGATACAAAAGCTATACCACAGGATTATTAGTAAAATAAAAATCACAATACATAATGGTGACCATTTATCAGACAAATGTCTTCTGTACATGTATATCATTGCACACTCACCTGTACCACATCGAGAACCATTCCTGCTCCTACAGTGCCGAAACCTGCTATGATGTAAGGAAAGAACACTTGGAGGGCTATTGAAAATGAGGACTCTGATTTATCAACAACTGTTTTTATGTCTTCAGTTTCAATTTTAATTTCATCATCTCCGGACGATTCTCCACCGAGAAGAGGCTGAGTATCACTTGTCCGATCAAACAACGTCTCTTCTTCCTCAGCACCTGAACTAGGCAGCACATTTACCACTTTCACTATTCCATTTTCTTGTTTTATCTCTTGTAATTCACATTCTTCTGGCTTGATACTGGCTCCAGTTGACGAGCCATGTGCAGGCATATCGGCGGAAGACTTGGTTTTGGATTGGTTGGCACGGGTATCAGGAATGTAGGGAACCATTTTTTTACGGCTTCGTAAACCATACCCAGTGCTACCTTCACTAGCCATTTTGCAGCATGTTAATACTGAAGTTACTGCTTCACTTATGTATCTGTATTGATAGCTTTATATTACCTACAACAACAAGTCCCTAAAAATATATAAAGAGTAAAGTGTACTTCGAATATAGCTGTCTAAATAAAATTAAATCCAAACATTCCAAATAAAAGGAACTATGTGAAGGGGTCAAATAATGATGATAAAATGTTTTAGTTTATCAAATTAAGACTTTCTTTTTGGTATCTTAGATTAAACTTTTGACTCAAGAAACTGATTCCATACAGAATTTGTGTTTATATAATTTTATGGTTTCATATAGTATGGACTCCATGGGAATTTTGAAGAAAAAAAGTCAAGGGTGGAATGGAAGTCTGGAAACAACATGAAAATATTTGCCTTTTCTGTGATCAATATAAGGTTTTAAGGTTGTTCTAAAAAAGAAAAGCTTCAGTTCATGAAAATGTAGGTTATTTTCTATTGACAAATAGAAAATTTCAAGGCTGTTCTAAAAAAAAAAACTTAATTGCAATTTTTTTTGATGTTCTAAGAAAAGAAAGCTTGTAGAATGCATAATTTCAAGGTTGTTCTAAAAAGGAGATCTACAATTCATAAAAATGTCGGCTATTTTCTGTGAACAAATGCAAATATTCAAGGTTGTTCTAAAAAGGAGGGCTTCAGTTCAATGAAGTTTTCTCAAAAAGCAAAATAAAACATGCTGTAGAAGGATTATATAAGTGCATTAAAAATGACAAAATTACACATTGACACAATAATAGAGGTAATACAACAGAAATTTTACATACCTAAATCAATAAGGACAAATACATAATGGATAATATAGACCCTAAACTCACCAGATATATCATCACAGCTGTATTTAATTAAATCCTACATATGCATCATATAATAATCAAGATAACTGTTATACCGAGTCTGATTATAATGTCACATGTGTGTTTACTTACAAAAATATACCACAATGTATAACACAAAACCTAACAATATAAAGGACTAAAAATGTGTGAATCTGAAACAAAAATCTGAAGTGTGCTAATAATTATTATATTAACAATTTTATAGAACCAACAATATAACAAACTAAAACATGTCAACCAGACAAAGAAGTCTGTAATATGCTCTATTATATTAAAAACTTGATCAAGATGTCAAAAAAGTATCAATATTTTCTTTGAGTAATGTTGTCTTGTTTCTTGTGACCTTGACCTTTGAGATATGACCTTGACTGAAAGTCATGACAACATTGCTATATGACCTTGACTAAATGTCATGACAATCGCTAAATTCTTAGACATTGTAAAGTTTATAAAGATGTCTCAGTTAGTCAGTAGAATCAATATTTTCCTTGAACAGTTTTATCATTTTTTTTTTTGTTTTTTTTTTTTTTGGGGGGGGGGGTCTTTGGTCATGAGAATCCCTTAATGCTTATAGAGTATAGACATTATGTGAAGAGTTGATAAAGATGTCACAGGAGTATCAGTATTTTCTTTGAGTAATGTTGTCTTGTTTCTTGTGACCTTGACCTTTGAGATGTGACCTTGATTGACAGTCATGACAACATTGCTATATGACCTTGACTAAATGTCATGACAATCGCTAACATCTTAGACATTGTAAAGTTTATAAAGATGTCTCAGTCAGTAGAATCAATATTTTCCTTGAACAGTTTTATCATTTTTTTGGGGGGGGGGGGGGGGGAGGGTGTCTTTGGTCATGACAATCCCTTAATGCTTATAGACATTATGTGAAGAGTTGATAAAGATGTTCTTTGAGTAATGTTGTCTTGTTTTTTGTGACCTTGACTTTTGAGATATGACCAAAAGTCATGACAATCCCTTAATTCTTAGACATTGTGTGAAGTTGACCAAGATGTCTCAATACATGTAGTATCAATAGGACTATATTCTTTGAGCAATTTTGTTGTTTTTGTGACCTTGATCATTGAGATATGACCTTGACTAAAAACCATGACAAACCCTTACATCTCAGACATTGTGTGACATTGAAGATTATACAAAATCATGACCTGGAAACAATTTTCAAACATGTACCGATAGTCCATGTGACCTTGGAATTTAAGATATGACCTTGGCTTAATTAATCATCTGTTCTATTAAGAATCTATGTCTCAAACTCCGAACTTCAGTTATATTCAATGACTATCTGCCTTTCATGGACAATGAGTTAAGTAACATGTGTGGTATTTAAAGACAAATTTTTCTTAATACATGTAATTAGCTTTATGAAATAAAATACATAAAATTTCCATGGTTTGAAGCTTTGAAAGAGAAATCAAAAACAGGTGTTAATGATGCACACAGGCAAATAAATACGTGCTTAACTGTGCCATAACCTAACAAGGGAGGTAAAAAATAGGAGTGCTCAAATTCTATTTACTACCTAGTAATTACAAAGAAAATTAACAAATTTCAACATAACACATTTTATGTTTATAATGATTACCGGTATTCAGCAAAGTAAATACTTACTTACAAAAGTGTTTTTATTTTTGCAATACCAATTTTACATGACATTACTGGTATATAAATTGAAGTATGTGTGCTATTAAATCTTTTGAACAATAACATTCTTAAAAATAAAATTGAATGACTTAGAAATAAAGTTTTCTTAAATAAACATTGATCCTAAATGTACACAAAAGACCTGAAGACAGCTTAGACATGTAATGCACCACAAGATGAATTGTTTGAACAAACAGGAATACACTTTATTTATTTTGTCTAGTAACTGTCTAGTAACTGGGTCATGGGTTGGCATATAATATAACTGACTCAACAAAAACAGCACTGAATATGAAAATGTGCCATTACATGTAATTGTAACTTTGCTATTTGGTCTAAAGATAATAAAATCTGAAAATTAATTTCAATTTGTCAAATAAATATTTTTAATAAAAATATGATCATATTAATTAATGAGTGAAATATTGTTCAAAGTCACATACATGTAACCATTACTGCAGACATACAAATGTTTAATTTGTGACTGTCACATAAAATGTTAATCCATATTAATTTAATCAATTTTTCAATCTGTGTTGATTAACTTGACATAAATCATCCAGTACCTGACAATAACAGGAAATCCTACAGACTATTACACTCAATAATTTATAATACAGGTATTGATTATTCACCAGGTTGTTTAGACAGACTTCAGATATAATACATGTAAAACCACTGGTCATAAAATCAAGACTTCAGATACAATACATGTAAAACCACTGGTCATAAAATCAAGGCTTCAGATACAATACATGTAAAACCACTGGTCATAAAATCCAGGCTTCAGATACAATACATGTAAAACCACTGGTCATAAAATCCAGGCTTCAGATACAATACATGTAAAACCACTGGTCATAAAATCCAGACTTCAGATACAATACATGTAAAACCACTGGTCATAAAATCCAGACTTCAGATACAATACATGTAAAACCACTGGTCATAAAATCCAGGCTACAGATACAATACATGTAAAACCACTGGTCATAAAATCAAGGCTTCAGATACAATACATGTAAAACCACTGGTCATAAAATCCAGACTTCAGATACAATACATGTAAAACCACTGGTCATAAAATCCAGACTTCAGATACAATACATGTAAAACCACTGGTCATAAAATATAGGCTTCAGATACAATACATGTAAAACCACTGGTCATAAAATCCAGGCTTCAGATACAATACATGTAAAACCACTGGTCATAAAATCCAGACTTCAGATACAATACATGTAAAACCACTGGTCATAAAATCCAGACTTCAGATACAATAAATGTAAAACCACTGGTCATAAAATCCAGACTTCATATACAATACATGTAAAACCACTGGTCATAAAATCCAGGCTTCAGATACAATACATGTAAAACCACCAGTCATAAAATCCAGGCTTCAGATACAATACATGTAAAACCACCAGTCATAAAATCCAGGCTTCAGATACAATACATGTAAAACCACCAGTCATAAAATCCATGCTTCAGAAACAATACATGTAAAAATAAAATCCAGGCTTCAGATCATTGAAATGGCTTTATTTAGCATTTTTAGAAAAATAAATATTTTAGTCTTCTTTTTTGTTTTAACAAAATTGAAATCTTTAGTCATTTTTAAAAACCACAATTCCATGGTGCCTTGTGAAAAAAAAATACTCACTCTATCTACACTCAGAAATTTTACTTGTTACAAAATTAAAATGAAATCATGTTGATTAGTGTATCTATCATGGCAACTTTTTAAATTGCCCTAAAATGCTCTTATATTCTACTCTGGTGTGCTTATTAGCCAAATATTTGTCTAAATAACATAAATGTTAGACAATTTTTAATTAGAGTGTCTATGTTAGTATGTATCTCAAAAGGAATCAATTCAACACTGTAACAAACAACAATATTTGTTTGCGACAAAACACCATTCAAAAGCATGATAACTTAAAAGGGTCAATGCTACATTTGCCCGACCACCTGTAAAAGTTAACAGGTTTTAAAAATGCCAATGAAAACCTCTTCTTTTTTTTTCTGGGCTGCGGACTGACAGGTTATAATCCCCTCTGACTTTGTTGACAAAAATGCTTGTCTAAATTTGCAACCATCTAAGAAAATGACCTTTGTTGGCATTTAATAAAAAGAATATTAGGGTAATGATTCAATGCAATACACATCATAGAAAAAAAACCACATATGATTTCCCCACTTGAGAAGAACTGGACTGATGGTTCTGTCAAGTTTACATAAAAAAATGTGTAAATACACAATATAAGGAACAAATGCTGGAAAGAGTTCCATTTGTACCCTCCACTAAAATTTTAATTTCGACTAAAAAGCCTAAAAATGAGGGAATCAAGCAATTTTGAACATTTCTGTGAAAAATAAATTTCAAAAAAATTTACAATGAATTTGATACGTGGGGCACAAAAGGAACTCTTACCCACATGCTTTATAAATTACAGAGAGAGAGAGAGAGAGAGAGAGAGAGAGAGAGAGAGGGAGAGAGAGACTCACTATTGTATAACTTGTGACATGTACTTGGATGTATACCATTAAAAATAAATTAATATTATATTACGCAGTCGTTCAAACAAGGAGTAACAGCTTTAAAACTAGTTCCTGTTAACTTACAGGATATGTTTATCAGTTTAGTCAATGACAGTCACTCAAAGAGTGAAATCCTAACATCTGATCTTGATCACACAACTTTTACAAATCGACAGAATACAGTTAAATTGGAATTGTTATATTAAATATTTTTAAAATAAAATGAAAACTAAAATACTCACCAAATGACACCAGATCACAAGTAAATCGCATTAGTTACTCAGAGTTAAAAACTTGCCAACATGTCAACTTCCATGTTTTGTTGTTGTCAATAAGGTATTTCCTTACTTGACATGGAGCACCAAATTGACACAGGTGCACACAAACAGCCAGAGTATCACATTCAGAAACTTATGAAATAATTTAGATGATGGGTTAGTGTTACAATAGTCTACATCACATTCACATTTATTTATTATGAAAAGTTCATTTTCAGCGAAAAATAAAAATCCATTAAAAGCACCTGTTTAAGATAGGTTCCCCAAATCTGGAGGGAACTACATTAAAGAGGGGATTTTAAAGATGGCTGCGCCCATGAGCGACGAGTTGCATGGAATCAAACCGACTGAGAGCGAAAAATATAATGCCGTAGTAGAGGAAATAGACTGTAAAGATAACGAGATAAAAATTTCACGGCAGTTTCTTGAACTCCAAAGCAAGAAAGGCTGTTGTATGTGCGCTCTCTCTCTCTCTCTCTCTCTCTCTCTCTCTCTCTCTCTCTCTCTCTCTCTCTCCCCAGCATTGTGAAACGTGTAATTTTTATCTTAACAGTGATGCAGCAATTATTAGCATAACGAAGTGATTATTTACACTTACGATCAAATAACGCAGATAGTAGTTAACATAATGCTTGGATTTTTTGGTGTTGATATAGGACAAGCCCCCGAATGTAACAGGAAAGGGAAAATGCAGCTGTCATGCAGCTGTTAAACATGTACTTGAATTCAGGACCTTCCCAATACTAGCGAACGCTCTGCCCCCTGAGCTACCTGGCCACTTATTAAGTCCTGTCTAACACAATTATTTCATTTAAACTAATCAATATAGACTCTCATGGGTAATTAGCTAGCATATAGGCTTCTGTCATTAAATTCATTACTAATCTGTAGTTGTAACATCCTTGCTTTTTTCTATAATATAAATTGACTATCACTTGTATAGTTCACGTATGTCCATAAAAGTCCATACTTACCAGTATGTAACAATGTAGTAAGAATTTGCATTAAAAGGATGCAATTATGAATTTACTTCACTAAGTAAATATCCTTCAAGTTTAATTTGTCTTATTTTACTTTTAGCAAAGGCCATGGAAGAACTCCTTCTGCTTAGCGGAAAGAACAGTAAAGTTGCATCAAAACCTACTCAGACATATAAATTGCCTCCAAGTTCAGGTAACACTAATTAACATTCATTTTAGTTTGGCCGATGTTATTACCACATATAACTGTATGTACCCTTACATACATTGATTGAACAGGATTAAATAGTATAATTTAGAATTAAAGCAAAAATTTATTGATATTCTGTCCCAAAAGTGCTGTCTAAATGATGGATGACCGATCTTAAATCGTGTTCAACTGCAAAAAATTATCCGACCATATGGCGAAAACAAAATGGCAGATCTAAAAAGGTATTTACGTTTTTTGATGAAACTAGTATATAAGTTGACCCAAAATGACAAATTTCTTTGATTTATACTTTAGTTATCACTAAACTGATGTATTTATATCCAATCATAAACTTATAAGGCCGTGTACATGTATATTATAAAATACAGGTATAAAAAATATGTGGCAATAACACATTTGTTATTGACACATACAGGGCAATAATCACTTGGTTTTAGTTTTCAATTGATACATTTCTTGTGGTATTTTAGTGTCACTGACTATCTGATTAGTCACAATTGTCTCAAAGTTGTATATGAAAAGTACCGGTATGTATAATCTTACCTTATCTTTAAAGATTTGTATACTACAAATATACAGTTTACAAATGTCTTCAGATGAATGTACCAATGTACTTTGTGTTTAAAACTTCTGAAAATATATTTGATTTTTATTTAGTTTTAAGTCAGGTAAAGCAGTTTCTTCCAGTAATGGCAGATGCAAACACAAAGTTAGACAGATTGTTACAAGACGTACCTGCTAGTGATGTAGATATAGAAAATGTAGACAACACTGAAGGACCAGTCATACAAATGGTATGGGATATTGGAGGGGGTTGATTACCTGATTGGCAAAGTCCAAGTGCTTCAATGAAGACTTTGCCATGATTGACGATTAAAACACACAATCACTGACCAAGTCAGTGTTTAATATTTTATACTTCATTTAATAAGTCAATCAAAGCTCATGGATGTTTGGTTGCTTAAATGCAGTAAAAATTTCATAGTAATCAAAAACAAACATACTAATCCATGTCCGAATCACAATCCAGAAGCAAAGTAACTGACAAGTTAGGTTAGACACGTTAACTTCCACCAGGGAAGTGAGGCTGGGTGCTCCGGAAGGGTAAGCAATAGTAACTTACTAGATGAATGTCTCCATTATTATTATCAGAGATGGATTTTTTTTGGAATTCTTAGAAGTTAGGATCAAAATTGTGAAAAACATACCAGCATATATATTTTTTTGGCATTGGGAATGGTGTTCAATTTCAGTCCCAAATTTGCCACAGTTGAAGTCCCACTTATAGTCTCGGAGAAAAAAAAACATATTTGAAATGCATTTATAAATTACCTGTCATGGTTTTGTTTTGTAACATTTGTGTGTAACAGCTTACACTTAAGAGAAATGTAACACATGTGATAAGTCTTCCAATCCATCACAGTTTTACCATGTGGGTTGTATACAAAAAGTCTCTGTAATCACTGTAATCAAAGTATTTAAATCTCAAAAATTATAAACAGCTGATTACATTGATTTTGAATTAAAGTTTATTGATTTTTCTCTTTTCTACTTTTTTTTTATTTATCATTAATATTATTTTTTCACATTTACTAGGTTTCCACAATTTCAAAATGATTAGTAGCCAAATTTCTAAATTTTGTGAAAATGTAGTACTGTACTTTTTAAAGTATTTAATTTTTTTTTTACAATTTTACTGAAATACGTTACTTTTTGAAATTATTTCTCAGAAATTAGTAGCAATAGCGACTTAAGCTACCAGAAATGAAAACATAGCATTTATTTGGTCTCTTCAGAGGGAACCAAAACAGTGAAAATGGGGATGGGGTGGTATGTTTCCGTATTAGTGGGCAAGTAAACCTTAGTGAAAAGGGAAAGTGATGAAACAAAATTGGCTTTTGACATGTACAGATAAATGTAATCTTTATTAAGTACAAAGATATCAATTTATATTTATTGTAACACATTCATATACCGGTACTATATACAACATAGCTGATGCTGACATAATATATATATATTTTACCAGTGTAATATTGCATCAATGAATTTTTATACATTGTATTTGTAGGATATTGCCTTGGGGATTCTAATGACAGTGTAGTTCAGACGATGACTCAGATGATTCAGACTCCGATGATTCAGATTATGATGGTGATTTTACAGAAAAAACTGAAACAAATTTAAAAACTTCCAAACATAGGCATAAAGCCCCATATATAGAAGAAATCACAGACCAGACTGATAAAAGTACCAGTATTCCCGACAGTGATAACAAGAAAACTGTAAACTGTGACAACGAAAGTATGAGTCATACAGATTGTTCAAGTTCTAATGAAAATAATATAAATCCCCATAGATGAGTTACTGGCAGATTTTTCTTTTATTCCTGGAAGTATCTGTGAAAATGGCAAAATTGCAGATTATGATCAAGGCAGAGATATTGAAACCGGTCATGAAATTAAAAAAACCTAATACATGTAATTTCAAATTTCTGAATATCTGGTTGTTATTTCTATTTGCTAGAACTCTTTATTGTTTAAGACCATGTCAGTGACAGTTGGTAGAAATTAAAATTTAAGTTACAGAGAACAATTGCTCCGTCCCACACATTGCATCCGAGAAAATTTAGCTGGACTTAGGACAGATGTTCAAATTAAATGTACACTTATTTGATGTGATGAAAAGTCCCTTAAAACACTGCATATACAGAAAAACCTCAATTCATCACCTCCATTTCTACCATCAAATTTTTTGAGTATAAAGGGGTTTTGGCAATAAACAGGGAGAGGCTTAAAATGAAAAATATCAAAAAATGGATTTTGGAACTTCAAAAATACTGTGACGATAAGCGAGGTAACAAATTTATTGAGTAGCATTATAATGAGGTTTAACTGTAAATGCATATAAATACTGCAGGTGCTTGTTACACATAATCATTAATGGTGGATAATACAGAAAATTCTGTTTTACTGGGTGTATGTATAGCGTATGTACATTGTATTAGTATTATATGTTTGCAGTATATGCAGTAATTAACAAAGATGATATAATATACCTAGTACATTGTGTATTTTAATTGATTGAATAAAAATTGATTTTTATATTACCGTAAAATCTGTTACTTTAAAAGTGTATTGTCTCTTATTTAAAAGCTTCCATTCCAAAGCCTTCTCTAATGGCAGAAATCAAATAAAAGATAGAATGTTATCTTTGTGTGAAAAATTAAGTTATACAGAAAGGTTCTCTAATATTCCATAATTTGATGTACATATTCTCAGTTTTGAGGTTGAAATGTTGTTCTATTTTTTTCAATATTAAAATGTATGTCATTACTCTGTAGCCACTATATTATCCATACACAGTAAAACCTTAATTCATCATCCCAGTCTGGAATAGGCCATTCAGTTGGAAAACCAAAAACTGCTGTGCACTATATAAAGTTGCAATAAAGGACAATGAATACAGTCTATGTTGTAGTAGGAATATAGTTTTCAAAAGAGAAGTCTTTTCTATGATATTAATTACCTGTTCTTCACAACAACTTGTCTTTAGTGACATCTTGTCAATAGTGGCGTTTAGTTGACTTACCGGTAGTTAATTTTAGCTACAGTATATATTGCATGTCTCCACAGTGGTTGCCTGCCTTATTTAGTTAGTTGTCACTGCTTTACAGCTAAAATAATATGGGATTTTTTTTATTTATTTTTTTTTTTTTTGTCTTCAAAAATGTGACTTAGCTCAAAGGTATAACCTCTGCTTTCTCAGTTGAAGTAATTAATTATAACATCAAATAGCAAGCCATTTGCTTTTATATGGCTTCAAAACCAGTTATATTAATTTACCATACCTGTAATGAGTACATCTTTAAACACACTGTATTAACAAGCAAATCATATCATTAATTTGTAATAAGTCAAGTGGTCTACTTCTCATCAATTTTGAAAATTAGTATACAGTCCAACCTGCCTTAAAGGCCAGTAGAATTCTATCCCAACTGTTCTTCATTCATATTATTTGAACATTTATATAAAGGCCACCTGTCCATAAAGACCACTTTTTACTATTCCCTTTGGTGGTCTTTATAGTCAGGTTTGACCATATAGTATTTAGGCAGTGTGCATTCTAGAAGGGGTCATTGCTCCCTTATTTTGCCAATTGGTCCCATTGTTCCTATGAGGCCTTAAAGGGTCATTATAAACATTATGTAAATTCATGTTATGGTGTTTAAGAGGAAAGTGTTTAAAAATGGGCCCATCTAGGAAATTCTAGATTGATCACTGTATAGGGAATAACATTCAAAATATTATATTCAAATATACATACAGGTGTTCAGTTCATTGTGGATGTGGTTAACACAGGTATTCAGTTCACTGTATACATGGTTAACAGGTATTCAGTTCACTGTGGATGTGGTTAACACAGGTATTCAGTTCACGGTGGATGTGGTTAACACAGGTATTCAGTTCACTGTATACATGGTTAACACAGGTATTCAGTCCACGGTGGATGTGGTTAACACAGGTATTCAGTCCACGGTGGATGTGGTTAACCGGTATTCAGTTCACTGTGGATGTGGTTAACCGGTATTCAGTTCACTGTGGATGTGGTTAACACAGGTATTAAGTTCACTGTGGTGGGATAAATACAGGTATTCATTTCACTGTATACATGGTTAACACAGGTATTCACTTAATTGTGGATGTGGTTAACACAGGTATTCATTTCACTGTATACATGATTAACACAGGTATTCACTTCATTGTGGATGTGGTTAACACAGGTATTTATTTCACTGTATACATGGTTAACACAGGTATTCATTTCACTGTATACATGGTTAACACAGGTATTCAGTTCACTGTATACATGGTTAACACAGGTATTCATTTCACTGTATGCATGGTTAACACAGGTATTCACTTCATTGTGGATGTGGTTAACACAGGTATTCATTTCACTGTATACATGGTTAACACAGGTATTCACTTCATTGTGGATGTGGTTAACACAGGTATTCAGTTCACTGTATACATGGTTAACACAGGTATTCATTTCACTGTATACATGGTTAACACAGGTATTCATTTCACTGTATACATGGTTAACACAGGTATTCATTTCACTGTATACATGGTTAACACAGGTATTCATTTCACTGTATACATGGTTAACACAGGTATTCATTTCACTGTATACATGGTTAACACAGGTATTCATTTCACTGTATACATGGTTAACACAGGTATTCATTTCACTGTATACATGGTTAAAACAGGTATTCATTTCACTGTATAAATGGTTAACACAGGTATTCATCTCACTGTATAAATGGTTAACACAGGTATTCATCTCACTGTATACATGGTTAACACAGGTATTCATCTCACTGTATACATGGTTAACACAGGTATTCATTTCACTGTATACATGGTTAAAACAGGTATTCATTTCACTGTATAAATGGTTAACACAGGTATTCATTTCACTGTATACATGGTTAACACAGATATTCATTTCACTGTATACATGGTTAACACAGGTATTCAGTTCGCTGTATACATGGTTAACACAGGTATTCAGTTCGCTGTATACATGGTTAACACAGGTATTCAGTTCACTGTATACATGGTTAACACAGGTATTCACTTCATTGTGGATGTGGTTAACACAGGTATTCATTTCACTGTATACATGGTTAACACAGATATTCATTTCACTGTATACATGGTTAACACAGGTATTCAGTTCGCTGTATACATGGTTAACACAGGTATTCAGTTCGCTGTATACATGGTTAACACAGGTATTCAGTTCACTGTATACATGGTTAACACAGGTATTCACTTCATTGTGGATGTGGTTAACACAGATATTCAATTCACTGTATACATGGTAAACACACATATTCACTTCATTGTGGATGTGGTTAACGCAGGTATTCATTTCACTGTATACATGGTTAACACAGGTATTCATTTCACTGTATACATGGTTAACACAGGTATTCACTTTATTGTGGATGTGGTTAACACAGGTATTCAGTTCAATGTATACATGGTTAACACACGTATTCACTTCATTGTGGATGTGGTTAACACAGGTATTCATTTCACTGTATACATGATTAACACAGGTATTTAGTCTACTGTTGATGTGATTAATACAGGTATTCATTTCACTGTATACATGGTTAACACAGGTATTCATCTCACTGTATACATGGTTAACACAGGTATTCATTTCACTGTATACATGGTTAACACAGGTATTCATTTCACTGTATACATGGTTAACACAGGTATTTATTTCACTGTATACATGGTTAACACAGGTATTCAGTTCACTGTATACATGGTTAACACAGGTATTCATTTCACTGTATACATGATTAACACAGGTATTCACTTCATTGTGGATGTGGTTAACACAGGTATTCATTTCACTGTATACATGGTTAACACAGGTATTCACTTCATTGTGGATGTGGTTAACACAGGTATTCATTTCACTGTATACATGGTTAACACAGGTATTCACTTCATTGTGGATGTGGTTAACACAGGTATTCATTTCACTGTATAAATGGTTAACACAGGTATTCATTTCACTGTATACATGGTTAACACAGGTATTCATTTCACTGTATACATGGTTAACACAGGTATTCATTTCACTGTATAAATGGTTAACACAGGTATTCATTTCACTGTATACATGGTTAACACACATATTCACTTCATTGTGGATGTGGTTAACACAGGTATTCATTTCACTGTATACATGGTTAACACAGGTATTCATTTCACTGTATACATGGTTAACACAGGTATTCACTTTATTGTGGATGTGGTTAACACAGGTATTCAGTTCAATGTATACATGGTTAACACACGTATTCACTTCATTGTGGATGTGGTTAACACAAGTATTCATTTCACTGTTTACATGGTTAACACAGGTATTTAGTCTACTGTTGATGTGATTAATACAGGTATTCATTTCACTGTATACATGGTTAACACAGGTATTCATCTCACTGTATACATGGTTAACACAGGTATTCATTTCACTGTATACATGGTTAACACAGGTATTCACTTCATTGTGGATGTGGTTAACACAGGTATTTATTTCACTGTATACATGGTTAACACAGGTATTCACTTCATTGTGGATGTGGTTAACACAGGTATTCATTTCACTGTATACATGGTTAACACAGGTATTCATTTCACTGTATACATGGTTAACACAGGTATTCACTTCATTGTGGATGTGGTTAACACAGGTATTTATTTCACTGTATACATGGTTAACACAGGTATTCACTTCATTGTGGATGTGGTTAACACAGGTATTCATTTCACTGTATACATGGTTAACACAGGTATTTAGTCTACTGTTGATGTGATTAATACAGGTATTCATTTCACTGTATACATGGTTAACACAGGTATTCATCTCACAGTATACATGGTTAACACAGGTATTCATTTCACTGTATACATGGTTAACACAGGTATTCATTTCACTGTATACATAGTTAACACAGGTATTCATTTCACTGTATACATGGTTAACACAGGTATTCACTTCATTGTGGATGTGGTTAACACAGGTATTCAGTTCAATGTATACATGGTTAACACACGTATTCACTTCATTGTGGATGTGGTTAACACAAGTATTCATTTCACTGTTTACATGGTTAACACAGGTATTTAGTCTACTGTTGATGTGATTAATACAGGTATTCATTTCACTGTATACATGGTTAACACAGGTATTCATCTCACTGTATACATGGTTAACACAGGTATTCATTTCACTGTATACATGGTTAACACAGGTATTCACTTCATTGTGGATGTGGTTAACACAGGTATTTATTTCACTGTATACATGGTTAACACAGGTATTCACTTCATTGTGGATGTGGTTAACACAGGTATTCATTTCACTGTATACATGGTTAACACAGGTATTCATTTCACTGTATACATGGT
The DNA here is from genome assembly GCA_021292105.1 of Anadara kagoshimensis. Classification (NCBI taxonomy): domain Eukaryota; kingdom Metazoa; phylum Mollusca; class Bivalvia; order Arcoida; family Arcidae; genus Anadara; species Anadara kagoshimensis. Next base: position 11,391,141 of record CM037862.1, read on the forward strand.
TAACACAGGTATTTATTTCACTGTATACATGGTTAACACAGGTATTTATTTCACTGTATACATGGTTAACACAGGTATTCACTTCATTGTGGATGTGGTTAACACAGGTATTCATTTCACTGTATACATGGTTAACACAGGTATTTAGTCTACTGTTGATGTGATTAATACAGGTATTCATTTCACTGTATACATGGTTAACACAGGTATTCACTTCATTGTGGATGTGGTTAACACAGGTATTCATCTCACAGTATACATGGTTAACACAGGTATTCATTTCACTGTATACATGGTTAACACAGGTATTCATTTCACTGTATACATAGTTAACACAGGTATTCATTTCACTGTATACATGGTTAACACAGGTATTCACTTCATTGTGGATGTGGTTAACACAGGTATTCATTTCACTGTATACATGGTTAACACAGGTATTTAGTCTACTTGTGTGATTAATACAGGTATTCATTTCACTGTATACATGGTTAACACAGGTATTCATCTCACAGTATACATGGTTAACACAGGTATTCATCTCACAGTATACATGGTTAACACAGGTATTCATTTCACTGTATACATAGTTAACACAGGTATTCATTTCACTGTATACATGGTTAACACAGGTATTCACTTCATTGTGGATGTGGTTAACACAGGTATTCAGTTCAATGTATACATGGTTAACACACGTATTCACTTCATTGTGGATGTGGTTAACACAAGTATTCATTTCACTGTTTACATGGTTAACACAGGTATTTAGTCTACTGTTGATGTGATTAATACAGGTATTCATTTCACTGTATACATGGTTAACACAGGTATTCATCTCACTGTATACATGGTTAACACAGGTATTCATTTCACTGTATACATGGTTAACACAGGTATTCACTTCATTGTGGATGTGGTTAACACAGGTATTTATTTCACTGTATACATGGTTAACACAGGTATTCACTTCATTGTGGATGTGGTTAACACAGGTATTCATTTCACTGTATACATGGTTAACACAGGTATTCATTTCACTGTATACATGGTTAACACAGGTATTCACTTCATTGTGGATGTGGTTAACACAGGTATTCATTTCACTGTATACATGGTTAACACAGGTATTTAGTCTACTGTTGATGTGATTAATACAGGTATTCATTTCACTGTATACATGGTTAACACAGGTATTCATCTCACAGTATACATGGTTAACACAGGTATTCATTTCACTGTATACATGGTTAACACAGGTATTCATTTCACTGTATACATAGTTAACACAGGTATTCATTTCACTGTATACATGGTTAACACAGGTATTCACTTCATTGTGGATGTGGTTAACACAGGTATTCATTTCACTGTATACATGGTTAACACAGGTATTTAGTCTACTGTTGATGTGATTAATACAGGTATTCATTTCACTGTATACATGGTTAACACAGGTATTCATCTCACAGTATACATGGTTAACACAGGTATTCATCTCACAGTATACATGGTTAACACAGGTATTCATTTCACTGTATACATAGTTAACACAGGTATTCATTTCACTGTATACATGGTTAACACAGGTATTCATTTCACTGTATACATGGTTAACACAGGTATTCATTTCACTGTATAAATGGTTAACACAGGTATTCATTTCACTGTATACATGGTTAACACAGGTATTCATTTCACTGTATACATAGTTAACACAGGTATTCATTCACTGTATACATGGTTAACACAGTATTCATCCACTGTATACATGGTTAACACAGGTATTCATTTCACTGTATACATGGTTACACAGGTATTCATTTCACTGTATACATGGTTAACACAGGTATTCATTTCACTGTATACATAGTTAACACAGGTATTCACTTCATTGTGGATGTGGTTAACACAGGTATTCATTTCACTGTATACATGGTTAACACAGGTATTCATTTCACTGTATACATGGTTAAAACAGGTATTCATTTCACTGTATACATGGTTAACACAGGTATTCATTTCACTGTATACATGGTTAACACAGGTATTCATTTCACTGTATAAATGGTTAACACAGATATTCATTTCACTGTATACATGGTTAACACAGGTATTCAGTTCGCTGTATACATGGTTAACACAGGTATTCAGTTCACTGTATACATGGTTAACACAGGTATTCACTTCATTGTGGATGTGGTTAACACAGGTATTCAGTTCACTGTATAAATGGTTAACACAGGTATTCATTTCACTGTATAAATGGTTAACACAGATATTCATTTCACTGTATACATGGTTAACACAGGTATTCAGTTCACTGTATAAATGGTTAACACAGGTATTCAGTTCACTGTATACATGGTTAACACAGGTATTCACTTCATTGTGGATGTGGTTAACACAGGTATTCAGTTCACTGTATACATGGTTAACACAGGTATTCATTTCACTGTATAAATGGTTAACACAGATATTCATTTCACTGTATACATGGTTAACACAGGTATTCATTTCACTGTATAAATGGTTAACACAGATATTCATTTCACTGTATACATGGTTAACACAGGTATTCAGTTCGCTGTATACATGGTTAACACAGGTATTCAGTTCACTGTATACATGGTTAACACAGGTATTCACTTCATTGTGGATGTGGTTAACACAGGTATTCAGTTCACTGTATACATGGTAAACACACATATTCACTTCATTGTGGATGTGGTTAACGCAGGTATTCATTTCACTGTATACATGGTTAACACAGGTATTCAGTCTACTGTTGATGTGATTAATACAGGTATTTAGTTTACTGTGGATGGGATAAATACAGGTATTCATTTCACTGTGGATGTGATTAATACAGGTATTCATTTCACTGTATACATGGTTAACACAGGTATTCACTTCATTGTGGATGTGGTTAACACAGGTATTTATTTCACTGTATACATGATTAACACAGGTATTCACTTCATTGTGGATGTGGTTAACACAGGTATTTATTTCACTGTATACATGATTAACACAGGTATTCACTTCATTGTGGATGTGGTTAACACAGGTATTTATTTCACTGTATACATGATTAACACAGGTATTCACTTCATTGTGGATGTGGTTAACACAGATATTTATTTCACTGTATACATGGTTAACACAGGTATTGATTTCACTGTATACATGGTTAACACAGGTATTGATTTCACTGTATACATGGTTAACACAGGTATTCAGTTCACTGTATACATGGTTAACACAGGTATTCACTTCATTGTGGATGTGGTTAACACAGGTATTCAGTTCACTGTATACATGGTTAACACAGGTATTCACTTCATTGTGGATGTGGTTAACACAGGTATTCATTTCACTGTATACATGGTTAACACAGGTATTCAGTCTACTGTTGATGTGATTAATACAGGTATTCATTTCACTGTATACATGGTTAACACAGGTATCAGTCTACTGTTGATGTGATTAATACAGGTATTCAGTTTACTGTGGATGGGATAAATACAGGTATTCATTTCACTGTAGATGTGATTAATACAGGTATTCAGTTCATTGTTAATGTGGTTAATACAGGTATCCAGTTAACTGTGGATTTGGTTAACCCAGGTATTCAGTTCACTATGGAGGGATAAATACAGGTATTCATTTCACTGTATACATGGTTAATACAGGTATTCACTTCATTGTGGATGTGGTTAACACAGGTATTCATTTCACTGTATACATGGTTAACACAGGTATTCATTTCACTGTATACATGGTTAACACAGGTATTTACTTCATTGTGGATGTGGTTAACACAGGTATTCAGTTCACTGTATACATGGTTACCACATGTATTCACTTCATTGTGGATGTGGTTAACACAGGTATTCATTTCACTGTATACATGGTTAACACAGGTATTCAGTCTACTGTTGATGTGATTAATACAGGTATTTATTTCACTGTATACATGGTTAACACAGGTATTCAGTCTACTGTTGATGTGATTAATACAGGTATTCAGTTTACTGTGGATGGGATTAATACAGGTATTCATTTCACTGTGGGTGTGATTAATACAGGTATTCAGTTCATTGTTGATGTGGTTAATACAGGTATCCAGTTAACTGTGGATTTGGTTAACCCAGGTATTCAGTTCACTATGGAGGGATAAATACAGGTATTCATTTCACTGTATACATGGTTAATACAGGTATTCACTTCATTGTGGATGTGGTTAACACAGGTATTCAGTTCAATGTATACATGGTTAACACAGGTATTCACTTCATTGTGGATGTGGTTAACACAGGTATTCAGTTCACTGTATACATGGTTAACACAGGTATTCATTTCACTGTATACATGGTTAACACAGGTATTCATTTCACTGTATACATGGTTAACACAGGTATTCATTTCACTGTATACATGGTTAACACAGGTATTCATTTCACTGTATACATGGTTAACACAGGTATTCATTTCACTGTATACATGGTTAACACAGATATTCACTTCATTGTGGATGTGGTTAACACAGGTATTTATTTCACTGTATACATGGTTAACACAGGTATTCATTTCACTGTATACATGGTTAACACAGGTATTCATTTCACTGTATACATGGTTAAAACAGATATTCATTTCACTGTATACATGGTTAACACAGGTATTCATTTCACTGTATACATGGTTAACACAGGTATTCACTTTATTGTGGATGTGGTTAACACAGGTATTCTCTCACTGTATACAGGTTAACACAGGTATTCATTTCACTGTATACATGGTTAACACAGGTATTCACTTTATTGTGGATGTGGTTACACAGGTATTCAGTTCAATGTATACATGGTTAACACACGTATTCACTTCATTGTGGATGTGGTTAACACAGGTATTTATTTCACTGTATACATGGTTAACACAGGTATTCACTTCATTGTGGATGTGATTAATACAGGTATTCATTTCACTGTATACATGGTTAACACAGGTATTCACTTTATTGTGGATGTGGTTAACACAGGTATTCATTTCACTGTATACATGGTTAACACAGGTATTCATTTCACTGTATACATGGTTAACACAGGTATTCACTTCATTGTGGATGTGGTTAACACAGGTATTCATTTCACTGTATACATGGTTAACACAGGTATCAGTCTACTGTTGATGTGATTAATACAGGTATTCAGTTTACTGTGGATGGGATAAATACAGGTATTCATTTCACTGTGGATGTGATTAATACAGGTATTCAGTTTACTGTTGATGTGGTTAACGCAGGTATTCAGTTCATTCTGGATGTGGTTAAAACATGTTTTCAGTTCTCTGTGGACATGTTTAACACAAATTTTTCAGTTTATTTTGAATGTGATTAAAAAACTTTTTAATTTTTATTATGGATGTGGTAAATACAGGTTTTCAGTTTTCTGTCAATATGGGTAACCCATGTTTTTTTAGTTCAATGTAAATGTGGTTAAGATAGGTATTCAGTTCACAGTGGATATACTCAATACAGATATTCACTTTTAGTATGGTTAACACCGGTTTACTGTGAATGTGGTTAACACCAGTTTACTGTGGATGTGGTTACACATTTTCAGTTCTCTGTGGATGTGGTTGTGGTTAACACAGGTATTTAGTTCACTATTGATTTGGTTAACAGGTTTACTGTGAATATGGTTAATACAGATATTCATTTCACTGTTGATGTGGTTGTGGTTGTTACTGGCATTCATTTCGCTCTTGATGTGTGGAGCACAGGTTTTCAGTTCACTATTGATGTGGTTAACACAGGTTTTTCAGTTCACTGTGAATGTAATTTAAAAAGATTTCAGTATTTACTGTTGATGTGATTAACACAGGTGTTCAGTTCAATATATATAGTTAACACAGTTACCACTCTCATGCAGGATGACTAGACAAAGAGTTCATTTAGAAACTAATTGTGAACATATAGAGGAGTTCATTAAAGTGAAATATACAACAGGTGTAGCTCTAAATCTTCTCCATCATCAAGCATTACCAGTATATATATATATAAATTACTTTGAATTCGCAGGTATCACATGTCGCTGGTTGACTCCTAAGCGTCATTTCGCAAATATGTAAATTCTCGAGCATTAAATCTCCCTTTTCCAAGACCCTTTGTCATGTTTTATATAACTTCCAAGGTCATGGTAGTTGATTGCTGGTATGTTTCGCAATTTGGCTTTTTTTAAGAATTTTAGCGATATACCGGTATATAAATTCTCGACTGAGAGTCCTCACGAAATTATGTGTTAACAAATCTCTTGTAAATAAAAATTAATCTACAGTATCGAAAGTTGTCTGTGTGCAGTATAATTTGCTATAGTGACCACCTCTATAAAGTCCACCCCTCTATACAATGTACAGTAAAACATATCCAAAGAGTAAAACCTGCTATAGTAACCAACTTTATATAAAAACCACCTATCCAGTAAACCAAGAGTTTAAGGCCTCTTTGGTTCAGATTTCGATCAAAAGGCACTTCTTTATAAGGACTACCTGTCTTTAAAGTGTTGATTTCCTGGAGGGTAAATAGTTAAGCCACTAATAACATGCCACACAATATAAAAATAAAGCGCAACACATGAGTTAAGATCACATGATACATGCATGTATAGAATAATGCATGTTGGAATCCATATCATATGCCATACTCTGAGGGCTTTAGCTTTAGTCTGAATTTGGTCGGTTTGAAATGACATATATTATGGATTTCAACTTTTCTATTCTTTTTATACTTAAACTTTCACCATTTAAAACAAATACATGTATATGCATTACAGACTTTTTTCCAGAATATAACAAAAAATTCAAAATTCAACAAAAAAACCAACTGAACAAAAAATGTATACTTCCAAATAACAACCTGGCATGTGTTGTCAGTGATATGGATCACATCATTCCAACCTGGCACGTGTGGTCAGTGATATGGATCACATTCCAACCTGACACGTGTGGTCAGTGATATGGATCACATCCTTCCAACCTGGCACTTGTGGTCAGTGATATGGATCACATCATTCTAATCTGGCACATGTGGTCAGTGATATGGATCACATCATTCCAACCTGGCACGTGTGGTCAGCGATAGAGATCACATCATTCCAACCTGGCATGTGTGGTCAGTGATATGGATCACATCATTCCAACCTGGTACATGTGGTCAGTGACATGGATCACATCATTTAAGCCATATCTAAGCATGCAGAAACTACATAATTATGTGTATGATAAATACTGATTATAAAATTTATAAAATTACCTTAATAATCATTCCATTTTAAAAAATGTTTTACTGTACCTACCCGAAAACCTGAAATGCTTATAAAAAACTTGTCTGCTATTTTGAAAATCTCTTGCAGTCCACAATGTAGGCAGAATTCAGGTTTATATTATACACATGTAACTGTATTGAAGTCAATGAATGGCCTGTTAAATATATACCATCTGTATTTAGAATCCTACAAGCTGTTGTAATGCAGACTTTTTATAGTCTTTGATGACTTAAGATACAATGGATCTTTTGTTTTAATAAAATATCAATTAATTTTTTACACTCTTAACTGTTCACAGCTGGTAATTAGTTATAAAATATTAATTTTTTGTTTTGTTTGTTAATTCAAAAATTATTACAAATATTATTTGAATAAATTTGTTCAATGTAAAAATAAAAACCATAGTCAGACGACATAATAAGTTTTTAGAAACAAACTCACATATGTAAACAAATTGTCAATTTCATTTAATTGTCCGTGTTTTGAAAGTATGAACATTTTACCAGTTGATGGTGAACTGCCAGTTAACACGATTATATTTTTGAAGCAGAAATAATGGAAGTATTTTAAAAAGTGAATTTATGCTGTTTTATACACTAAATTGAAATTGAAAATTTTTAAATTTTATCAAAAAGATCAGGAGCCAGTTGCTGGAAGCTTGATCAATTGATTAGTCAAAATTTAAATAATGCTTGATTTCAAATCTGTTGTGAAATTAATATTGAAAATGTTGTTAGTGAATAAAATTTCAACAAATTGAAGCACATTGCTTTAAATTTATGGATTTGATGATGATTTATGATTTTAATTGATATTTAAAATCTGTGTTAATCATTGATTAAGCTAATCAAGTTTTGAACAACTGGGTCTAGGAAATTTCAAGAGAGATTAGTTTCATGAGAAGCAGTCATTTCAAGTTATTTGTGTACTTTAATTTTTGTGTCATCAGATTACAGTCAGTAAAAATGCAAGTTAATCATATTAAAATAATTTGCAAACATTGTTTCTATATTGTTACACAAAAATAAAATGAATGTGAAAAATTCTGGATTGACAGTTAATAAACTTGCAGAGACATGTAGCTGTTTTTTCTGGAAGTTCAACAAATCTCTTGCCTCTGTTTCAAAGTTGCAGCTGAATAACATAAACTTGGCATTAGCCAGAGCAATCAAAAACATGCTACAATGTAACACACAAAGAAAGACAAACTAAACCACTGATTGTAAAACTCCAGACTTGGACAGGCACCAGACATAATGATAAACGATACCAGTATTCAGGCTGGTCATTTGGTCAAACCATTCACCTTACATTTTCTGAACAGCCTGTTAAATATAAAGGGTCTTCATGGCTGAATGGTCTAAAGCTTGCTCTGACAATTCACAGGTGAGTATCTAGGTTTAAATCCCACTCTGATGGGTCCTAGTGTAAGAATGTTTGTCAATTCACTTGGCAATGGTTGATAGTTTTCTGTTTCCTCCACTTATATCCTATGTTTGTATGTCTCCATACAAGTAAAAGGCTTGGTGTAAAACAGCATTACTTCACATCAATCTTATTACCAGAATAATTCTCAAAAAAACATTTTGCATTGGGCTACATCAGTTTCTAAAGATATATAGATAGATACCAGGTATGCACTCTTTTCTTTTTAAAACATGTGTGTGTTTATTTCAGCTACAAATACATATATACTAACATCACATGTGTGCAGAACTATTCTTTTTACTGATTTTAAGAAAAACTTTTATGTTAAAATTTTATTTTTAAATGTCATCAGTCAGATGTCTAACAATAAATGTGCCTCTCACTTCCTGGGTTCAAATCCCAGTTGAGTACCGGTACATCTTATTGTAACAAAGTTTGTCAGTTAGCTTGCTGGATGCTGTAGACACTCTGGTTTCCTCTACCATCACTATACTGATTGTCCTGATGTAAGTGAAATAGATTTACTTGTACATTTAAAGGTACCTGGAATGTAAAACACAAATACAGGCCCCAGTTTCGAATTTCACAATCAGTCCTAAACCAAGATTTTCCTTACCGTAATTTAAATCAAGCAAATTTTGACAATATTTTATAGTACTACAAGTATGAATTTTAATCAATTTAAAATATAGATGAATAAACTTAGAGTGATCTCCAATATAACACCTTAAGTTTATGAATATCTTGAAAATTATTCAGATTTCAAATTTGTAATATTTAGGCTAAGGAAAATCTTAGTTAAGGAATGATTGTGAGCTGGAGCCTGTGTTCTATTCGTGAGCTGGAGCCTGTGTTCTATTCGTGAGCTGGAGCCTGTGTTCTATTCATGAGCTGGAGCCTGTGTTCTATTCCTCTTCTTAAATACAAAGCCAACACTAACCTGACAGTAATAAATCATTTATTTTTATAATGCCACAATGCAGTAAATAATGTAAGCAATAATTAAAAACAAAAAAAATATTTCACAACCTATCTCTAAAATCTAAACAATTAATATTACTAAGTACTGGTAGTAGTACATGTAGTACTGGTTGTTAAAGTACAAGTTACATTTGCATAGAACAAGACTTAATGGTTTAGTAAACTTACTACAGACATACCAACATCAAAGACAAAGTACTATGGTAGCATATTTCATTATGAGACTCTCTTAAATCAGTGCTAAACCCTTCTATAATGTCAAAATCTGACTGAACAAATGGTGGTGACGAATCAAGGTTTTACTGTACACATATCTCATGTACAATAGGTATAGTTAGAATTTGAAGAAAAAAAATGATGTTAAGTTAGTTTGGTTGAATGTTGTTCATGTATCAGCAAACAGTTTGCCTCTTTACCACATGATATCCTTTCAAGTTTGTACATAACAATTACCAGTACCGGTATTTCGGTTGGATATTAAACCATATCAGTCCATGTTTTCCTGTATAAAATACACAATTCCATGAATTTGCGTCATAAATCTTTTTTCCAAAATGTCCTGCACGTAAAGGGGTATCGATCACTGTACAGCAGAAAAACCCATTTTTCAGGTATTCACGAAGTAGCAATTTTTCTGAAAAACTAAACACAAGTTCACACAGTGTGCAAATTAAGTGCAAATGTTTATGATCTTTTTGTACTGTGCACACTTTTGGCTACCTTTAGAGTGCCAGCACAATTGCCCACAGTTTCTAGGATGAACAGTGCACACCACTCAGTCCATTACAACAGTACCAACCAACCAGTCAAGAATTTGAAAACTTTTATATGTAAATGCTGTTGAAGACAAAAAACAAAAAACAACATATTGCCACTTCACAGTCAAAGCAAGACAAAACAAAAACTCATCACAACATTATAAGTCTCTGAATCTATTTTCCATGAAAATTATCAAAACATAATCAGGGTTACTTCCCTTGGTCCATTTTCAAGCAAGCCAAATTTTCAAGAGCTTTCATTTCCTTTAAAAATACTGTACCTAAAAATTTTGTATATATCAAATCCTTTGCAGATGAAGAAATAAACACAAATTTTTTTAACTAAAATTACTACTGGTATCAATTTGACTAAATCTGAAAAATTATAATTAATGTATTGACTGACCTTCACCTGGGTTAAAAAAGAAAACGGACTAGATTCAAGATTTTCAAAAGATAAAGTTAAGTTGAGGAAAAAAAAATGACCAACATTTTATGGAATGCTTCTGTAGTATTAAAATACAAAATGTAACCCTATCTATCGTTCCTTCTATCATTTGAAATATTTGGTAGCAGAAATGATTTAATACAAGGATATATAATATAACAAGTTATAAACATTGGAATGTAAACAATAAACATATATATGTATCTTTATTTGTTCAAGAGATCATTTCTTAAGAATATTTCATTCACCAGATCTAGCATCTACCGTATATACATGTACATGTATGTATAAGAATTTCAAGAGCACAAATAAATTTAAAATAAAAAAGATTTGTAAAAAATGGAATGCCTGAAGAAATAAATTACCGGTACTGAATAATACACACTGTAGTGGAATGATTTTTTTGCCTCCTTTGCAGCTTTGAACAAAGTTAAAACAATTTCAATACCTTCAAAACTTTTCAACTTATGATTTTTCTAAAACTGTTTAATAAACAAAAATATGCTAAAAATTTTGCAAATGCAACATATTATTGAAAACTGAACAAAAGCTTTCCAAAAAATATATACTCATGGTTATGTTTAGGAAAACGGATTTACAGCTAAATTTACCAAAGAATATTAAAATATGGTATGACATGAAATAGTTCAATTTATTGAGGGTTTGGTTTAGACAGTTTGCCTCGTTATGGCACTCTGTATTATTTGACGTAGAAAGTCATATAACATTATAATCAATTTTAATGTACATGTAATTCATTTAAAATTTGAAGAAAAAAAATTAATAAAAATTCAGTTGTCATTTATTGGTAAAATAATCCTATTTGGGTAAAACTTATCTTTATAACAAGTATAAAATTCTACACAATGTAACACAACCATGATAACGAATCAAATAAATTCCATTAACAAGTCTTACAAGATTTCCACAGAAATAAATACCTCGCCATGCTCTATAGTTACCAAAAAGTAAAATTTAATTCTCACTTTCAGTAAATAAAGTCACCAGGTGACACAAATACAAATCCAAATATTAAATGTATCATATACACCATAAACCGTGTAACAACAAGTGTGCTTTATTCTTATCCCATAACATTGTGAACATTTGTATGTTATTGAATAATTTACATGGTCAAAACAAATATCCCGTTTGAAACAAAAACATAACAGTAAAACTAACGCCAAAATCTGAACAAAAACAAAACGAAATGCCAAAATCGGACATAACAAACTGCCAACAATATCACAAGGATTATAGAAAGGAAGACTATTATTGCGTGAAAAGAATTAGTTTTTTAAGTACCGTACATTTTCCATAGATTATGAAGAAGTTTTCAATACTTATTGGAGTTTTATTTCTACATGTGGCCTTACGGCTAATGTGCAGACCGATTTTTTTAATACATGGAATTAAAAAACAAATCCCCTATATACGGTATAACAACAGGTGTCATAAGATACCTTCACTGCTGATCTAATTTCAGTAATGTACCAGTAAAACATTTATAATGGATGTTGACTCTGAAGCTTGGGTTCAACATAACCTTTTTTGTACTTCTATTTTCTAATAACAATCAGATGTGCAACAGATATTAACACCTCAATGTTTCAAAATGTTACTAATGCTGATACATGTATTTGGCAAAACTGTTTTATTGTTTTCTTTCCATTCATATAATTTAATTTATAGAATATGGATAGTCAATGAGTTTACTGAAAAATTCCATGTTTTCAATATCAATTTTTTAAATACATTTTAATAAAACAGAAAGTAGATTTTAGTGGAAAAACACTTCATTTTAACACTAATCAGATCACTTATTCTTTTTTTGATAACATTAATATAATGTCTTAAAAATTTATAGCTGTAATAAATATGTAAAATAAAATCTATATTTGTGGTTTTAAGTACCAGTAAGGGAAAGTCATCTAAAACAAAATTTTCAATCTTTCATATTTACACAGCGAAATACACTTCAATAGAGTTCGCCAGCATAACATGTGATCTATACCCGTGAATGTTTGTGCAGAACATTTTGGAAAACATTTATCTCAAGATTTTTCAGAGCAACTTGATCTTATGGGAAATAGTAAACTGAAATGATTCTATCTCCAATGGAAATAATTGTTCTTCAGAAATGTTATGGGGTATCACATGGTACACTGGTGGACCCCATTCTCTAACAACCATTAATGAGTGAGATTTTCAAATTTAGACTATGTATGTACAATAATAATTATGCAAACAATAAAAAATATATATAAATGAAAATGTGAATTACAAAAAATATATAAAAATTCTTAAAATACAAATTATCACATTTGAAGCTTTTTACAAAAAACAATAACATATTTTATGAGCATTATACAAATGCATTAAAATGGAAGAAACAAGACAAGCTATTCTTAGTGACAAAAATATAATGTAAGGTGTAACTGTCTATAAAGACCACCCAAGAAAACCAGTAAATTGGTCATTTATAATGAACTGGTGACCTTTATATACAGGTTGAAATAGTATATGTAACAATAAAAATGTCCTTAAAAACAGGAAGACTTTACAAAGAAGTTATTCTTCTTAAAGAAAAAGCAGGCTGTGAATCTCCATGATAAACATTTCATGCTTACTGACAATGTGTTGTGTCTTAAAATCACTTAATCATTGTTGTTTAAATTAAGTCCATGGAAGTCCATGTCCCTAAATCCAGTGGAAATTATGTGCATGGTGCCAAAATCTGAATAAGCATATAGTGTCCTGGTTCTGTGCTATGAACCACTAGATTTCAAAAGTTACTGGTCCAAGATTTCGAAGTTAATTTTTTTGTTGGGGTGGGGGGGGGGGGGTGTCCTGTTAAGCCTTTTTATCAAATACATTTCTTCAATTTATATTTATGGTGCAAATTGCATAAAAATGGTTGTGTTTCCAACCACTAATTTTGTGTAATGCAGCTAAGCATAATTGTTTATGTCACTAGTATATCTAAAAGCTTCATTAATCCTCTTTACCAAAAAACTTGTAATTGATCTTCTTCAGCCAAAACACTTGCAGTTAACCATCTTCAAAAGGACTGTAAACAATTACATTCTGGTAGTCACAACAAAAGCATGTCAAACAACAATATCTCTTATACTTTCAGCACTGGTCTTTAAAAAAGTCCAAAACTTAACAGATCTATTGCGTTTCCAGAAATAACTGACAATGTTTTGTATTTTTCATGAATCTAACAAGAGCTATTTCATGACAAATACCCTCTTTCCCAAACAGCCAGATGGATGGACTGACAACAAATTTGGTATGTGACACATGGTCTCATGTTGGTATACATAAAATGAGCAAAGAAAATGGGAGTTAGAGTCAAACAATAATAAATACTCATGTATCATGTTCCCTCAAAAATAATGGGAACCATATTTAAAACAATAAATAAAACACTTGTCTTAGTTATTTCTGGAAACATAATGCTGTATCGGTTACATAATCCATGGAACACTGAATACAATCACTGGTAAAACAACCACTGAAATTTCACAAACTGTTCACTATTATACAAGGTGTAAGTCTCCAACATTACAATGAATGACATCACAACTATAGCATCAGTTCACATATATACACATATATATATACTGGTAACTGTAAGTACACTGTACATGTATATACATGTATAAAACAATGTTGAGTAAAGCAAGGCAGATTTTCTTTATGGCAAGACTATATAGACTATATTATTGAGTTCCTTTTAGTAATTATTCATCTTGTGAACATCTGCTACTTCTCCTACTATAGTCTATGAATGAGGATAAGCTACGCTCAAAAAGGATAATTTTTGCACATTAGGTCCTATTGGCTCCTTCTCTTCCCATGTATCAGAGTCAATGTCATATACATACAACATTGTATAGGAAGTGTTTCCCCCTAAAGCATATATTTTATGTTCGTAAAATGCTACATGCCGAAACAAATGTCCAAAGTTTTCTGGAGTAGGTGCCAGTTTAGACCATTGTCCAGTTTCCATGTCAAATACTTCATTATCTATGCAATCCCGGGAGTTCATGTTGTCACTAAAGTTAGTATAGCCACCCACCACATATATTTTACCATTCAATGCAGTCATACTATGTCCCTGTCGTTGTTTGTTCATGCTCTGTTTGGGTACCCATCCATCATCTCCATTAATTTTCAGACACCAGACATTATCCAACGGAACAGGGTCACTTGGGTCAGCGCTTATACCACCAGTTACAAATAGACAACCATCGCAGTAAGCTGCAGCCTGGTCAAAGCATTTCGTGGGTAACGAAGCTAGATCATCCCATTTGTTCTCTTGGGGTCATATATTTCCACTTCAGATAAAATTTCCTCAACATCTTCCTCTCCTTCAGTGTGTTGATGATTGACACCACCGAACACATATACATTTTTATCAGAACTGCAAATTGCAAAGGAAACACGAGGACGATTCATTGGGCTCACTTCCCACCATTCTCTGTATTTTGGATCAAAACGGAAAACTTTTGCTATGGTACTATAGTTACCATCATAACCACCTGCAGCATACAAGAAGTTGCCGATTGATGTCTGCATCATGGCATGATAGTCCGCCGTATCTAATCCAGTAGGACCTAATTGTTCTACAAACAATCCTGGTTTTTCTGGATCTCTATAGGCTACCATATTGTAGTCATCTGAGAACGATGTAACAGCCAACACCTTTCTTGCTCCCCGTGGTACATAATTATCTCCTGTTGTCAAACATTGACCCATAATGTTACAATTGTAGTTCATTGCATCCTCAACTAGTTGTTTCATTTCTGGAATGTTCATCACTTCATCGGGCAGTGATTCCAACTCTTCTGCTTCCATCACTGGAAACTTTACTTGACGTAGCAATGGTAACAAATGCTCTTTTCTTTTATCTGGGTCTTCTTGAACCCATTTCAAAATAAAGTCCAAAATAAAATTCTCTGAGGCTTCAACATAAACATTTTCCATTAGAAACTGTAAAATCAGTTCCATTGGAAGATTTTGGAAAAATTTTTCTTGCTGAACCAATTCTGGTAAATTCTGCCCAAGAAAAACAAAAATGTCCCATCTCAAATCTCCAAGCCAGTATTTATCTGTTAATTGTAAGACTGCAGTATAATTCTCAAGACTTAAGTGACGAACAAGAAAATCGCAGCATATTTCTAACAGCCAATCATTATGGAAAAAACGTGCTGCCTCTATGTTGTCCTCAATATTGTCAGGATCAATAGTCACATGACCATGGTAAAAATAGTCCAAAATGGCAGCAAACCCTTTGGACTTATATCTTTAATTTCAATGACATCCTGTTTTTTCTCCTTCATGTCATGTCTAAACATGGCTGAGAAATAATCGCTGGCTTCGGACAAGACATCACGATGAGCTTTAAAACTCTGATCTGCGACTTTCAACTTGACATCACATTTGTGATCGTAAATTTTAGCTTGCACTTTTTTGTAGTCTTTGTTGATATATTTCAACTTGTTGTCAGACACATAAATATATTCTGTATTCTCTTTTGGAGCCCCCTGTGATGGATCTATCTGAGCCTGCGCCATTATAAATCGACGAGAAGTGTAATCCTCAGAATAATCAAAATTCAAATAACAAAGATCCTCTTCTTCAAGCTTTGATTTTTCAGATCCTATAATTCTTTTTCTTCTGTTTAGATCCTGATATTTTTTCAATATTTTTTCAACATCTGGTTTCTTAGTTTGACTGTCTACCTTTTTTTCAGTTTCTTTTTTGTTCGGTTTTTCTCCTTTATACTATTCTCTGTCACTTTATCTACCTTCTTTTCAGTTTCTTTTTCTTTTGGTTTTTCCTCCTTTTTACTATCCTCTGTCACTTTATTGGTTTGTTTTGGTGTTGACTCAGGTTTTAATTTGCTCTCTGTCGTTGTTTTAGGTTTTGGTTTTTCTTTTTCTGGTTCTGGCTTTTCCAGTGGTTTTTGTTTTGGTTTATCTTGTTCAGATGGTCCAAATTTCTCTCTTACTGTTTCAACAAACCCTTTTTTCTTGTTGACTGGTGGTTTTTTCTCTGAAACTGTTGTTTCTTTTGTAGTTCCTTCCTTTTTTCCCTCTGCAGATTTACCACTACCAGTTGCTGTTTTAGCTTTACTACTTTTTGTTGGTGCTGCAAAACTACTGGAGCGTGATCCTTTTCCGCTGGCTTTTTTATCAGTATTATCGTCCTCTGTGCTGTTGGTCTTTTCAATTTTACCTTTCTCTACAGAAGAGTTCTCACTTCCTGTCTTAGTACTTGCTCCTTTTATCGGACAATTTTTGTCTGTATCATTTCCATTTACATGTGGCTCTCCCTTAACTGATTTAGCTTGTTTAGTGTCACCACTTTTAACACCACTGTTTTGTCTGAAAGTATAAATGAGAAACTGAATAAGAAAATTGAACAAATTTACTTACTATAATGTTTAAGTGAAAATATTCAATGGCATAACCTTTCATCATAGTACTATGAAAACTTTTGCCATATAAACTTTCAGAGTCCTGAGATGTCATGTAATATAAATATATTTGTTAATTTTAATTTCATTGCAGATTTATTTGTGTGGTTGATTCAGAGCAATTCTACCATACAGAGATGAGTTGAGTAATGGCGTCTTATGTCCTAGTCAAGAATATATCACTTATATCGAGACATTGCCAGCTATAGGCAAAGGTTGAAAATTGTGCCTATGCATTGTGCTGATGGCATTATACAGCAGGGTTCTTTATGGTCCATGCCTATAGTGACATGAGACCTTGTTTATTCTAAGTTCTCATGCAAAAGAACCACAACTTTCATTTCATAATGCTGAGTACATGGCAAAAGGAGTCACTACCCACTTTAAAGTCTTGGGTCAGACCAACTGGGGGCTCGAACCCATGACCTCCCACTTACTGAGCGTGCACTCTACCATTTGAGCTACCACAGTGGTCTACCATAGTGTAATTCTTCTGGAATATATATATGACAAAAATCATGCTAGGTTGTTCAAACAACCATTAAATGTAGCATGCTCATTCTTGTGAAGCCAAAGTTAGCAATTTAACTACCATGATCTTTAGCCTTAAATGACGATACAAATAAGAAATCCTGTAAAGCAGAATCATGTCCACTCCCCAGTCACTGCCTTGGTGGTTCAGTGGTTCAAGAATCTGCCTAGACAATGAGAGGTTATGGGTTTGATCTGTGGCTGGGTAATATGAGACAAAAAATTTGAGATGTTGTTTCATCCTCTGGCTCTCGGCATAAAGAGGCAAAGTATTGACAGGTTACTAATTGTCATGATAATGTGACTGGAAGAGTGTACCCCTTGCTGTGGCGTACTGACTTTGTAAGCTAGTACCTTAAAGACACACTGAGGGGGGCAGTCAATTACAAACACTTGCACTTCTCATGCATACATATATACATGAACTTGCTCTTAAGATTAACCTTTTGAGATTAATATACATGTATTAATTAATTTTATTTAATTAAATCAAAGTACCGGTATGTTATGTAAATCAGCTGAATAAAACTGCAAATCAAATATGAAGCACATATTTTAAAGCGTGAAAGAAAATCTTCTCAAACATTAACTTACAAAAAGGCATAAAAAATTTAAATCTGAAAGGGTCGTAACTCTATCAATACTAATCGAAATTAAGTGAAAGTCTGGAAAACTGTATGGGGACAAACAGACAGATTGACAGACAGACACAGGAAAAACCTATAATCCCCTTCTGATTTCACAGGGATTATACAAACTGAGTTTGAATACAGTATAACAGTTACTGACTCTGCAAATATCATACTAGATATCACCTTTTCAAACTTTAACAAATTATATATAAAATAAAATTAACTCATAAAATTAACTCATAATTTTATGTGTCACTTCTGCTACTTTGTGGTTTTAGAAACAATAAAACATAAATTTATAATTATTTATTTTCAAATCTTAAACAGTATTTGTTTAAGCACCTGGCCTCACTTCCCTGTTGGAAGTTAACATTTTTAACCTAACTTTTCAGTTTTTCTTCTGGATTGTGATTCAAACATGGATTAGTATGTTTATTTTTTATTAATGCATATCGGTATACCAAACTATCATTAAATGATTCTTATATGGTGGACCAAGAATTTGTTTAGCTAAAAACAAAAGCTAAAAGCTTATGTAAAACTGTCCAAAAAATTTGAAATAGAATTCAAGTCTATTATGCATGTAATATTTCTATTTATGATGACATTTAACTTTATTCATTTATTTATTTATTATTAATTTTTTATTTATTTAATTATTTATATGGATTTGTGAATAAATTTAATTTATTATCGTTTATTGAAAATCCTTCAAATTCCTTAAAATACCTGACTTGCATTTCAGAGATATGGAGTATGGTGTACAAAAAGAAATGTATTTCAATACTTTTATACTTTAACATGAGGTGTATAATGACTGATATACCAGTAAAACCGGTTCATTGGGCTTTCAATTAATTACTGTGATACAAATTTCAAATATTGTAATGTTACCATACAGAAAAAAAATCAAAATAGAGTCAAATTTTAAAAAACAGTTATGGTACTACTAAAATCAACATTTTTTCAACATCTGTCATTAAACACTTTTTTCGTTTTCATGTTTGTACTAAATAAATTTGACTACCATTATGCCTTTTCAGTCATAGTAAATCGTAGTTATAAACAAGAACTCAATTAGTTCAAGAAACTCCACAAACCAAAGGCTTTTACCTACTTGTGGGTTTTATTTATAATAAGTACAATTTGTTTTCAACACAATTCTGATAGAGAAATACCCAAGGGTTCAAATTTCCCCAGGTCCGAAGTCTAGGACCTATTGATTCTACATTGGACTTGCTGTTTTTTATATGGATAATACTTTTTTCTTTATGATAACATAATTGAAAATTGACCTTTCAGTGATGATATTGGACTTTCAAAATTTTATGTGGGCCCTTCCAATAATGAAGGCAAAAGGGTCTGGACCTTCCATTACAAAACACAATTTTGAACGCCTGTATACAAGTACAATATGTACCGGTAGTCATAATCATTACTTATTGCAGTTCAGTTTGATAATTGGGCAATATATAGCAATACAATTTTTAGAGTAACATTATATCTCTACTTCGTTTGAAGTATTCTTTAAAAAGGAAAAAAAAATTATTTAATACATGCAATAAAGATATTATTATTATTATTTACTGCATGCTGTAATAAAAATTTTAACTTACGCAGAATTTTTTGAAGTTTTAATTCCATTTGAGGAAATTTCCTGATTTGTTTCTGAATCCATGATAACAGACTATACCTATGTTGGTATGTTAGAATAAAACACGAAACTGAACCAATGACACCACATACAACGTAAGGTAGTGTACACCCATAAAAGGGGATTAACAGGGACACAGGTAATGTACCATAATCAGTGTGATATGTCAGTTTTATAAACTTTTTCAAAGTACTAAAATACATCAGTTTAATGGACTTTTTATCAAAATACTTTCTTAAAATAATGAAAATACAGATATATTTCTGAAAAAAAAACAAATATTTAAAAAAATAGAATAAAAATGTCATAACTAAATGTAAACCTTTACAAATAAAATTGAAGATATTCCTCCCTAAGCATGGCCTCAAAATTGCTTCTCGAGACAAGACCATTGCCATAGGTGAGGAACGACAAATGACTATCTGAAACTGATGACACAGCCCAGAAATTATCACAATGGATGATGTGTATGACATTTGATAAATATAATGTCCACCAAGGTCGTTGTAATCACCACCATCATCAAACAACTTATCAGTCATACACCCTAAGGCTAGCTAGCTAAGTCTCGGCAGTGTGTGTATCAGCTTAAGATGTTGCGATACATATATGATACAGGTGAAAATTACGCACATGCATGTATGTACGAATCAGGTATTGTACCGGCGGTCTCTGAATTATCGTCACGGATATATTGCTAAAATCCTAGGATTTCAGTTGGCACAGTCTCAACATATGTAAACTGTTTTGCTATATGATTTTAACATACTGGTATACAGAAGAATTAGAATAGGTACCGGTATAACAAATTTGAGGCTGAAAAAAACTTTGAACTTTTTTACTCCACAAGGATTAAAAAGTCAAGTTTTTCTTGCATAATAATAGGTGTACAGAGTTCATCCTAGGATTTTTCAGAGGGGGTCATTTTCAAAAACTTTCCTCTAAAACACCATAACATCAATATTATTGCATTCACGTAATATTTAATATATAAGCCCCTAAGGCCGTTACAACAGAGTAATTTGCCAAAATGAAGGATCAATGACCCCATGGCCCCCTCCTATAATGAACATTGAGTGTACCGGTACATAATAAATTGCTTTTTAAAATTTCTGAGGTTTTAATGGTCCCACAAACTTGCTCACCATACAATAATCTCTATAAGTTAGCCTATCACTATTAAAGCATACTGATTAACACATCCTAGCACGTGAGCTTTATATCTCCAGTATTCGAAATGACTGAAAATTAGTTATACAGTCAAAAATTAATACATGTTTCATGAAACCATGAACTTTATTTTGCCCCCTTACTCTCCTTCCATAAGAGTAACAATATCATTCAGTCTGACACATACATGTACACCAGGTAAAATTTTGAACTTAATCAATGCAAATGACCTTATTTATTCACAAATCCGTCTTATATTCATATAAAAATCATCAATAAAGAAGACAATGGGTTATTATAAAAACTTATGACATACCAAAATATTTTCACCGAGAGCTTGATTCATAATATATAAAATCTGTATGACTTCTCTGAAATTCCCAACATACTTAATACGGCACAACCATAACATGTAACATTAACACGTTATATTCCAGGGTCTTCTAAATGTTTGAATTTTTACCGGATGTTCTGTACTTTAAATTCAAAATTTAAAACACCCACAAAAATTTTTTATGTACCAGTAGACTGCTGTGTGAAGTATTGATATAATAAATACTATACTATCTATCTATTATACAATGAATTATCATAATGACATTGAATAAATAACTTACTACGAGTCATATCTAGGCCACTCCTGATTTAAAATTTCTAAACTATAAATTGAAAAAGACAAGTTATCACAAATTCAATATTGTCTTTAGGTCTTTTAATAAAATACATTGTACATGTATTAGAATTCAGCTCACAGCTTGATTATTATATGATTATTAATTTATTTCTTGGAGAATTTTTTTATATAACAGCAACTTAAAAGAACAAAACATGCATTATAAATTTGTAAAATATTTGTAATTTTCATTATTTATTAGGAAATATGTGGAATTTTTAAAACTGACTCACTAGTAGATTGTAATTTTTAATTTTTCACTCTCTCTCTCTCTCTTAAATTCAATGAAATTTGTTTGAAATTTAAAAAAATAATACTTTATCAAATATAAATTACAAAAACTTTGATATATAAATGGACCTATTGTAATTAACTTCAAATTTCAAAATATTTTTATTTGTACGACGTGTAATTATTATGCATGGTTAGCATCAAAACATAGTGGGAGAGTTAACGCATCCCAGTATTTATTTTAACACAAATTTTTGTTTTGTGCAACTGTGAAGAATATAAACATTTTGATATGTATACATGCATAATGAATATTCTAGTACTTTCATTTATAAACCCAGCCCACTGATTCATATTATTCGTCAATCCTTACACGTCACAGACTATTGTAAAAACCACCCACAGGCATAAGGTGGGGAAAATATTCACCTGATGGCTCTAGTACATGTGTACAGTCACTTGAAGAACAGGGTTAGTCTGCAGGCTGACTTCAGGTTATTAATTAGTTATAGATACGAAAAAAGTTCAGGTAAAATGCACCTACCTGGATTTTAAGGTATATACAGGTATACATGTACAGGCAAAACTGTCAAAAGATGTTTAATAGATAAATGCACAATAAACAATGTGTATTATCACAAACCGGTATGCTGAACCAAAAATATATATTTTTAAAACTTAAAAAAAAAATTGTGGAGGTTAAGTTACACATATTTTCGGAAAAAGATATTAAATTTTACAGACACTTTAAATCACAGGTGATAGTTAAATAAGTAAGATTAGGTGACTTTTTATTTTTCTCATAAATTTAAAGGTGTTGTTTAAAAGAGAGTTTTAACATCTCGGTTTTAAACATTTATTTTTCCTGACAATTAAATAAATAATATACCTTGGTAAAATATATTTTGTCAAGTAACAATGTTGTTTTTTCTTTTATTACTTTTTTGTATTTTTTTTTTTACTTACTGTAAGTCATAATGTTATATAATATTATTACTAAAAACACTTAAAAATGCCAAAAACAGTAAAAACTTATAATTAATATCCCTAAATGAATTTCACAACTTGTTTACAACTACTTTTTAGAGTCCAAATTACATTTCTCAGCACTTCATTTCCCTGAGTATAGGATAATACTGAAACTACTGCTAAAAAGTTGAAAATTACCTTGAAAGAGTCGACACAATGTCCAATGCCTATATTTTCCTCAAATGATCAAAAACAAACATACTGATCCATATTCAAATCACAACACAAAAAAAAAACCAAAACAAAACAAAGCAAAAACTTTGAAAACTTGCAAATATAGTTTAACACAAGACTTCCACTGGAAAAGTGAGGCTAGGTGATAAGGAAGGTTAAGCACCTAATTAGCTAGCTACACCTGCCTTAGACTAATCTTCTTCCATGTATTCATTGCCAAATCAACTCTTATTCAAGCAGAAGAAAATTTATTTGGTAACTTGCTGAAGATGGGCATCAAACTCCCAACAACCTAGAACTGACCACCTCAACACAAGTAAAAGAATCTTGACATAAAACACCAATAACACCCAATACACAATACTAAACTTTAATTTAACAAATAATGTTAGGAATTGGTGGCACAAAGTTTTATTGCATCATATGACAGCTAAGTAAAATTTTGAAATCTTAACACATGGTTACCAGCAGTTAAAGAGTTGAGTTAAGTAATGGTGTTTAACGTCCCAGTCAAGAATATTTCACATATATCGGGATGTCGCCAGCTATAAGTGAAGGTGCATAAATTTTGCCTTTATTGTGCCAAGCCTTCCATGATGCGGGACCTTGTTTATTTTAAGGTCCCATCTGAAAGAAACGTAACATTTATTAATGCTGTGTACTTGGAAAAAAAACAGTCACTACCCACTTTCAAATCTTGGGTCAAGACCTGGTCGGGTCTTCACAGCGAGCACTCTACCAACTGAGCTACTGCAGTGGTCCCAGCAGATAGGCATTTTCTTTATAATGTTGCCTGTGTGTTGTGCTGATGGCATTATACAGCATGACACGGGACCTTGTTTATTTTAAGTTCCCATCCTAAAGAAACGTGACATTTAGTAATGCAGAGTACTTGGAAAAAAACCAGCCACTACCCACTTTCAAATCTTGGGTCAAGACCTGGTCGGGTCTTCACAGAGTGCACTCTACCAACTGAGGTACTGCAGTGGTCCCAGCAGATAGGCATTTTCTTTATAATAAGATTTTAAAACACACACAACATTATGATATACATGTACATTTGTACTAAGGACATGTATGAAATTACTCTCCATCTCATAAGTAGTAAACAGGGTTTGAAATTTTGACCAGTTCACCAGAACAAAAACTGTGAACTTTCAGTTGGACTATTTTACATATTTCTATAGAAAATATCAAAATTTGATAAAACTCACTGGTATTAGAATTTCAGCCAAATTCAGACATTGGGTAAGACAGTGATGGTGAAATGGAATTTTATGTACAAATCAATATTATTTCATAAATCGTAAACTTTAGTTGAAGTTGCAGAAATGCATACTTTACGGTTTCCACAAGAAGTCTAATTGGTCTAAGATGAAGGGCCAAGATGCATACAGGAGATTGGTGGAATTCAGATTTACATTACATAATGATGTTAAATCTCTTACACAAGAAATTCAGTGACAATACACCCATACCACAAGTATATTGCAATTGTTTGTTTACTCTACTTCAGAGAAACCAATAATGCATATATTTTGTAGATTTTCAATGAGACAGGCACAAATCGGTAATGCATTTTTTTACAAGAGCCAAGTTGTTTCTGTATCCATTATACCTCCTTTAATGCACTAAAATACATGTGTATTTTGGGTTGGTGTTAACAATGGCATAACCATGACCAAATAGATATGCCTTTTGTGTGACATTATGATGACAGAATTGACTATAGTCTTTACATAGGTGCGTAAAGGTACAATGAAGGGTAGCTCACAGGTTAGGACTGTTGGGTTAATTTAAAAGCTTTAATTTACATAATTTTTTTTTTCAAAAGTTTTTATAATGCCAAAAGGCTTTTCACCTTATTTGTTTATTAAATCAATTTAGGTCATCTCAGTTGCACCAAAATCAATCCATTCTAACCGACATAAATAGTCAACTCATCATGGACTTGTCACATAAAATAAGTTTAAATAACCCATCATTTTGTCAAAGTTTTACCATTATAAACACTCATACAAATTGCATTTTGTTGCATAGAATAATATATAAGTAAAGATGTAGCTGAAACCTGGAATTTTATAAACGACTCAGCTCATGTAAGTGAATTAATTATAGATTTGTACACATCCTATTGAAAATCTGTAAAATATCTGTGTTTTTGGTTTCTCTGAAGTAGTATAAACAAACAGTAATGAAGTGGTTGAATAAATCCAGATATATGGCTATATGCACATGGAATACTTATCAGTAGTCTGTAAAATAGTGTTAACAAGTTATCTCCCTTTCTACATAAAAAATCTGTTTTAACATTTTATATTCAATACCATAATCTGAAACTGTTTGATCAGTTAACACAGGTACTTGTTCAAAATTATCATTTTGACCAAACTAAGAATAAAATTAAATATAACTTAACTACTTCCTATGAAAAACACTGAAGCTATTTTAGGGATTCAATCACACCTCATCAGCATCATGATGATTGTCACAGTTTAACATTTAACTGTGCAGACTGTCACCTTATGACAAAAATACTTATGAATATATTGGTATACAAAAGACCATAAGCATACAATCAAGGAGAACAATTTGAGTAATTTCATCTTAATACATGTTAGCCCTGGGTGAATTCGCCCTAGGTTGATTTGCACCCTGAACTTAGATATTTCACCTCTACTTTTTGCAGATGTCATTTCTTGTAATTTTAGCAGTTGTCTTTGAAATTTGCACATGGAATTAATTTTAATAATAACAAATATATTGTTTTGAGCTTTCACATGCATTTTGCAATAAGTGCTTTTGAATTTCTTTTTTATCTAAATGATTGTACTTGGGAATAAAAAAACTAGTTAAATGTGATAATATATGTGATGACCCCTCCAGCTCTCTGAATTCTTATGAAAGTTGTGTATTCAAAGAAATTATGTGACTAACAAAAATTTATCAATTAGCAGATTTTGAAAACAATAATCCAGTCATAAATTAGTAGTAATCAAAAGATCCATGACAGTCTATGAATATGATACAACCAGAGAATTAATATATACTTTTTCAATATCATGATTCCAATATACATGTATATCTATATCTGAATATTGCAGAGACCATGCACTATTGCCATATGCACATCACAAATGAAGAGTGAGGAAAACTAGTAAAAAGGTTTTCTGTCAGTGCTTTTCTAAAACCCTTCATGGGCGGACATGGCCGAGTGGTACTGTCACTGGCTTTTGAAGTCAAGGGTTGTGGGTTCGAACCTTACTCAGGACTTGGAAACTTTCAGAGAGTATTTTCATTTCCTGCCAGTACTAGAGTTGTAAAAAGCTAAATATTAGTATAGTCCTTTGGTAAAGACACCTCTGTAGGCCACTTCAGAGGACACTTACAACTGAAAAGCGATTGAAACAGACTGAGCAAAGTAAGAAAGAAATTTCTAATTTCTTTGCAAGGTAATCCTGGTCTTCTACTCTCTTTGTAGACCTGAAATTCATGGCTCCTGCGAGCAGCTTTTTTATGACACTGATGTAATATCAGTATCAGTTTGCTTGGTTTAGTTTTAGTTGACAGCACAGCAAAACATCTGTATTGTCTGTCAATGATGTTTGAAGCATTGGTAGCAGCACTTTGAGTGGTCTTTTTGATTTTATTACTGGTCTCATGCATATGACAGGCACCAACCCCTCAACAACCAGAACCATAAAAGTGAAAAGTGGATCAAAATGACCCAGTGCAAACTTTCACTAGGCAAAATAGCCTGGATTAAGCTACACCCCCCCCCACCCCCACTTTCTAGGCCACATGTTACGGACTCGTGACAGCCGTGCTAGTTTTTATTTTACACTCCCCGAGGCATTACAAATACATGTAAAACTGTACATGCACTGGTACTCGGCGAGAAAATATGTGGGACACCTGTTGTGCAGGCGGCCCTGTGCAGGTGGGTGAGGGGGTGGGGTCTTTTTTGGGTTAGGCGCATATAAAAAATGTCGAGATTTGGTATAGAACATTTGATTTTCACCAACAACTCAGAAAGTACTATTTATGGCATAAATATTTGTATTAAATATCTCCTTAATGTAAAACACACTTACGAACTTCTGAAGTGCAGTCAACTTTTTATCTTCAAACCAGTTTTCGGAGTGAAAGGGCGATAACTCTAATGGGCGTGTGTAATTTCGATAACCGATCAGTATGGAACTAAGTTGTTTCCTATTTGCTGGCTCCGGTTTCACAATCATTCCTTAGCTAAGACTTTCCTTAACTTAAATCTTGCAAAAATTCAAATCTTTATAATTTTGTTAATTTTCAAGTTATTCAAGAATTTAAGGTGTCATTTTTAAGATCACTTCTAGCATTTAGTTTTGACAAAAATATTCACCAGTAGTTCCAAAAAGAGATTACCAAAATTTGCTAAATTTAAGTTAAGGTAAATCATTGTGAAACCGGGCCTGTTCCCTTTTAGAGTTGAATATTATGTAATATTAATATAAAACTTGTGACAATATGTATGGAAATTATATACGTGTTTTAAATACTTTCAAAACTTTAAATAAATGGGAAAATTTTGCCAAAGTTTTCCAATCATGAAACCCTTTTCCTCAGCTCAGTGAAACTGACTCCGTTGTGAAGTCAGCGACATGGAACATTAACAAGAACATAACCATAACCACCCACCATCATCATGGCATCATTAGCAGCAGCTTGAACAACAATAGCCCCTGAGCAGCAGAAGCTGAAGCAGCAGCAACGACACCAACCAATTATTTTATTCATAATGAAACCGTTTAATTTGCATAAGCTTAAAGCCAGATGGCTAAGCATATACAAAATACTGCGACAGCAGCAGAATACAAATAATAAAATTTTAACATTACTACGTGACGGAAAAATCACAAACCATATCACTAAATTCTAACTATACGATCCCAGGGGCGTAGCCAGGCGTACGTTTGTACGCAAAAACGTCCACATCGTTTTCGCAAAAAAAAAAATAAAAAATAAATAAAAAAAACGAGAGAGAGAGAGAGTGTGTGTTGTTTTCGTAGTGCTTATGCCATACAACATCAGATCCCCTTGTACCTCGTCTTCAGGTTTAAGAATGAACCTATCCTCAAAAGAACGACCAAAAACTACCACAGCATAGCATAAAATTATAAGAAAAAATCTGATAAATAGCGCCCTGTAGGGCCGAAAATTCGCATCAGGGCGGCCCAAACCCCGTCCTCTTTAGGCGTCCACATCATAAACACCCCAGCTACGCCCCTGGATCCCTTAGTGACTGATGAGCCACGGTAGCCAAACTTGCCTTATAACTTTAACCAACTAAGTAAATACAAAAAAAAAAAAGAATTAGAAAAAAAATACACTTGTTACATTTAGGGGGTCTATGGACCCCCCCCCCCCCCCCTTTTCGGAAAAAACTTGAACTGTATTAGACTTAAAATATAATTACTTCCTGCGATTCCATACACTAATACCGTTAAAAATGAAGAAAAAATCATCAGTCAGTCTAGGCAAGGTTCGGGAATTCTTCTCTGTCGAAAAAGGCATATTATAGAAGAATAAGTCTCATACACACTGCCTTTAGTCAGAGACATATGTCTGCTTTAATCGCCCAATTCCTCTGGCATGCAGTGATAACCGAGTCAAAGCTGTTTAAAGTTTGTTCAAAACTAGTTAAGAAAAACTTTTCGAGAATATAAATTATGGTTCATAGAGTCAATGTGTTAAGCAGCTACTGCTAGTAAGCACAATCAATACTGAGCAAAATGTGAAATTTAGTGAAACTTCACTGCCACCATATACGTTCAGTCAGATTTTGGCGTTATATAAAGGGAGTTGGTGATAACACGGAAGAAATAAGACCTTTTGACTTCAAGTTACCCTATATCTTACCCAATGATACCTGATATTATAACGGTTTTTACTGTTACAATACAAATGTTTAATGTGCAATGATTCTACATAGGTAGAGAATCAAACTCCCAATCTAAAGGTCGTGAATTCGAATTCTGACGGGGCTTATTGTGGCTTTAAGCAAGTTGCATGTACTTCATTTCACATTGATGCTGACTTACCCGTAGTCAGGATGGAACTGTAACTCATGCAGCTGCTGTCTCGGTGAGCTTGAACTGGTCTAAAATCCACCCTGAGTTGGTGGTAGTACAGACATGCACACAATACACAGTGTCAGCCATGGTCACACCAGGGAAACCTGGTGTAAGATGTGCCAATACAAGCTTAAAGTTACTAAAGAAGTCTAGTAGAATGAACACTCGTTAGCTCCTTATGACCCTGCTTTGCAAAACAGTGGATGTTACACACTTTAAACACAAGTTGACAAATCAATTTTATTTATTTGTCCAGATCGGTACATTTTAAGTGGGCAAAGTTCGGTACTTTTTTATCGTTAAGTGTGATTTTGGTGCAATTTCTATACAAAAAGTCCGAATTTTTAGTACTCATGATTGAAAAAAAACCGTCAAAATGGGAAAATTCCGTCTAATTTGACCTTTACATTCTATCCGTCAGGCCGTTTAACCGTTCTTATGTTACAAATTCATCAAAAAAGATAAATCTGTCCAATCAGTGGTCAGCCGCTGAAAACGTCAAAAAGGTAAAACGTGATTTATAAAATACCAACCCCGCGTTTTGTAGTACATAGCAAAAAGAGAAAGATGAGTGCCATTACAAATATTAATACTTATCCAAGTAATTATTTGAAACAATCTAAAAAGACGCCAGAGAATCAGAGAATGGCAAAAAAAAACGGATCATGTTTTGTCTTTAAGCGTTAACACCATGATATAATATTTATAATAGGCCTATGCTATATTGTGATTCTGCAATGTGTTGGTGGTCCATGTTAAAATCACAATCCCAAAAACACTGTTTACATTATGAAAACCGGCATATGAAGCCAACCACGTGAAATTCCAAGAAGGAAGTGAGACTGAGTGATCTGGAACCGTAGGTACCATCTTCCTAACTCGAACTCTATACCGTGTAAAATCAAAATTGAGAATGAAAGGAACACGGATATATGAGACGTCAAATATAATTATTTTGTATAATTTAGGGTACATAACCTTCATGCTTATAGACAATATTGTGATGACGGTCATAAAACTTTTTGATGACTTTGATAAGCTATATTCCGAGTCAACAATTTATTTGTAAGCAGTTTGCTTGAATGATTTGGCGAAAGTTTGGAATTTCTCTCCAGCTTTAACAAGGCTTTGTATAACTCCTGCTGCACATGAATAAAGAAACAAATCCACAAGCAGTGGTGCACAGTTTGTGTCCATTGGTATACCGATTGTTTTGTATATTGCCATATACAACAAATATATTGTCTATCAAAACACTTACATTTTGTTGGTGTTATCTGAACTATCTTCAATGTATTTTTGTTTACAGTTCATATGCTGCTTGGCAAAAATAATAAATAAATAAATAAAATTAATTAATTAATTAAAAAACATCCAGAATTGTTCAGTAGTAGATAATTGTACTTTGGCTTACCGTTTTTGTAAAAGAACGATGAATGAATGGTTTGTTTTAGCGTTCTGATAGATTTAGGGATAATGGAGCAAAATATAGTAAAATCAAATATTTTTATACTTTTTAAACCAGATAAATTATAATAAACAAGATGTTCATTATTTTAGAATCCACGATTTGATTTATACCCTTTAATGATAAGTAATAAGACAGAAGATCATCTTTGACGGCTGTCGATCAACTCGGAATCGGAGGCGGGCACTGGCCAGATTTCAAAGTCACACAAAATCTGTTATTTGAAATATTGTACCTTTTACATCTCCACCGTCTATGCACTTTTCTATTCGATTTTGTCTAAAATTGCATTAAAGGACGTTTAGTTTTCCTAATTCCAAGGCCCCGGTCCCGATAAAAAAAGGGCGTGACAGCCCTTTCTGCAATTGAAGATCATCGACTTTCATTTTAGCCCCAAATCATATCTGACTAGAATCAAAACTGTCAAATTTACTTTCAAGTTATCAAATTATTTTCGTGACAGTCGTTTATAACAAATTACTGAGTGATGAAACAAGAGTTTATGTTCAACTCAAGATCATTCCATTTATATCGAGGCGTCACCATCAGTAAAGTTTTAGACTTTGTCACTTGCTTATTTGACAATGAGCAGATGCTATTTTCTGTGCTACAGTACATTTATCATACATCGTTCGGAATGACTTTCGCACCATTTCTCAGTAATTTAATCATAATGCCATGTGCTACTTTTGAATTAAATTATTTCAATAGAAATGTAAAAACAAGTAGAACATGACAATAATGTCCAGTGCTTGCATAGCAAAAAAGTCTTATTTGCTAAATGAAATAATGTCATTTAAATTTAGCACACGACAATTCATAAAAATGTCATTGAGACAAAAAACTCAGGTATGAAATGACAGAACAAGCACGTCCATATTCACTGAGTCTTGGGTCTACAAATTTGAAAACAACACACTCTAATCAAATTAGCTACAAATTAAAATGACATCTTATATTGGAACGCAGTGTGACACTAATTAAGAAATTGACACTTAATAAGCTTGCTACTGCTATTCAGGTGTGATGGTCAATCCACCTCAAGTACGAACATGAACACAAGTTTGGAATTTCCGCCAAAATATTTGCTTCCAAATACGGTCTACGAGTATGCCCGGATTTAATTATTTTATCAAAAGTCCATGAATACTTATTCAGCTTTTATTGGGCATTTTTCGCCTTGCAGTTGCATTCGAATTTAAACTAGCATTGTAGTTTGCAATTTGTTAATAGTTAATGATAAAGGCAAGAAACAACAAATCTAACAAAATTATCACTCTTTTTAAAAATTTCTTTTCGAATGTTGAAGGTTTAGCGTTCAATGTTTAAACTGTGATATGACAATCTTCGGTAAAAGAAGCATAAAAATCACCACATAATATTTAATGGATACTACACAATTTTAATTGATCAGATCAATTTATTTATTTATTTATTTATTTATTTATTTATTTATTTATTTATTTATTTATTGTAAAATAAATTAGTGATTAATTGCAAATCACCAATGTACTCTGAAATTCAAATCACCGAATCTGCATGATAAGTTCAGACATGGTTAACGCGACTTTACTGAAATTACGTAAGATAATGAATCACCATGACCGATGGCTTTTTGAATTAAATTCTTTTAACTTCAAAGAAAATTAAACTTGCATTTCTTCTATTTAAAAACGGGGAAACGTTATATTTCAAATCCTTAAAAATATGTATTTATATTTAACACTGGATAATAATCGGATATGTTGGTTTTTAAAACACATATTTTACGGAGATGGGGTTTTTATAGAAGTGATTTCTTAAACCCTCCATAACTACTGTACTGTACCATATATTAACTCGGCTACTTTGACATTTTAAAAAAAATCAAAAGTTGTTAAAATTTTACCCCCTGGAAGTGTTAGCTAGCGGACAATTAAGCAACAGATTTTTAAGACAGCTTAAATCGGGACCCTAGTCGGATTATCATAATTAATAAAGAATTAGGGGAAGTAATTATGCCTCCTGTAGCTTCCAAATCGGATTATATGTCGTATTTGGGATCACTTTTTCAAATCAGGGGGCTTCAAAAATCATACAGATCTATTTGGTAGTGAACCTATTCTTTTGTTTAGATATTGCTAAAATCTTTGATATGTTGGTGTTAGGTCATTAAACAATAAACAGATTTAATACATATTTAATGCAGTGGTCAATTGGTTCGTCAGGGTTTTACATCAGCATGCAGGAAAAAACATGTTTCAACTTTTGGTAATTTTAATCGTGTATAAAGTTTGTGACTTAGAGACGTCAGTGGTCATTTTAATATTGCCAAAAGATCAAAGCAGATGGACACGTGGTTACTTATATAGGTAGGTTCAGTTTGAAAATAATTTTACTTTTTAATTTTTTCAAAAATTTAATTTTAATATCAAACTTCAAGTTTATCTAACATATATACGATAATTCAAGTTTCAAGTGCCATGCGCTAATTTTTTTATTAAAAAAAAGTATTAAAGTTTGCACATAACTGATATTTTTCAACTGAATACTTAATATATCATCATTCATTTATTATTTATTCAAAACTAGCACATTGCACTGTTATAATGTATATTATATTATAACACGAATTTTATAGTTAATGTAAAGTTTCGCTACAGTATATTGGCCACTTATGCACTGTATTACAATTATTTCAATCTATAACGAATAAATAGTACTAGAAGAAAAACACTTTAGAGCTCTGATAGGATACAGAATGGCCATAAACATGAATAATTATAATGCCCCGGTATATTGCCCTTTCTTGAATATTATAAATACATGTACATATAAAAGTCCAGATAATGTTGAAGGCAGAAGGCAATGAGTTGACTATAGAATTATCTATGCTTGTTAAAAAATGACAAAGCATGAAGTGCTATACTAAACTAAAATTATTTAAAATTGATTCATAAAAATGTTTGCTTTTGATAAACAATATACAGAATAAAACATGTCCGTTATTCACAACCAAACCTGAGGGATCTTTAATAAAACGTGGACAGGTGTCCCTTATATACATGTTAAAAGGTGAAAAACGTAGAGTGTACTTGTAAGCATGATACACTAACGTACCTAATAACATATGTTTTACTGGGGTGCAAATATTCTTTAATAGACTTGATCCCGCTGTTAAACATAAAGGGTTAGAGCTTAATAACTGGCCAAGTAAAATGTTTTTTTCAAGGCGTTTTAGTTTGTATTTAAAAGAATGGGATTAAAGCATACATTTTTATATAAAATAATGCACACCATTCATCACTTGAGCAAAATGTCGCTGTGACCAATACACTCCGATGCAAGTATGGCATGTTGAAGCCATCGTTTCTAGCCTTGACAACAAAGCTTCGTCCAACGGTTGAATTATACCCGAAAGTGTTGCGTAGGCGTTGTGCACAGATTGATTTGATTTGATTCTGTGTATTCTGCCTATACACCATTGTAACGGGACAAAGGCAGCAATAATGATGGGCGGGGCAATAACTATCCCATAGTGACCGGGACAATAATAACATTTATGCTGTTTTGATATGCTGGTTAGATGCAATATAAGAAACTGTGAACACATCACATTCTGGTTATCGCATTTTGACTGAGACAAAACATAAGTAAATATCAATACAGATGTCATATATAGTTAGGTGTAATAAATGCAGTTATGCATATATCATTTTTTTTGTTGGAGCGCTGATTTGAATACAGAATCGACACCGATTCTCTATTCAAAATGGGATGCGGGGGAAAATGTTACAGATAGGCACTGGTTAGTGCTTTCCCAGGATCGGGCTTATGCAACATGTACGTCAAGTAACCATGGCATATTGGTGCTTATCACACGGGGTTGAGCTTATTCGAGTTTGACAGTCTCATATCAATCTTAGGAAGTTGCTTTTGCAATTTTAACTATGTCCCAGGTTTGTATATACATTATTTACTCTTTGAAGATCTTCTCAACCTTAACAAAGTTGATATTTGTGGTGCACTGGTTAATGTTGCTTGTGTTTTCATGTTGGATGGCGTTAGTTGGTACTTTGATAGGTCTGTTTCATCGAGATAGGATTTTATTTTCACGAATATCGACCTTGTCGATGTTGCGTAGGCGTTGTGCACAGACTATTTATAAATCTGTGTATTTCGTTTACACATCATTAGCTTGGTTACTTCTCCATACAATGACCAATTGTTGATAAGTTAATTATATTTTATTATAAGTTTCGGTGGATCAGAGAGTATAAGATATGAAGCGTTCACTGCTCTTTTACTGACACAAGTATACTTTTTCTGGTCCTAGATTTAGTGGGTTTTTTTTGCTTTGATTTTTATGGTGTTTTGGTTGCATTGGTAATTGAAGAGATCTATGTTCCAATTTTGAACTGGGCTACTAATGATTTTCTATGTATCACTACGTAAATAAACCACCAATTAAGATGTTTATTAATACGTTCTGTTGTGAATGACATGTGTATATTCACAAGGCTTTTTAAGGGTCAAAATGACTTATTGGCACTGAGAAAATACAACTAGTGTCGACAGCAAAGTGTGGTAAAATGTTCACCAGTTGTGTGTTAACATCAATTGCTGCTATTAAGCCCTTTTGAAATTGTAATAATGGACCCAGAAATGCCAACAACTTGTGATTCCCAAATGAATTATACAATGCTGCCAAAGCCTTGTGAAATCGATCGTACTCAGAAATACTAATAAGTAGTGTCCAAATGAATTATAGTATTGTACCAAAAAGTGTTGCGTAGGCATTGTGTGAAACTTTACCAAGAAGCATTACATAGGCCCTGTGTGAAATTATACACCGAAATGTTGGCAGTGGCGGCGTTGTGTGAAAATTGTACCCAGAAGTGATGCATAGGCGTTGTATGAAATTGAACCCAGAAGTGTTTCGTAGGCGTTGTGTGAAATTGTACCCAGAAGTGTTTCGTAGACGTTGTGTGAAAATCGTACACCCATAAGTGTTGCGTAGGCGTTGTGTGTAACTGTACCCAGAAGTGTTGCGTAGGTCATGTTTGAAATTGTACCCAGAAGAGTAGCGTAGAAGCTGTGTGAGAATTTTACCCAGAAGTATTGCAAAGGCCCTGTGTGCAATTATACCAAGAAGTGTTGCGTAGGTGTTCTGTGAAATTGTACACAGAATTGTTACATAGGCGTTGTATGAAATTGTACCCAGAAGTGTTGCGTAGGCGTTGTGCACAGATGGTCGTATAAACCTGTGTATTTCGTCTACACATCATTGTAATGGGGTGATAGCAGCTTGAGAACATACACTACATCTAGATGGCCATATGTACACTGTACTTACCGCGGCTGGATGAAGAGGTTGCAGTACAAAGGTTAAACTATTGGAAGACAAGAATAATCGAGAAAGTATGAAGGTTTGGTAAAATAAATATGTAAATATAGAACATTAATATAGTAAATGTAGCCAAAATTTAAGTACTGATTGTTATTTGCATTCCTTTAGTTTTAATAATGACTAACAGAATGTGGCTTTGTGTCCCAGTAAATAATTTATATCTACAGGTAACCAATCAAAGGTATAATTACAATTTTTTATCTATGCAGTGCACCTTTGGCAAGTATTACAGGAGATGGAATGTTTTTCACACCAAACTGCAGTGACACAGTAAGTTCTCATCCTGATGAAAAAAATGAAAAACAATGACCATCTTTAAATCTTGGTTTTGACAGTGAGGAATTGAACCTGCAATTTCTTAATTTATAACAGATAGGCTGATTGGTCATGCTATAGAAAGGAAGTAGAAACAACAAACTTTACATACAGTCAGGTGGTGTTTATATATATAGAGATGAAATGTAAAGTTATATAGGGTTGGTAATTTTTTTTTTCTGAACTGAGGATTGGAGTAGTGTTGTTTGACATCACAGCCAAGATTCTTTCACTTTAACCAAGGTGGTCAGTTCTGACCCGTGGATTAAGGAGGAAACCAGAGTGTCCAAAAAAAAATGTACATTCGGAAAGCGAACTCACAACTTTTCCCACACTAGGGCCTTTGAGAAATGTGGTTATTAAGCACATACTTTGGACCACCCAACTTCAATTTTCTAAGGAGTTAAGTAACAGTAATACGAAGCCAAGATTGTTATATGATGTAGGCAGTTGTAACCAAACAAGCCTCATTTTATCTAAACAATAGAAAAGTTATGTGAACTAGCCAACCCCACAGCCATTTCAACAAGTGATTGTAAAATATTGATACCTTTTCCAGATAAAAAAAATTATGTTTAAAACATAACTGAACTCATTATTTTAATCTAAAATACATGTTGTAGATATATGAAATGTTATAATTTTAAATTTAAAGATGAATGTGTAATTTGTTACTTTTTAAATTTTTATAAAATAATGCGTTCAAAAATAACACATAATGAATGAACTAAAAAGAGATGAGAAATTCAAAGTACAACCAGTACTATAGTACTAGAATTGGATAAGAAATTTTGATATAGTAATAAAACACAATTTTTCTTCTTTCATCAAAAATGATGTAATAGTACAGATATATGTCACAATCTGACAGTTACACAAAAATACAGGAAAATTGCCAATTCTTAATCCTACATTGGGTAAGAAATTGGTTGTAAAACTGTTGATCAAATAGAATTCTAGCTTTGTGGTGGTCTATGATATTGTGGTTTTGGAGTATTTTTGTCTTAATTCTGTCTAGCAATGTTAATCTGTTAATCTGAGCCATAATGAACAACTGAGGATTAGAGATTATCCATACTGTGTAATATAGGGATTTAAAGAGATGATAAACATGGCATGGGGCCTTAACTCATAATGGGATTAGGATTAACAGTTTAATACAGTCTATTTATAAATACAACTATATGTAACCCTGCATCATGTACTTGGCATTATATTCATCTACATGGACTTTACATGTTAAGAGAGAAAAAGAGAGAGATTTTATTATAGTATATTTATACGAACTTTGGAGAGAGATGGTACTATACCTCACTAACAAACTTTTTTTCTGAAAAATCCTAGTGTTCGAGTTTCTCAGTTCCCTTGCCAAAGGTCACAGTTGTTTCTGGGTACTAAAGCTTCCCCAACAATCTCAGAACAAGCTCTAGTTTCACAATTTTTCCTTAACTTAGATCTGGCAAATTTAAAATTTTAATAATTTTGGGAATTGTTAAGATATTTAGGAATATAAAGAGTCATTTTGAAAATCACTTGAAGGTTATTACATCTGCATTTACCAGTATTTTCGTCAAAATGTTCATCCATAGTTCCAACAGAACTTGTCAAAATTTGTAAAATGTTTTTAAAGGAAAATCTTAGTTAAGGAATGATTGTGAAACTAGTGCCAGACCATCTCATTACAAATAAAAGAATCTTGTAGAATCTTGTCTCGGTGAAAATATTTTTTTTACCAGTATTCCACTTATCTATAGAAGACAATAATATGTGACAGTCCCAAGTAGAAATCCCATCTACGGAACAAATTGAATATTTTTAAATTTTAATTGATAACAAAGGCGTTATATCTGAAATTTAATTTTAACTCAGAGTTTGTCATAATTAATATTTCTAAACATAAAAATACAAAGATCAAAGGTCAGTCATTATTGATCATTTACCTATACACAAATTACGTTTACGTACAGCAATGATGTTGTTAACATAACATAAATTACTTCTTTTTTTTGAAAACAGCAAGTATTGGAACATGTGGAAGAACACACATGTGTAATGTATTGTTTTTCACTGAAGATTAATAAAAACTTATAAGATAATGCAAGATTCAGTGAACAGGTACTGTGCATAACTTGATGCGACATCATCATGACCTAATTTTACTGTTTTGATTACTCAGATTATCAATTTGTTCCGTAGATGGGATTTCTACTTGGGACTGTCACATATACTTATGCACATAAAAATAAATAAGATTAAACAGAAATTTAACTTCATGTTATTTATTAGCAACAGGATAAACAATTATACATAATTATCATTATGTAAAAAATAACAGAACATAACAGGTAAAGTGACTGGCCTGATAATTACAGTCAAATACTCAACACCATGCCTAGGCAAACAACATTGACCTGGCAGTTTGACTTTTCATTGAAAATATTCATACAGGAAGGCCTACCCAATACATGGGTAGTTGAATTGAGTTGATTAATGATATTTAAATGTCCCAGTCAAGAATATTTCACTTAATTGAGACGTCGCCAACTATAGAAAAAGGTGCAGAAATTTTCCTGTGTGTTGCGCAATACATGGGTAGTGTTAAGTTTTGTAGTTAATACATACACAATGCACGAACTTGCCACCAAACACCTAACTTTCAAGTATTTTCTTTAAGGCTTAAACCCTGGACCATTGATCATACATACAAATGCATTTGAAATGAGGGTTTCCCATGATGTAGATGGAATTAACTCTTAACTTGTGTTTTTTATACATCAATGCACTTGTCAATAATACATATTTATGTTAAAGATCAAGCAAACAGGTTGTTTACCTATAAAATGACTGGCATAATAACTCTGCAACATCTGTATGTATACAGTATACACAGTGGTGTACATACTGGTATGATTGTTATTGAATAAAAAAAACCACTTTCCCTATCAAGTCAAGTTTGCTTATTTACTAGGCAGAGCATGATGGTATGTTTGTATATGTAGGTTGGTTCATATTTAAAAAAATATCAAAGTTACAGATCTGTGACCTAATTTTTTAATCCAGAATATCGATTCTAAATAAGGTTTTAAAAATTAATTTTCATGAACTTTAAGAAAAAATTAATAATTGTCATTAAGTCAATTTTTTTCTTACTGAAAATGGATTAAATGTAAACGATTATACAAAATGTATATATCTTTTTATCATAAATTTCATTTTATCACAAGGAATTTCCTATTTTCTGTATTAATATATAAAGGCTGAACAAAGTACCAATATGTATTCACACAATTCAAGCATTCAGAAACATACATGCATCTTTTGCAAACTTTTACACAAGACACAATATTAATTTTACAGTCCTTTCATTTTAAAAAAAAATTAATAATAATCTTTCCTTGACAATACATTTTGTAAAATTGATTTAATTAAAAATACACATGTAAAATGTTTGAGCATCTTAATGTCATCTTTACATTAAAACATGCACATGCATGTCATAAAACACAATTGGTTGCTTAGTTACTCAAAGCTGTCTTAATGATTATAGATATGTAAGGCCTCAATATATACAGCGTAGGCATTAAGTATCTGTAACATTAAGATAGCTTTGAGAATTTTCTCCATATTTTCTAGTGGTTTTAACGTTTAAACAAGTGTTGTTGACATATCAGTCATGTTTAACTATGTCAGGTTTACAAACCCTTACTCGTATAGGATATAAATTATTAGCTGATGGAAGCACTATTAAGTGGGATACAGATATAAATTTATAAGAATGTCTTCAGCAACAAATGTGATATAATACAACAGTCAGATCCCTAGATAAGCACAAGTACAGTAAAACCTTGAATCACAACCACAATTTGGCATATCAAATATTGGCATTATAAAGGGGGTGTGGCCATAAAATGTGGGAGACTTATAAAGAAAAAACATTTTTTGATAACAGAATAGTGTGGTGATAAGCGAGGTGGCAAAATTAACAAGGGAATAAAATCAAGGTTTTACAGTATTCAGGGTTTTAAAGGATGCACAATTCTGCGTTTTTAAGCAAAATAAATTATGTCCGACGCAAGAAAATTATCATATGCGTCCAGAAGGACACAAAAAATTCTGTTAGCCAATTTGAATAAACTGAGAAAACATGTTTGAAAATTCTCTTTATACACAGATGATTTTTTGAAAACTTTGTAAATGTCTGAATTCCCCAGTGTACTATAAATAAGTTGGTGTGTAAAAATAGTATTCGTAAATTTCCGTCTCGTACTCGTATTTATATTCAATCGGTTAGACACGTGATGCCGATGTCTCTGACAGCTGTAACTTGCATATACTGCCATATTGGCTAAACTTCAAAGTAATATTAGCCGTTTTTCTTAACTATACACCTATAGAAAAAGAACAAAAGACACCTGATTCAGAACCTGCGAAATCAGGCTCGTCTAAATTAATCTAAATTAGACAGAGGGCTTTTAACAGCATGGTTATCGTGGTATCCATGGCTGAAATACACTGCACAAAAACGTGATGGTGTGCAATTCATGTATCCGTGCATCAGAAAACTGGTTGTAACAATTTTCCAAATTCAACATTATCGCAACACCAGGACTATATACCACCATTATTATATAATTAATTACTTTTAAGTTAATTCAGCTATGGGACCCACATTTATAGGTTTGGACCCCATTTATTTTTTTTATTGGAGTCCCAAAAACCCACATTTTTGAAAAGTTGTGTAAAACCCTGAGCAAGGCTAAAACAAAACAAATATTTTCTGACTTAATATCAGGTTGTTGTAAGGATGTATCTTAAACATAAATAAATAAATTTCTACATAATCACTATACCACTATACCGGTAGCTATAATGTCAGCTAATGCATAACCCTTGCACCACTCAATGAATTTAGTCATGATGGTATTTAGGGATGGCAATATCTATTTTCAGATCCGTAAAATGCTATCATCACTGTCTTCTTTTGCTGTGAAGAGTTCAGCATCAAAGATAAAGCAAGGAGTTTTCGTTTTCCGATGTGCACCATGTTAAGTCAATTAGCACTTATCCAATAAATAAATTCTTTTCTTGTATATACAATGTTTATCATCCTTTGATTACAGCGATCGGTCTTAATTTGATAGCCTTCTGACTTATACCAGCACGGTGACCTACAAATAATGAAGATAAACAAATAATAACAGGATGACTGTAGGTGAAAATAAAAAAACCCAACAAAATACCAGTATGACAGTCCCTTACAGATGATTGGCAATTTTTAATAAGCACACTAGTATTTCAAATACATAATGGCCTCTGTGAGACCACAATTTTCAAATCAGTGTCTATGATGTAGATGTGTGTTTTGTTATAGTGTGTTATATGTGACTCTGGCTATTGTCAGTTTTTTTCAACTTCAAAATTAGCAAGCTGGCAAAAGTTGTAAGAAAAACAGTAGCTTACTTGCATATCTAGTCCATCAAAAACTGAAACAACATTGAAAACATTCATCCCTCATGAAACTTTCACCAAAATTTTAATGATGGATTTACACATCAATGTCAGAGGTATGCTATGTCAAGAACTCTCTCAGTGGCCAAGTGGTTTAAAGTGCATGTTTACAGATCACTGCACCTCTCATCAACTAGGTTCCAATTCCACTCTGGACAGATCCTAGTGTGGAATACCAGTAATTGTCAGATCACCTGCTGAAGGTTTGTGATTTTCTCCAGGCACTCTTGTTTTCTTCCTCCTTCCATAAACTGACTGCCTTGATATTAATGAAGCACCGATAGTGCTGCATAGTTTTGGAGAATTAGAGCAGACAAGAATTTGGGATGGATGGAGGGATGAACGGACAGAATTTAATATCCACCTCTTTTTTTGAAAGGCCTGGGGATAATAAAGAAACTTACATGTATCTACAACATCTGTGACATTTTTGTAAGATTCTGGTGCCTAAAATTACAAACAGAACAAGGTTTAAATAAACTTTATACAATAACCATTTCAATTTTTGTCATGTTTTATAAATCTAGCTTTGCTTTACAATGTAGAGAAATCTAAACCTGAGGGGTTATGTTCTCTATTTTCAAAACCGAGACACCGCTATATAACAAGCATTCATTTTTTTCTCCCGTAGTAATTGAAATTGATATTGCTTACCAGTAGTCCAGTATAATTTTCAAATTTTCTGTAAATTCCCAGACACTTAAAAATGAAAATATTAAAATGTGTCTAAAAACATAGGAATATGGTATCTAAATTTGTCTGAAGTGTAAGAGTACATATACATAGTTTCCAAAAATTTATTTTCTTTATAATATCTAACATTGTTTGACAATAGATGTATCTTACTGAGATAGCATCAATAATATGTGTGCCCATGTACAATCTGAAAGTCATTTATCATGACAGAAATAAGTTTCATTCATATAATTTCACAAAGCCTAAAATACACTACTGTAAACCAACTTTTATTCCTGTGCAATTAACTTTTGCGTGTTTCACAAGGACAAAATAATTACAAAAGTTAATCAACGCGGACTTGTTGTTGAAAATGGTATTATTTATAACAAATACTCAGCTGTAGTCAATATCACAAAAGTAAATAATCATGGAATGGTTTTGGCAAGAAAATTGTGAAAGTTAATATTCAACAATAAAAGTTGGTTCACAATATTTTTTTCTAGGCATAATTACAAAATTACAATAATAAATGTTATACCTCCTCCATGACAAGTTTTGGTGATGCTACTCTGATACTAATTCCCTGTTCTTGTAGTTTGGCTAAAACTTCTGTATAATCTAGATTACGTCTTGATTTAGCTCTCGACAAAGCTCGCCCCTGGTTAATGTAAAGAAATCATCATTAATATGAACTGAAAGTCATTAAAACAGCTTTAATTCTGAATGTCATATTCAGGTGGAGTCATGTATTCCATGTAGTCACTTTATACCATAGAAACTGGAAAAAGTTTGAATTAATACACGTCTTCATAATTTCATATGCATAGTTAAGCTAAACAAGTCAAATTCCAAAATGGAGTATGTTGGACAGGGAGGGAATTGG
This sequence comes from Anadara kagoshimensis, assembly GCA_021292105.1. Lineage (NCBI taxonomy): Eukaryota > Metazoa > Mollusca > Bivalvia > Arcoida > Arcidae > Anadara > Anadara kagoshimensis. Next base: position 11,435,022 of record CM037862.1, read on the forward strand.
AAGAAAAGAACTTAAAATTAAATATCCCCCTTTCTTTAAAAGGAGGGAATAATAATATACCCTATCAGCTGTTGATGAAAAGAACCAAGGTCAGGGTCACAAGACCAATAGATTAAGTAATGATGAAAAAGCTGTGTTTAATATTGAAACCCTAGTTTGAATAAGAAAAAAGATATGATAAATATGGATAAACACCCATGACACAATCATATAGGACACATAAAACTTACAGCTCCATGACATGTTGTACCAAATGTGTCTGACATTCCCTGTTCTGTACCAGTTAAGATATAACTACATGTTCCCATAGTTCCTCCAATTAAAACTGGCTGTCCTGTTAACTAAAAAGATGATGAAAAGATGTTGACTTTTACATACAAGTAGGAACATCAGTAGATATAGTGTTTAATAGCAATTTACAATACCAAAAATCAAATTTTTCTACAAACTGTAACTATAAAACAGATAAAATAGAATTGAAATGGACGTGTTTAAGACAAAACCTAAAGCATGGACCATTTCCTAAATTGTTAAATAGTCAAAAGGGATAGATAATGCATGTTAAACCACATTTGTTATGTTACATTGTAATATGATTGTATTACATACAGCTGATCTACTTTCGAAATTAGATATTTAAATTTCAAAATAAGCTGGGTTTTTTGAAAGTCAATTTTGAGTTTAATCTATTAAATTATTTCCAAAATCATGTTTTAAACTTTGAACTATGTATTAAGTTGCCATTTATAATAGAAGACAGAGGGGGAAAGGGAAACATAAAATTCATACATACCTGATAGTCAACAGGAATTAGTGGATGATGAGGTGGAAAGGCTCTTGTGGAACCTTTTCTATGGACAAGTAAAGTCTTCTGTTTTCCATCTAATATGTGTTCTTCAATTTTAGCAATATTGTGTGACACATCGTAAATCATGTGCATGTCTAAGTCATCTGGTGTGGAGTTGAACATTTTGGCAAATGCCTGCAATATAAAGAAACATTGAAGAATAACTACAATCACTAATACATATACAATCCTGATATTTTATGATATTATACCTTTTGTATATTTCTCCAAATTTGCTTGGTTAATAAGCGTTTGGGCAAATTTAATGTCAACCTCTGATTTTAGAAAACCTTACAGGGTGACATTACCTGAGCGGTTGACATTAAGAAAAATATCAAATGCACAGAGTAATAGAATCTGGAGTCTCGGGTGATGTGACGTAACAAATCCCAATCTCGGCAGAGCCTCGATTGGGATATATGTTACATCATATCACCCTCGACTGAGATCATACGGTATCGGTCACAAACAGGTGACAGATTCTATTTCTCGTATCATTTAAATGTTAAAACTGTGATAAATACAAAACAAAACATGTTCTCTCATGGGGCATCTTGCCGCGGATGATTCCTTTGGGTGATGTATGCATTGTACAAATCCGCCCTTTGAAAATATTCCGATCGACAACACTTCAAAATTTTAAGATATCAACAATTTGTATTCAATGCAAATATGAAACAACTCTGACAATAAATATTTTGAAGAAAAAATAAAATAAAACACATATTTTGAAAAGTTAATAAAAAAACCCTTTGTTTTGATGACATCAAGCACAATGATCGGATACGTCATCCTGATTGTTCAATTGTCGCGTGAGGCAGTACAAGACAAACTGGACAAGACAAAAAAATCTAGCACTGGTGTGCGCGTGAGATTTTTCTGTCAGAGGTACGAGAAAACTGTATACGTGGTTTGAACCCATTTTTCTTTACAATCAGTAAAACACTTTTCTAAAGTAATGATTAATGATTACTGTTACAAGCGTCTCACAAGTTGCTTACGGACAACAGCTGACTGTCATGAGCTTCAATCCAGGATACTTTGGTTGCACAGTATAATAAATACAAACAATCGGTATAATGAAATAAATACTACATTTCCGATAGGGTCCATATTGTCATCCTTGAAATTAATTGTCAACCATTGCTTTGCTTAATGTTTACAATTTTAAAGTATGCTGGATATATGACAAAAAGTGCTTACTGAAAATGTATATGTAAACAAGTTGTAACTGAAATGGGATGCCCTTCCAAGTGTTACCTCAAAAGCAATGAATGGGAAATCTCCAATCATGTGCATGTTCAAAATATGAATAGCTAATTGCACATCTACTCCACCTAATAATGTAACAAATCTCTAACATGATATTACCCTGGTCAATGAAAGACTGTCATGAATATGTGTGATGTACCTATAAATGAAAATACATGTACACACATTCTATATTCCCCTTTAGCAGTGCAGTAAATCCTCGTTTCATCTCCACCATTCCTTCACTCAAATTTCGGCATATTAAGAAGTATGATGATAAATTTATAAGCGTTTGTATAGAAGAATATAAAAAGACTTTAAAATACTGTGACATTAAGTGAGGTGGCAAAGTTATCTAGGGACATTATAATGAGGTTTTACTGTAGATCTTTGTTTACACCCACCTGTCTGGCTAAGAATGTCATACTGGATCTGTTAACCCAGGCATAGTTAGCTGCTGATGCCATCCCCTTTAAATAATCCTGTCCTTCTTGTGAATTGATTCTCGCACAGGCCAGTTGTCTGTCATTTACATCAATTTTATCTCTCTTCATTGCCTTTTCCATGGCAACCAATGCATCTGTAATAAATAAATGTTATTTGTACTATTATTCATTCCCTTATAATTTTATAAATGCTGCAATTCCTTTATATGTAATAAATAATAACTTTATTAATGCTACAAATCCTTTGTATGTAATGAATAGTAATGGTTAGATTAATAAAGAAAAAAATATATTGTTACCTTGAGCAAAAACAACAAATATAGTTTTCTTAAAATACAATAGCAAACATAGTTTGCTTGAAACATTTGCTGTGGTTTAACCTTTAATAAAGTTATTATTTTAAGAAGGCTTTCCCTTCAGCTAGCAGGAGCCATGGTGGTCAAATGGTCATTGCTGTACAGGTCTCAACATCTTTCAGTCATAGTAGCTTTGAATCCCAATGGGGACAAATCCTAGAGTCAAAAAGTTTGTCAGTTCACTTTCCATGAATTGGTGGTTATCTTTGGGCACTCCGATTCCCTCTATCATCCCAGAACTAACCCCCTCAATATCTTGAAAAAAATCTTGACTGTGGTATGAACAAACATTTCTCCACTTAAAACCATTCTGCTAATAATCTGTTATTGTTTTTTATCTGTAAATTGTTGTGTAAAGAACAGATCTTGAACTAACTTTGAATAAATTACTGAATACAAGATGGCCTGCATTATTCATCTGATAAATAAAGCAGGTAGGTTTATATGTCATAGTAAACCAATGTTCAGCAGTAATTTTGTTACATTTTTTTAAACTACCATCTAGGAAAATTGAAGTTTTGAGATCTAGCTAACTGCATTTTGATAAGCTGGCAATAGCTAGTATCTTCATTGCAAGTACACTATTTTTGGTACTATCTGATACTGAAGGTATAACATAAACCCTTACATGTATATGGAAATATTGACCATTTGTCAAGGGTAAAAGGTGAACTCATCTGCAGCTAAACACTTTAATTCCTACATTTATAACAGTAAAATTCATTCATTATTTTATTCCAAAGGCATGCCTGTAGAGGTTCAAAGAATTGACCATCTGCATGCATGGAATGACACTTGTTACCAGAGTAATTTTAACAGACGAAGGGTCTAACTAGTTTATCTGGATGAAAAAATTCATTCTCAGAAATTACCTGTAGCTACTTGATGCCCTAACCCTCTGCTTCCACAATGGATCATAACACAAACTTGTCCTTTAAATTCAATACCCATCTTCTTAGCAGCAAAATTGTTATATATCTCATCCACCACTTGTATCTCAGCATAATGGTTACCAGCACCTAATGTCCCAAGCTGAAATTTTAATATAAAATTTTCAGATTCTGAAACTCGTTGACATTAAATTCAAACATGCTTTTTTTAAAAATCTTTTACACTACTTCCTGTAAATTACACTCTGGATAATCAAATGTCCCATAAAACTGTTTAGAGCAAGAGCAAGGCGTCAATATGACACAGGATTTGTGCAAATATAACTTACACTGCCATCCATAAATTATTATACACATTTAAAACTGGTCCTATCATTACAGACTGATAATATTTATAAAATTAAATTGTTGAAAACATCATTCTGCTAAGCTAAGTGTTTTTATTATAAAAATACATTTTTCTCAAAACTTCAAAAATTTACAAGAAAAAAAAAACTTTAATGCATACATTTAGATCATTAAGTTAAGATGTTACTTTAAAATAAAGAAAACTTCGATATTTCAATTCTATGAACAAAATTTGCTATGATGATTATAAGGTAAACGTATGGCAAAATATAAATTTTTATAATTATTTATGGATGGCAGTGTATATGCCATAAAGTTGCTAGATATAAAATAACCAGAAAGTTTAAGACTTTTAAGATATACAATACATGTTTTTCTCACTTGATGGAATAACCCCTTCATTTGTTCAAATGTGAACACTTTTCACCTAAAAAGATTATTGCAAAATAACATCTAATTTGTTCTAGAGAAGACAACCATGGACGACACAAATGGATCTATAAAAATAGTTCATCTATACCTATGACTAAAGTGAGCAAAGGATATAGCCAAGAATTGTCAAATTCTTTGGCTCAGGTAAACAATCGAAATAGCAAAGTATTGTCAAACCCTTTGGCTCAAGTGAGCAATGGAAATAGCAAAGAATTGTCAAATCCTTTGGCTCAGGTGAGCAATGGAAATAGCAAAGAATTGTCAAATCCTTTGGCTAAAGTGAGCAATGGAAATAGCAAAGAATTGTCAAATCCTTTGGCTCAGGTGAGCAATCGAAAAAGCTTATGTAAACCTTTGTCTGCCTCAGGTGAGCATAAAGAGGAGCACAAACTTAAACTCTATACCTGTGGTAGCCCTCTCTTCTTTGCTCTACTACTGACTTTACTGGGGTCTGCCTGTAACATTCTACCATACTCCTCACAATGTTCTTTATCCTCAGCCCATATATATCCTACAAAATTCAACATATCAATGTGAAGTGGTGTATTTGTTAAAGGATTTGTATACTGTGTTACCCAACAGATAGTAGTACCAAGAACTAATTTGATTAGTTAGTCAAACCTGCCTTAAAAATCACCTCTATATAAGGGTCATCTGCTTATAAAAGCCAGTGAAGTTGTATCCAAATTGTTATACATTCATATTATTTGAACCTGCATATAAAGGTCACCTGCCTATAAGGGCCACTTTTACTGATTCTTTTGGGTGGCTTTTATAGCTAGGTTTGACTGTACATAATTTCCATCTCAAATCAGCAATTTTCAGTTACAAATCTATTGAAGAAATACAATTTTATCAATTCCAAAGATTACATGTATTTCAGACATAAATAACTGCAATATTTCAGTTTTGATCTGCTTTTGGTGTGTGTGGTGTGTGTGTGTGTGTGTGTGTGTGTGTGTGTGTGTGTGTGTGTGTGCTAATAACATCTTTTAACGTGCAAGCATACTGATAAGCAATGTTTATTTTTGCAAGTGAACATACCAAGGCAACCAATCATATTTAACTGTCAAGTATAAACTAAAACAGTAATCAAATATCACAAATCAGGGCTCCAAGTTGCGAGTAATTTACTCGAAAATGTGACCAAAAATGCTGAAATGGCGATCAAAATTTAGGCCTCAGTCGCCGCATGGCGACTGTACAAATTACCGGTTCCGACTTTGTCAAAATCGTTTTCTGTTCCGGACATTACTTTTATGATCTAGGTTATCAGAGTGTTTGTAAATGTACCGTTTTTTTTAATGACTGTGACAATCGCTTTCTTGACTCGGATGTATATATCGGCATGGCCTCCGCCAAAAGGCAATCGTCTTTAAATACATTTGGATTGGGCAAACCAAGTGATGCTTCCACTTCCAAAGTACGAAAAACAGACGATATATCCTCGTCCAAAGTCGAGATAGACGAAACATCAAAACGATCGTTTGCAACTAAATGGTTATCTGAATTTCCATGGTTCAGATTCGACAAGGAAACCCAACGAATGTTTTGTACTGTGTGTGAATCAGCACCGTCGATGCTCAGTGTGAAAGGACCATATCTGCTGTTAACAGGATAAAGTCTGATGTTAGAAGCAGTTTACACCCATCGACAGTTGAATCTCTCATTCGGATAAGCAGTGAAGCTGAGGATGTCAAAGATTTTAATCCTGTTCCTTTTATTGAGCGGTGGTTTTCAAAACCAAGAAAAGTGCATTACTTTGGTTGGCCAAAGGACTTTGAAATGGGGGATGTTGTAAATGTCTGACTCCTTTGGGTATATACCTACAAAGTAAAATGCAGTGATTTGTCAATAAACAACTCTATGCAGTGTTAAATTTGTTGTTCTTTTATTTTTTTCATGCATGTAATTTTGGCGACTACTCTTAAAGGTTGTGGCGAGTAGTGTTCTGTAAATGGCGACCAAAATTTTGACCTTGGTCGCCATATGGCTACCAAATTCTGAAACCTACTTGGAGCCCTGCAAATTGTATGTCTAAACCGTGGTATGCCATTCAAATCCTTGATCTAGGATGAACCAACAATGTCACTAATAAGGTTCTTAGACCTCAAAATGGTTTTTGAACACAGAATGTTGACTGATTATACTACACATGCACATTATATGTGAAACAACAAAAGCATAACATTCAGTAAGAATACATGCATTCACGTATTTGGTATTACCTTCTCTTAATGACCAGTCCATACCCATTTCAAGTGCTTCTTCTAGATTTCTGAAAAATTAATGATAGCCATTACACAGAGATACAATGCACCTTATACTGGTTAAACAAAGTATTTATTATTCAAAAATATATTTTAAGTGAACTTCAAATTGAGTCATTCTAAATCCAATGGAACATGGATTATGAACCAGAGGCCTATATAAAATGATGTGAATACTTGGTTGTTAAATTGCAAAGAGTAAGCAATTTTCAGCTACAGTACAACCTGCCTTAAAGGCCACCTCTAAATAAGGGTCACCTGCTTATAGAGCCCAGTAGAATTGTATCCCAATTGTTCTTTATTCATATTATTTGGACCTGTATATAAGGGTCACTTGCGTATGAAGATCACTTTTACAGGTTATCTTGGGTTGCCTTTATAGACAGGTTTGCCTGTATTTGCGATGAAAGTCTTATAGACAATGCAGCATATGTGTCATTTAACATGGTTTAGAATCATGTTGTTTGTTCTTGTACTTGAAAATTACAAATTCATGTTGGTCATGTGACAAAACTAACAAAACCTTTTGTGATTCAGAAAGTTTTACTGTACTGTCTGTCTGTCAGTGCTAGGAAAAGTATCAAACATGTCAGAGTAGCATCCCCGATTTAATAATGGTATTTTCATAAGTGATGAGTGATAAGTGAGAGGACTTTTCATGCTCCATCAACCAGGGATTAAAAATACAAAGTCATTAAAAGTGGTTTTTTAAAATGTTTGACACAGACAGATATTGCAAATTAAAATACGTAAACAGAACATGTTTAAACTGAACAACTTTTGAACTTGTCTTAAACCAGTTTCATGACTAAGACTTTTTTAACAACTAGTCAACCTAATGAAATCTTGAGGAAATTTACAAACAAAAACATAGCAAAAAAGGATTTTAGAACTTCAAATACTATGTTGTATGGTGATAAGACAGTTGGCAAAGTTATAGAAATGGTATTATAACAAGGTTGTACTGTAGTTCAGTTTAGACTAGTTTTTTGTTACTCAATATTCAGTTTACATAGGTTTCACTGTATGAGGAGGCAAAATTATCAAAGGGCCTTATAACTTGCACTGTAGTTCAGTTTAAACTCATTTTTTGGTGTTATTCAATGTTCAGTTTAGACAGGTTTCATTTTACAATATATTTGTGATACATACTGTGCAGTCATAGGTATAATCCCTTTAGATCCAACACCAACAGGTATGTGATCAAACATGCATTGTGCTAACTGTTCCTTTACTGGTAACACGTCTTTTTCACTCAAGTTTGTACGTAAAACACGAACACCACAATTAATGTCAAAACCTACACCACCAGGGGAGACAACTGCTTCTGGATCATCCATGTCAAATGCTGCCATATTACCTGAAGTCAATGTAAGCAAAAATTCAAAACATGTTAGGTGTAAACTGAATAATGTTTAAGATTTTTTGGTAAAGTCCTTCACCAAACCAGTGTGCTTATATCTTGGTTTTAAGGACATGAAGTACATTTAATGGCAGTCAAATCCAATTTTAACATTAAATATTCCTGTCTGTTTCTATTTATTTTATAATTATAATGTACTGCAGCAATATCAAAATATGTGAACTGTTAAGACATTCTATAACTACTACAACACAATGTATTCTGTTCCTATAACTAAACTTACCTATTGCAAAACCATATCCTGAATGAACATCTGGCAAACCAATAGATTTCTGAAAAAACAACAACACATTTTTGATTTTTAGCAACACATATACAGAATTACATATACAATCCTAATTCAAGTTTCTGAAAGTGATAAAAGAGTTATCAAAAGAGAAACATATCTTCATGTATATTGAGGCAGACAGTTCTGTGATGGTAGAGGAAACCACCAACCTTCCGCAAAGTGAACGAACTGAAACACTTCCTCACACTTGGACTTGACTCTGAGAGATTCGAGTCTAGGTGGTGGGAGGTGCTGTGATCTGGAGATGTGTACGACTGTACGTTATACCACTTAGCCACTGAAGCAGCTATAACTTTGTCCTAAATATAACTGTTAACATAACCATAACATCTATCACCTACCCCTACTATTCCTGGTAGTGCAGCTACATTTCCTATTTGTTTTACTCCTGGTAAAAAACCCCCAAATGCACCTGATCTACAGGAATTCTTTAGTTCATCTAACATCAATCTTTCCAGCATGTCATTGACATAAAAGATCCCTTCAACCTGTAAAACAAATATACAATAAATATCAAAACTGCAATACATATATTTGAAATTTAATTCTACTTATGGGAACTACTTGGTTTGAATGATATAACAAAGATGATTTTTAATTAAAACCAGCTTAAAACAACCATTTTCCCCCTAGCGGACTTCTTTTATAAGACAGAGTTGAAACAATTTTAGTTGAACAGAGCCTTTTTATTAAAAGCTGATCGTGAAAATTGCTTCCTTGGCTTTGGAATTGAAGAATTTCAACCCCGTAAGTGTAAGGTTGACATTTCCATCATTTTTCATTATGTAAATTTGACAAATTCTTAATGATAGAAATATCTGGGTTATTTTATTAATTGCATGCTGTGAACTTTTACATTCTTGTGTATTAATTTGTATCCATGATAAATAAGAAAATTTTTTAAATAATTCTATTTGTTATATTTTCAATCTATATGACATCATATACATATACTATACATGCGGTTATTTTCGGAAAATTTTCGCAAAATCCTACTGTTGGCATTTTGTAAGGTGATTATGTTTGCGAGTAAGCTAAAGCCCAATCTTGAGGTATGTAGTATATGAATCACAACTTACCATATATGATGTTTCTGTATCCAAAATTACCCTGGATACCAGGTATTTTTGATGTCCCATAGTTCAATGTTCCTTTTCATTCTCAATTGATTACAATGTGGTGGGTGCAGCTAGCTAAACAGAAGGTGCTTACCTTCTGGAGCACCTGGCCTCACTTCCCTAGCAGAAGTTTACATGTTTAAACTAATTTGCCAGCTTCAGTTTTTAGTTTGCTTTGGAATTGTGGTTTGGGCATGGATTGGTATGTTTGTTTTTGATTTGACAAGAAGGAATTATATAATTTTTTTCAATTAAAAAAAATAGCGGAAATTTCTTCCACATGCAAGTAACTATATAATTTTATATACATGTTTATAGCATACAATGTACCTTCATATTAGGCACAAAACCTTTCTTAATTCTCCATGATACACCATCAATTTTTTCTAAGTACTGCAATTCTTCATTATAAGTCCTGACCACCATGGTGACTGTTGTTTTGATAAATCTGCACAATATACAAAATGGAAAAAGTATAAACTTAGTGTAACTTATACACTGGGGTGAATTGCCTTGATGTTATATGCTGTATAGTATATTTTGACAGTCTACACAGAATAATGAGTTATACACACAGACAGTGCTGTTATTATTTATTGTCATCACGATTATTGTCTCCGAGGATTTGCTGATGGCGCTATCTTGGAACAAAGCTTACATCCTGAAAATGCGGATCCCTATTACATGTACTCACAAAAAATTCCTTGACATCATTGCATTGCTAGTGTATTAACCTTGACCAAGCAGATTAAACATTTGGTTTTGCCGTGAATCTTAAATAACTTTGATAAAATTTGTAATTTTTATATCTTATTATTATTATGTTTGAATTTATTGCAGTCAAGTGAAAACCGAGCCAATCTTTTGAGCATATTCATCTGGAAATACTGTGATATTATCAAGACAATATCGTAAAAAAATCTGCAACATCTCGATGCCTTTTTGTCTCACAATTACAGCTCTACACATGGATTCAAACAGGTTAATTACAGTACACATAATCCAGGACTTTCTCTGTATAACCTGTCTCAAGAACAATTCAATTACATGTATAACACCCTTAATTTTATGAGCAAATAATCCATTGAAAATAGTCTTAATGGCTGTGGGAACATTGGTGAAATAAAAATGGTAAACTACATGGTGAAGTGAGAGTGGAACAAGAATCGTTTTTAAACTTGAACAAAAGTCTAGTGCGTCCACATATAGAATATAGAAGCAATGTTTGATGCATAATATACAAAAAAGAAGCCGTGACCCTGGAAACTGTAAAACGAAGAGCAACAAAATTGGTTTCATCGATTAAAGATCTAACATATCTGGAAAGACTAAAGGAGCTAGGGTTACCATCGTTAAAATATCGAAGAACACGCTTAGATAAAGTGGAATACTTTAAAATGATTATAGGCTACGAAAATATAGACAGCAACAGACTATTCCCTAGTATAATGTCTAACAGAACAAGGGGACATAAACACAGTCAAACACTCTACCATCATCTGCAATTTTCAATAAATAAAAACCTTCAATCAGGGTCATGGTTTGCTTATAGATTTATGGAAAGCTGGGATATATATTTTTAGTGTTGAACTACGATGACAACACGGAAGCACCACTAACTGACAGAACAACTGTCGTGCCGGCATGTGTGAATGCGGGGGGGGGGGTAACGTTAAGGAGGCAGTTCAAGTTAATCAACAACGAAGTTCTTTTGGTTGTTTTCTTTTTACCTGTGTTGCAAAAATGTAAAACGATACTGTTTAAAAACTGTTATGTTTGATTGAAGTGTCAATCATCAATAAATGAGAAAATTACCAAATCAGCTGAAATTCTAGCAGTGAAGTCGTGAGAGGGAGAGTTGTTTGAAGGGAGACTACTGTTGGTGTGATATGTATCTTCCGCCGCTGTCTGGCGAACTACGGCAACTCAGCTGGAAGAGTGCTCTATGTCTATGTTGGAGGTCAGCGCTCGGACTCCGGCTAGGTCGGACCAAGGCTTGAAAAATAGGTGAAATAGCCATCCAGGGAACCAGATCTCATATTCAAACCATACTCACAGATAATACCGATTATTACTCTAGATGACACTACTGGCCTACCGTCGGTTTTCCACAGAACCACCAGTGACTTAAATACACTGTACTACATATTTTACTTGCCAGTCGACAGTTGATGAGTCCAACACACATTTACATTGTTACAAAAGTTAAAAATGTATTTCGAAACAACCGTCTAGTGCTGTAAAATTAATACTGGTACAATATGTAATTTGTCCTCTGAATGATTAACGGATTTGTAGACGGATATTTTGGTATGAGCAACGTGGACAATGATATATGGAAGTGTGAGTTTAATCACCGTGATTTATAGGTGACTGCAGTTTAAGACTCGCTTTGTTCAGACGTTCAAAATAAAAGTAAGAATTTTTCGAAATTAAATGAAGAATTCAAAGTAGAAACGTGCATTATCAAAAACAAACATACTAATCCATGTCCGAATCACAATCCAGAAGCAAAGTAAAACCTTTGGAACTGACAAGTAAGGTTAGACACGTGAACTTTCACCAGGGAAGTGAGACCGGGTGCTCCGGAAGAGTAAGCGCCTCCTGTTTAGATAGCTACACCCGCCACCGTGTGTAATCAAAATTGTGTGAAAGGAACATGAAACTATGGGACTTCAAATATATCCAGGGCAATCCTAGACATAGAGACATCAAACTTATCAACAATGCTGTGATAATGACCATAAAACCTTTTGAGGGCCTTGATAAGCCTAGGCTTGCAATGTCCCCGAGTCAACAATTTATTTGCAAGTAACCAGCTCCGTTGTACAAAGTCCCCGTAGTGGGAACAAGCTCTACCATAACGTATTAATTGGGAAATAAATACACCATAAGCAGAAGCAGGTATATTGCTGCATAGAAAAGGAAAGTTAACAATAGAAAAATTGAAGTCATCACGTTTGTCATGAAGTTTCAAATGTAGCCTTTCATGGGCGTCATAATTCAGGTATAAGTCTAAATATGAAGCAGAATTTGAGGAATTACTAGTGTCTTTTATTTCAAGCTCACTAGGATAGATTACATTCACATAGTCTCTAAATTTAGGATTTTTAAGAGACAGCACGTCATCTATATACATGTATCTGTATGTTGAGTTGAATGATTTGGCGTCAGTCTTCTCTCCAGATTTATCAAGGTTCTGCATATATATTCTGCTTTGTAAGAATAAAGAAACAAATCGACAAGCAATGGTGTACAGTTTGTATCCATAACAATGTAAACTGCGCGGCAATATTGAACCATTGGCTTTATATGGACGAGTTCTGACCATGATTTTCGGACTAGACCAGCCAGCCGTGGATTACAGATAAGTAGACTTGAAAGTTATCTAAGGTACCACTAGTATCTTAACTTTTGAATTTTTTAGCATTACCACAATGATTTTTATATTTTTAACCATTTTTCTTTTCAATAATTTAATTTTGAAAGCCTGAAGTTAACTGCACTATTTCCCGAAAAATGAAACCATCTCTTGAACTTTTGAGTAGGAAATAAGATATGTTTGAATCTTTGGATGAAAATCGTAGCAGTCAGGTTTTGGTGAGATGAACGTAAAATAGCCTGCCAAATTACTTTACAAATGGAAGGTTTACGGATTTATTCAGGGTTCGATGTTTAATTTTGTAATGTTAAGAAATGAAGGGAAAATAACACAAATGCCGAATGGTAAGGTTTTGCAGAAAAATATACAACCCTCACTGGATTTTTAAATAAGAGCAATGTATAAGTATTCTTGCATCTTTACCTTAGACTGGTTACGTCTTTAATAAGTTTAAATATCAATCGATCAGCTTTATCATAATACACGTCTCGATATAAAGGAAAAATCTTGACTCCACCTTAAACAACAATAACATATAGTTGAGTGCTTTGCAATATCCAAAGCACCCAGCTTGGGCAACTGTAAGTACATACCACGGCATACTGATTATGAATTGTCAACGGACATAATGACAACCACGTGTTGTGGCTTAAGTATTTATGGAGGGCTCCATACATACCACTTTTATAACAACAAGTGGTCCCTAATAAAGCCCACATTCATCGGCTTACTGTCAGTTTAGCTCACCTTATCAAAGATCATATGAATTTATACTTATGACAGAGCGTTATCTTCTCTGACACCGCCTTACAGATTTCACTGAAAGCTAGTCAGAAGTATTCATGGGTCGGTGCAAGATTGCATAGGGGTGCAAAAATCTTTAAAATTTTCTCAGAAACCGACGATGGGAGAAAAACTGATGCGATATTTGGCATCTCTAGGGTCTTAAGTTCATTTTGTGAAATTTGACAGAAATATGATTTTTGTATTTAATTTTAAAATTCATAAAATACATCAAGCTGTTATAACTTGACAATTAAACAAGAGGCCCATGGGCCTGATACGCTCACCTGATAACTAATGGCGAGCTGATAGATTTAAGGAAAACATAAATACTAAACCCAAATGACTTTTTTTTAACATCATGATAACCATTGTATCCATACCTACAACATTCTAGTATACATGCCTATACAAAAAGTTTATAGTTTTCGAGATAATTAACCATTTTGGTATTGTTTTGCATCTGTGACCTTGACCTTTGAACCCATGACCTTTTTCTATACATCAAAATGATCGTTGTATCAATATCTGCAACATTCTAATATACATGCCTATACAAAAAGTTTATAGTTTTCGAGATAATTAACCATTTCGGTATTGTTTCACATCTGTGACCTTGACATTTGAACCCATGTCCTTTTTCTATACACCAAAATAATTGTTGTATCGATACTTACAACATTCTAATATACATGCCTATACACAAAGTTTATAGTTTTCGAGATAATTAAACATTTCGGTATTGTTTCGCAAATGTGACCTTGACCTATGAACCCATAACCTTTTTCTATATATCAAAATGATTGTTGTATCAATACCTACAACATTCTAATATACATGCCTATACAAAAAGTTTATAGTTTTCGAGATAATTAACGATTTCGGTATTGTTTTGCATCTGTGACCTTGACCTTTGAACCCATGACCTTTTTCTATACATCAAAATGATCCTTGTATCAATACCTACAACATTCTAATATATACGCCTATACAAAAAGTTTATAGTTTTCAAGATAATTAACCATTTTGGTATTGTTTCGCATCTGTGACCTTGACCTTTGAACCCATGACCTTTTTCTATACATCAAAATGATCATTGTATTAATACCTACAACATTCTTATATACATGCCTATACAAAATGTTTATAGTTTTCAAGATAATTAACAATTTCAGTATTGCTTCGCATCTGTGACCTTGACCTTTAAACCCATCACCTTTTTCTATACATCAAAATGATTGTTGTATCGATATCTACAACATTCTAATATATATGCCTTTACAAAATGTTTATAGTTTTCGAGATAATTAACCATTTCGGTATTGTTTCACATCTGTGACCTTGACCTTTGAACCCATGACTTTTTCTATACATCAAAAAAAAAATTCGTCGCGAATAGCTGAAAAATTGCTGATGCGACGTTAAACAACATTCAACCAAACCAACTATACATCAAAATGATCGTTGTATCAATACCTACAACATTCTAATATACATGCCTATACAAAAAGTTTATAGTTTTCGAGATAATTAACCATTTCGGTATTGTTTCACATCTGTGACCTTGACCTTTGAACCCATGACTTTTTCTATACATCAAAATGATTGTTATATCAATACCTACAACATTCTAATATACATGCCTATACAAAAAGTTTATAGTTTTCGAGATAATTAACCATTTCGGTATTGTTTCACATTTGTGACCTTGACCTTTGAACCCATGACCTTTTTCTATATATCAAAATGATTGTTATATCAATACCTACAACATTCTAATATACATGCCTATACAAAATGTTTATAGTTTTCGAGATAATTAACCATTTCGGTATTGTTTCGCATCTGTGACCTTGACCTTTGAACCCATGACCTTTTTCTATACATCAAAATGATCGTTGTATCAATACCTACAACATTCTAATATACATGCCTATACAAAAAGTTTATAGTTTTCGAGATAATAATTATAATCAGAGGTAAAAAAAATTAGGTCACGACCTTCACAATTGACCTTGACCTCATTTTGAAGATACTAACAAGAAGATGTCAAAACTGAAAACCCCATGTTATTATCTGGTCAAATAGTCAAGTTATAACAATTTGAAGCTATTTTACGATTTTTTCAAAATTAAACGCAAAAACGCGTAACCTATTTTTTATCCGAATTTCACAAAATGAACAAACTATAGGCTTAAGACCCTAGAGAAGCCAAATATCACATCAGATTTTTTTTCCAATCAGTACTTTCGGAGAAGAAGATTTTTTAAGATTTTTGCACCCCTAGGTCACCTTGACCTAGTTATGGTAGCCATAGCAACGCCACGAACAAATCTGAATTGCACCGGCCCATATATACTTCTGACAAAGTTTCATTAAAAACTGTCCAGTAGTTTCAGAGGAGAAGTCGAAAATAGGTGTTAACGACGCACACACGCACGCACACACGCACATACACACGCTGCGCTATGCCATAAGCTCACATGACCTTCGGTCAGGTGAGCTAAAAATACATTGATATAAGGGTTTAGTTATGAACTAATTTTTGACCTACCGGGTATGCGCTTTTTGCTTATTACCCAGAAAACTATAAACTCCTTGTATAGGCTAAAGCGTGTACTAGTATTTCTGAATATTGCAGGTATTGATATAATGATAGATGAAAGTCATGGGTTCAAATGTCAAGATCATAGATGCAAAAGAATATTGAAATGGGTATTTATCCGGAAAATTATAAACTATTTGTACAGTCATGCATATTCGAATATTATAGGTATTGATAATAGGACCATTTTGATATATAGTTGAAGGTCAAGGGTTCATAGTGCAAGGCCACGGGTTCATAGTGCAAGGTCACATATGCAAAGGAATACTGAAATGACTAACTATTCTGAAAATTATCAACTTTTTGCATAGGCATGTATATAAGAATATCTGAGTTGTAAGGTGGTTGTTATCATACCATTTGGCAATTCAAAAGTAGTTGCAATAGTCTGTTTACTCCTGTTTTTACATGTTGTACATTCTTGCAGTTGCCAAAGTTTGTTGCTTTGCCCCGAGTGCACTAAACAGGTAATAATTTCTGCCACTTCACATATAGCTGGTGACATCTTAATATGAATGAAATTTTTTGACTTTGACATAAAACCAAATTTAAACAATTAATCAATCTAATGTGATGTTATTCACCCTTCTTTATTAGAGATGTTCATCTAGTTAGTCACTATGATAATATCTTCAGCAAGTCACCAGTGCCTTAACTTAGTAGGTGACTAGACAACACTTAGCTTTGTAGGCAACTTTGTAAGATCAGAAGATTGTAGGTGAGAAAATAAGAATAATTATACATATACATTGTGCATACACAAGTGCAAATGTTTTAGCTTTTATGAATGCCTCTGTACAAGAGTCTGTAGGTAAAACAAAAATGTTTCCAGGAGACGTACCAAAATGACACTGTATAGGCAATCAATTAACCTGTCCACTTGACCTTTCATCAGGAATATTCAAATAGGATGATTCCCCCAAAACATGGATAGTGTTAGGATTAGGAGTTAATAATAAACAATGCATGTCTACCATGAGGTAGACAAAATAAACACCTTTGTTCTCTATACATAGATGCGCAATAAATATTTAAACTAAAGGTCAAGTGGACAAGCCTACATAGATGTACAATAAATATTTAAACTAAAGGTCAAGTGGACAAGCCTACATAGATGCACAATAAATATTTAAACTAAAGGTCAAGTGGACAAGCCTACATAGATGCACAATAAATATTTAAACTAAAGGTCAAGTGGACAAGCCTACATAGATGCACAATAAATATTTAAACTAAAGGTCAAGTGGACAAGCCTACATAGATGCACAATAAATATTTAAACTAAAGGTCAAGTGGACAAGCCTATATAGATGTACAATAATTTTTTAAACTAAAGGTCAAGTGGACAAGCCAATTTTGTTTGCCTACATATCATGAATAATAAATAACAATACATATTCACACAATTTATAATTTTTAATACAACAATGGTCAACTACATGGATTGTCCAGTTCATTAATTAATTCTTGGATATCTGTAACAAACCAAGGAGCATTGTCTTTAACATTTTGTCTTACAACATTTCCACCATATCCAATAAATGTGTCCTGAAAATACAAAAATTATAAAATATGCTTCAAAACTGTTGTTATTGAAATTGTAACATTACCAAAAATACACCAGGTTAAATATTTGTCCTAACACACTAGAATTGTAACAAAAAAGAGTTGCACAGTCTAATAATACTGTTAAACGCGATAGATTCAGTACTGACAATGCTTACAGTATTCTTTTAACATGGTTACTCTTTATAAACGGAAAGAGAAATTGTCTTGACTGGGACATAAACCCCCAACTGACCCAAATCATTTGTTCCAGATGCAACTTAAACTTTCATATTCTTAAACACATTGGCAAGTCCGTCAATAGGCTTATACCCCGTCTCAACTACAACTAATAGTTTTTGATTTGATGATGAAATGTTAAAGTACAAGTATATAACTTTCCTCATCAGGATTTATATTGTCTTTCTACAGTGGAACATTTATTGTTTTAACATAAATTTGACATTTTCAGAAACAGGAGCTGCTTACCCTTCCTGAGCACCCAGCCCCACTTTCCTGGTGGAAGTCCATGTGTTAAACATAATTTGCTTTTGAGGTTATGATTTGGACATGGACTTGTATGTTTTATTTGATGATAAACAAACAGAAATTTTGACTTACAGCTGGTGGAAAGGCCTCCATGTCAGTTGCTCCATCTCCAATGGCAACAAGTGTTTTGTAACCATAGTGATTTTTCAATTTCTCTGCCACTGTCTTCTTACCACCAGACATTGATGTTGGCTGTTCTTCATCAAAACCAGCATATTCGCCTGAAACCATGAACTTATTTTTAAACATTACAAAAGTCATCCTAGTTGAAGATCATGTGATAATTCTCATGTATATGAATTTTGTGTTAGCAGAAGTAATAGAAAGTCTCCACTAAAATGTCTAAAGAGGGCTCCAGACTGTTCAGGCATTTAAGTTTCATTAAGACATTATTAAGTTCAATCTGAAAGCAATGATAACAATGATTTTTACCAATACATGTATATGAAATGTTTCTCACAATTTTGTCATGGAACTGAACAGTGACTGCCTTCAGTCTTGATCTGTGCAAACATTTCACACATAGTTTTTTCTTGCATCAAAAAATAGGTATCTCAATAAATATGATTTGCCATTCCTTACCACAAGGCTGTATTTGAGAAATGAATCAATTTGGAAATATTTGATGGCAAAATAAGAAAATTTAGAATAAAACTACACTTACAGTAATGGACCCAATATTGTGTTAATTTCACACTACAAAGTAGTTTGAGTTCAAAATGGTGTCACAAAATTACTTAGTCGATCA
This sequence comes from Anadara kagoshimensis, assembly GCA_021292105.1. Lineage (NCBI taxonomy): Eukaryota > Metazoa > Mollusca > Bivalvia > Arcoida > Arcidae > Anadara > Anadara kagoshimensis. Next base: position 11,454,304 of record CM037862.1, read on the forward strand.
TTTACTCAAAGCATTATACAGTACATACCTGTCAAAGGTTTAACAATAAGCTAACAAATTAAAACAGAATCAGCAGCTTATCTCAGCCCCTTATTACCTACCGGTATATCTTGACAGTTGTTTTTTGGAAGCTGCTGTATACATATTGGTCACTAGCTATTCATATCTCAGACACTCCATAGCTGAACTTTGAGTCCTTATCACTAGCTTAGTGTTAAACTTTTGACAGGTCTGTACTGTACATTGTGCATTTACTAACCATTATAGTCAAATTTAAGTCTGTTTGCAAATATATTCTCTCTAGGTATAGAGAGAATGTTAGCTGCTGGTTCTATTATACTCTGAAATCCACCAGATACCAAATACACAACAGTTCCTCTATCGTGAAGTTTGGATACCAAATCTCTGCAGTTTAAAAAATATCAAATATGGACAAAATAATACAGAGAATGCTAGATGAATGTCTTCATTTACAAGATATCACATTTATACAGTACTTGTGTACCAATTCTCGAACATGAAAAAATCAGGTACTTCTATCATGAAGTTTGGATAACAAATCCCTGTAGCAAGAAAATATAAACAAATTATGAAATATACAGAATGGATATGAATATTTTCTATATGACAGGAATACACTACTAGTCTGAAGTTAATGTTTTTAAACAGTGGACATGGTTAAGTGGTTTTTTAAGTCAAGGGTTGTGGGTTCAAACCTCACTGGGGACCTGGAAATTTTCTGAGATGATTCTCATCTCCTGCCCATACTAGAGCTGTAAAAAGCTAATTACTAGAGTAGTTTTTTGGATGAGACTCAAAACGGAGGTCCTGTGTTTCAGTTGGCTGAGCAGTTTCCCCTTTTCTGTTACATTTGGGATTTGTTCTACCTTGGAAATGGGTAATCAACAGCAAGATAAGAATTAAGTAGTCTGGGTAGATCAGCTGATCAGTCAGTAGAGCTTTTGTCTATAGTGAGGGGTCCAAAGTTCAAGCCCTGGGTCAAGATATTTGAACAGATAATACAAGAAATATCAGCTATCCTTACTTTATACCAGGTGAAAATTGTGGTGGATGTTTTTCTATGTATTCAGATAATTTTTGTCTACTTGGTTTTATAATGGACAGTCTGGCATTCAATGCTTCTCTAAAAGATATTCCACCTCCCATAGCTTTGTTTGTCCTGAAAAACAATACATATAGTCTTAGATTATTACATGGTTGTTTTGATATTGGCCCTTTTATCATGCCCAATGGTGCTAGTATTGACCCAAGGTTGAAAGGGCGAGGGCAATACCACCCAAGGGCATGATAATAGGGCCGATATCAAAACAACCATGTAATGAACTCTTTATCATATACTTAAACAATATACACTTACCGTAGATCAATTTAGAATGAATCTGATCAACTTTATTATCAGGGATATATTTACAATTGGAATTGACCTTCTTTACATGAACCTATTTGTTTTGCTAGCATTCAATCGCTCATGAATACGGTGGGGGTCATGACCTCTGCATACGTAATGTCCGACTATCCGATAAAGTCATAGAATGTCATCCTAAACTTGCAACAATAAACAACATTACAACCAACCAAACGACCATTTTAGTTTAGAAACTTTTTACAACTTATTTTGGTGAGCTCAGAAAATATCCAAGCAGTTCAAGAGTTTAAACCAACAACATCAAACTTTTAAATTCTTGTTCAAATTCTACAGAAGTGTTTAATAAAAAATGTAAACAATTACAAAACCTGTTTTTTTTCAGATTTCACTAACTAAACATTCAGCCATAAAAGCTTGAGAGCTCACAAAAGGAAAAATGACAGGACTTTTAGACCCTATACTGGTGTTGTCAATAATTATAGAATTATTTGTTCAAAATTTTAATATTCTAAACAATTAATCACTAATATGAGTAACTGACCATTCTTCAACCTCTTTTCCAACACCACAAAACTTAGCTAACTCATCTATAGCTTCATCTACTAGGAGTGTCGAATCCACATCAATACATACACAACTGGCCTGTCTCCATATCTGCCTGGCTGCAGCACAAGTAGCCATGTGTTTGTAACAGTCACAAGAAAACTATGTATAAATATTAATATCTCATACCACTCTATAATTGTCTTTTGGAGTATCTTCTGAAAAAGAAAGATAGTAGCCCTGCTCAGTTGACTGGACTTATAAAATACATATAGGTATTTTATCCAGAGTGCAAATGAGGAATTTTATTCAATATGAAGTTGAAGCCTATATCAAAGTTAACCCTGACTTTTTTGTCTGAACCTTGGCTGATCCATTTACATAAATTGCATCAATAGTATTATATGGAATAATATGAAGTTGCATGTCAATATTTTGCTGAACATGGAACATGGTTAGGGTTTAAACCAATGACTCATGAATCATTAATCCTGCAAACCAACTGTAACCACTTATCCATACAACTCTTACAAAATATGAAACATAGACTGTTTAGGATGTTTATTAAGTAATATAAGAGAAAAAAAAAATACAATCATAATTTTAAAGCAGTTAATGAAGCACTTATTACATTTAATATGAAAAACTAACTTAATACATGTACATGTATTTAGAAATAATTTTTTGTGTATGAAAAAGAAAATAAACAATAATCAAAATGCTGTCATTAAGATATACCCAGATACACTGATTATACTCAACAGCAGTTTCTCGCTGATAGGCACAGAGTGGAAACAGAGTATATAATATGTGTGTAGTTTAAAGTCAGTGGAAGCTGCCGAGGTAATCCGTCATGTCCTACACGTGTGATAGAATTGTACACTATCTTAAATACCGGTAGTATTTAAATCTATATTTAAATAAAGTGACCAATTATCAATTTATCAGTTGTTAAAGAAAATTCACACTTTTGAAGTGACTCTCTACAAAGCACTACATGTATCGGGTTAAGTATATTAAATCAAGATCTTACAATGAAAAACCTTGTGACTGTCATCACATTCTTATCATAGAACAATTACCTTAGACTGGAACTGATACACTTTGACTTTAGTTGTTTGTTAGTAGTCATACAAGAGACCATTAGGCTTCCTAATTTTTTTTAAATTAATATGAAATTCAACATCCAATTACCAAAATACATTTTTTATTAAATTTAATCCCATATTTTATCAGAAACTCTTTAAATAAATAAATAAATAAATAAATAATGACAAATAGAAACTGGTTCGATCATTTGTTATGTATCATGTGCATAAAACATATGGTATAACACTGTAAATATCTGTTACAGTTACAACATTTAAATTTTCAAAATAAATCAAATTAATAAATTATCCCTTGTTGATTATGAATACTTACTAAATACAAACAAACATGACATGAAACGAGTTGACAAAGACACTGTACATATACCGGTAGATCTAATATGATAATATGCAACAATAATTAGTGTGCTACTAACACTTTCACATGCCAACGTGATACTGGATACGGAAGAAAGAAAAATAAACTAAACCGACAGTTGGATATGGGTTGACGCATTAAATGTCCGGATGAATGGATACATGTGTGATACCGTTTTCGACAGAAATTTCAAGAATTCAATAATAGAAGCTGTCAGACAACAAAACCCCAACAAGTCAAAAATTAAAATTGGGGTTTAGTGGGCTGATTAGTCGGACTACGATTTTCCGGCATTGATTCCATTGATAGATTCCACACACAGGGGCTAGTTTCATCATAAAATTTAAAAAATACCGATAAGTATATAAACAAAATTATCGGTATTTTTAAAATTTTATTATGAAACTGGTCCCTGTGATTCAACGGGTTTTATTTTTTCATGACGGTTCTGACTCGGGTATCCCCAGTACTAACTGTCAGTGAACGAGTTAAGCAGGATCATTGGTTCTTATCTGCTTATGGCGTTTGTTGGGCTGTTTCTTATAGAATCTAGTATCCGGTATTTATTGTTGAAAAATATTTCCTTGTTAAAGTAACATTAATTATAAAATCAGCCGGGATAATCTACATAAATCGGCCTAACTCTTAACTTGCAAACTGTCCTATTGGAATTACGGAACTATGGCTCCGTCAAATATATCCAAGATAAATTTGGATACAGAGACATCTTACTAATCATCAATATTTGACGAGGATCATTTTAAAGACCATTAAAAACTATATGGAACCTTGGTGGTCGAGTGATCTTAAACGCTTTTGAAAGAACCACATACGGCGGCCTACCAACGCCTAAACCCAAATCTCATTCAATCATACAATGAATGGTTTCCAATGGCGGATCCAGGAATCTATGTTAGGAGGGGGCGCGCACACTGACAAATTTCTAATTTGTGTTTGGGGACAAAAGCTATATAGAGCAGTCCTTACCCCATGTTATAGTGTGGTGAAGAGGCTGCGAAAATTATGGTGTGGCCCCGTCTGGATCCGCGCCTGGTTGAAACCACAGGGGCCAGTTTCATAATAAAATTTAAAAAATACCAATAAGTATATAAAAAAGAGTAAAAAATACCCATAAGTATATAAAAAAGAGTACTTTTTTATATACTTATGGGTATTTTTTAAATTTTATTATGAAACTGGCCCCTTACTCTTTTTTATATACTTATGGGTATTTTTTAAATTTTATTATGAAACTGGCCCCTGTGGTTTCAACCGGAAACTCTGGTTACATTGAGTTCAGTCTTGTGCTGATAATTTTATAAATTAACATGATATCAAGAAGTGAAATCAGTATGTGTGCATGGGGAATCTACTAGTGGAAGGGAAAAAGAAACGTCGCATTACGATTCTTTCATATACAAGATATATAATAAAAGCATAAATATGTAAAACGAATCGACAAATAAAAACTGTTTCGTCCCTCAAGCATTCCATGCCTTGAATATCTAGCTAATGATTTAGAAACTATTATAGTACACAATTCATGCTTAGTGATTTTGTTGTTGTATAATATTATTTCTTTTGTATAACAATAAGACGCTTCAATTATACAGCAGGTTACGTTTCGATATAAGTGATAAAATCTAGACTTCAAATGTTCAATTTTCATGAACATGATAAGAAGGCTGTTATTTTGACTGTAACGAAGTCCACTATATATTTCTTTATTATCGGACATTAGACCAGGTAACGAGTGGAATAATCACGTCACAGTCAATAAGTCAATATAAACTCTCTCTCTTTCTCTCCATATCTGCCTGGATGTGTGGAGGAAATGGAAAAAAGACCACTTGTTTTAAATTCGGAATACAGGCCTACAGCAAAAATTTAGTACTTTAGGAAATATATATGCAGAGTTAACCATATTTTTCCAGTTCAACTTTCTGTGGTACAATTTCAAGACTATTTGAAAATTTTATGAAAAGTTATTTTTAACTGAGAGCAAGACATTTCTTAAGTTATTGCAAATATGGTTAATTAAATTGATATGAAATGGTAATAATCTTGATTTACTACGGCGTTAATGGCCCCTAGCACGCGGTTACAAAATGACGCCATGCCGTAACTTTTGACGTCGGCTTCATCAAAAACAAAGTTTGAACCAGTAGGCCTGCGTTTACGTTTTCAACATTATTTCGGACACATTCAGTGGATGATTTACTAAACACATCTTTAAAGATATATTTGTGCATAAAACGCAAATCGATTGAATTGTGTTTCAACTGCTGGACTGGGACCGTGTGTTTTCTTACTCGATCAAGTGCATGCATATATATATATATATATATATATATATATATATATATATATATATATATATATATATATATATATATATATATATATATATATATTCCAGGGGAACGCCAACCCGGCCTACGCAGAAGGGTAAAAAAGTGGTTAAAAACGGCATACACTTCGGAGGCGAAGAAATAATGAAATATTTATTTTACCGATTGTTTTTACTAGAAAACGTGGTATTTTATTGATTTTTGGTAGATTTGATCAAATTCGGTGGCAAATTAATCATGTAAATCACTAATGGCGATTAAATGTGGGGCACTTGCCTAAAATCGAGTATTTTGGGGAAAATGTTATCTCTTTCAGACATTTCCTCATGCACCAAAGATGTTTTAATACGAATGGAAAGAACTTTTTGCGTGTTTATTTTGATATATAATTCGTACAATAAATTTCTGGTACAAGTTTAAAAGTCGAAAAAATCTATGAAAATGTCGGATATGTAATCATGGGTCGGTCCCTTTTCCGGCTCATTTGACCCATAAATAATACAAAGATAACTTCCTCAATGTACACCACGTGTAAATTTAACAGTCTAGAGATGCTGTTTGGATTTATTTGCTGAAATTAAGTAAGTTTTAAAATAGTTCTTTTCTTCACACTTCAGGGCGATATTGCCGGATTTTTGGGTCTACTTTCAGACGGCCAAAACGTACACGTTTTAAAAATTGAGTTGAATTTCATGGCAAATTTACAGTGATTTTCAAGAGAAATCGGGTGCCGTCAGAAAATCGAGATTAGAATTTTATATAACCTAGAATCATAGATACCAGGGGCGGATCCAGGATTTTTTTGAAAGGGGGAGGGGGGTTGAGAATTGTCCAGGATTTTTTGAAAGGGGGGGGGGGATTGAGAATTATATCATGCTAGGTGCGAGCGCCAAAGGCGCAAGCTTCCAGAAACGAGGGGTCTAGGGCAGAGCCCCGATGGGGACCAAGAAAATAATTTTTTATCAGTCAATATCTCTCTCTCTCTTTTAATTTTTCAAAGGGGGGTTGCAAACCCCCGCAACCTCCCCCCCTAAAATCCGCCACTGGATACGAAAGCTAGGTCCTATATTATATGGGGGTAGTGGTCTATATGGCCTCTTAAACCACAATTTTTGAGCGGTATCTGTTTGGTCCCTATATCTCTCTTTCAATTATGTTTGACCCCAAGTGTTGCAACTTGCAATTGATGATTATTTAAATAAAATAAATTTCAAATCAACACCAGAGAGAGAGAGAGGGAGAGAGGTGTTATGTCGCGATCACAACCATTTCACTTATATCAAGGCGAGGTCAATTCTGGGATGGTGCAGGAAACCAGAGCTCCTGGGAAAACCACCAACATTCAGCAAATGAACTTGAAAACTTTCTTGCACAATGATCTGAGTGCTATTTGTGCCTAGGCCGTGAGGCCACTTTGCTCAGTAATTGAGTAAAACACTCTTTGGACCTATGTGGTCCTTGCATGCTAGTTATTGAGAGAGAGAGAGAGAGAGAGTGTGTGGTGTGTGTGTGTGTGTGTGTGTGTGGGTGTGTGTGTGTGTGTGTGTGTCGAACTCCCCTTTATTTTGTGTGTTTAGGGAGAAATTTTGATAATAAAGTCTATGAGGTAAAGTGGTCTTCAATGTTTCAAAGAACTACATGTATCACGTGAACAGGTAATAGGTTACTATGTGCACACGTATTAGTTATTATAAAATTCCATGTCACTTTTGTGTCACCGTGATAAGTAAGTAAATAAATAAATAAAGTGTGTAGGTTAGAAATTCAAAAAAAAAAAAAAAAAAATGAATGGAAATCCGTGAAACCTCCAAAGTAATACATGGAATTTATATTTATATCTATATTTTTTTTTCTAAATATTGAAGAATGGATTTGCGTGCATGTTACACATAGTAAAAGAGCGACGGATGCAGAATTCCTTTTTGCGAAAAATTCACATTTAAAATCCTTTAACATCACAGTGTGTATGTGAAAAAGAGGGACAATTGTAACACAAGGATGACTTAAGTAGTTATAAGCCGAGAAAGAAATCCCGTATTATTTTGATAAAACTGTTTTTGATTTTTAGTGTCACTAGATATGTTACTTAATGATAGATAAACATAACTTTGTAATTATTTTTGAAAAATCTTTTAAATTATGCATTTTATTAACCATTATTAGGTCCTTCGCGACAAATCAGCTTTTGGTATTAAAGTTGAACAAAATTTTCTAATCCGCAATCGGCAAAAGATAAGCCTAGTACATGGGACCTTTAGTTTTTTAAACACATCTGAGGTTTTATGATAATTATACCATTTATGGACGAGGTCTTCAACGATTTATTTTCCTTCTAAAATGCGTTGCTTCGTGTTCAGTAAGGCTAACAACGATCCAAGTTAATAACATTACAGACATATTCCTGAGTTGTATATAGTTTAGGATTTTTTAAAACTAAACAAAGTTCGCATTAATTCATATAAAACAGTATTGTGTGACCATGAACGTTTTATGACTTTTTGTGTTTTGGATCATTGGTGACCTTAGATTATGAATGTCACGCCTGATACACGCAATTTTAGAAGACCTCGACCATAAATTGTCCAGTTTTCACAAAACCTCGTAAATTTCGTTAACAAACTCTTGTCCCTGTGCACTAGATTGTTTTTTTCCTCATTGATTGGTACATTTTATTTTAAATTTTGTTAGCCCTCGCAACAAAAACTGTTTTGCCACGGAGGTTCTTAAAAGCTCAAGTTAAAATCATATTATATATATATATATAAATTTCAAATATTTCTCAAAAATTATTTCAGATGTTATTTTCTATTGCTAAGCAACATATCTAACGGCATATTGATTCAGTCGAAAACAACATGAACGCCCCCCAATCGGGCCTCTGACAAGGGCTCTACACACACCCTTGGACTTCGTCACTAAATCTTGATCATTCGAACGCAAAAAAACACATGCGCATTTATGGACTCGGATACAACTAATATTCAGGAAAGGGGTGACAGGTTTAGAACTCAGCTAATTGTTTATAAATTTCTGTGAAAAATCTCCACAGAATTCGTGTCGCATATTTTTCTTGACTTTATGTCAGACGTTACATTATTTTTATGACCAAAAACATATTCTTTCTTTGTGAAATAAAATTTAAACATTTTTGTCTTCCCCCTTGCTTACAATGAAGCAGACGAAAATAGCCACTGGCAATGTCAAACGGGTGGTTTCCCGCGGTCAACATAAAGATAGTCACAGGTACTCGGGTACGTGATCACAACAGAAGTGGAAGTCGGTAAGTTCGAACCACGTGTGATTTTTCTGCGGGTTTTTGTCCCTTCGATCAAGATTTATTTTACAGATTGCGATGGAAAGTGAAAATGCATGTCAAAGCTTTAAGGGAAGTTTTATTTTCTGTGTCGGCCGGGAAATTTCCACATATTTTATTGTGATTCTTTTTAAAATGGCGCGAATTCGGATTCCATGAATAACTCGTTTGTTACTACATCTGAAATAACAAGTCACCCCATCGATCCGAGCAAATTTTATGATTGAAAATTTATTTCGCGTGAAGTTCAATTTCCCATCATTAACTTGGCCCCATTTTTGACAATCGACTGGATTATCGTCATTTTAATTTTATTTTTATTTCAAAATCTTTTCAAATTAGTATGGCGCGAAATCGGATTCCATGAATAAACCGTTTGTAACTAACAAGTCACTCTATCGAGACAGTTTTTATGATTGAAAATTGGCTTCCCATGAAACAAGATTCCCCATTTTAATTTTGGCGCCATTTTTTACGATGGACACGAATATCACAGGGTTTAGAAAACTCGCTTTTAAACGACATTTTTTTGGTCTTGATGATTTTTGCCGCGGAGACTAAACGAAAATAAAAATAATAAAAATAAAAAATTGATGGACATAAGATCATTTTAATGCATTGGGGTTACTTATTTTTAACAAATGTGAAGTATTCATAAAAATCGTATCCGTTATGGCTGACAGTTTCTGCCATTTCGTTGTCTTTAATAAAAACTCCGTTAACCAGGCGTGATACCTCCCATTTTAAGACCTCCAACGATCCAAGTAAAGATAATAAATACCCTGTTTCTATATTTTGTTTAACAAACTTAGTTGTATATCCTTTTCATTATCGTATTCGTTTTAATTGCTATAGAACAGTATTGTGTAACTTAGCCAGTGTTGAATAACTAATTCATAACACCTTAAGTTGGATTTAAGTCATTTATTGCTGTTTTATAAAAATCCTAAAATATACAAATAATGAAACGGACTTTATTGGTTACATTGCAATCTATTTATAGTCTATTTCAGAAAATTAAGATTTAAACAATTAACCATTTTAGCTATAATTTTTAAACCATTTGAAATATAAAACTTTGTAAATAGTAACAAAAATAGCCAAATTTATCCATACTGTATTTAAAAAAATTATAATTACTAATAAAAATAAATAAAAGTATTTTACATGCATTTAAATATAACTACACTTGCTCCCTGAAAGTTTGGAGATCTGTAGATGTAGTGGGTAAATCACAGTGCTTTCTAGAATAAAAATTATTAGGCCTAACAGTAGCTTAATTAGTTATGTTTTGGACATTTTTTCTAAACATTTTTATGTTAATTTTTTTAGCCTAATAGCATGTATTTATGCATGGTTTACTGATAAACTATGATGTACAAGTATTCTTTGTAATCATGATTACTTTTAGCACAATAATCATTTACCTTTAATTTTTGGTGTAATTGTAGTGTATTGTCTGGTATCAACATGAATGCCAAAAATGGGGGAGAAAAAGAAATTTTTAAAAATGATTTCAATACCAGTTGATTTTGCTATTTTTTTCAAAGTATTTAGTTTATTTAGTCATACTTTCTTTAACTTAAAACTAATTACTTAGTGTACTTACTCCATAGAATATACATAGTATCCTTGGATATCAAAGAAGGGTAATTATTCATTTTATTTGATATAATTTTTTCAAAAACATTTTTATAGTGTCTATAATTAAAAATAATATGCTAAGGCAATGTATTTCAGATGTATAGTTGGAATTTAACGTTTACATAGTGTGGCAAGACTATGGCAAGTCTTGGTTGAATTTATGCAAAATTTAAAAAATGCCACTTCACATATAGCCAGTGATTATTTTTTTCATTTTTCTTTAAAGCTACCTTCTGCCGTTAAGATTTGGGATCTAGCAAACTGCATTATGATATGCTGGCAATAGCTAGTATCTTCATTGCAAAAACACTATATTGTGGTACTATCTGACATTTTGTGGGTAAGGACAACTAGATTTTATTTTTTAGTGCATTACTATTGTTTTGGGTGGATACAGTGGATAAATTGGGAAACTTCAATTTCTGACATAATCCTCAAATTATCTGGAAGGCCTGCTGATTGAGGATCTCAATTCACTGAGTTTGCTTGTTATATTTGTAGATGTGAACAAGAGCAGAAGCAACAATATGTTATAAATGATGTTGATGTAACAGATTAGTAACAAAAGATAAGTAACCATATCAATATATATATAGGAGGGTCAAATGGCTGTTTCAGTAAGGATATTATTCAATCAGTATGGTCTCAATAAGTGTGTTTAAGATAGCTGTTGGTCACCCCTTCTTTCATGTAGTAGTTTGTTCTTGGTGACTGATTTTCGGTATTTAGTGATGAATAAATATTGTTTAAACTAAACCTAAAGACAGTGTTTTGAAATTTATTCTGGATCATTGATGTATTGCAAAATTAAATTTTTGGAGAAAAAAAAAGTTTAAGTGATCAAATAATGGCAAACAGTCCATTACTTACATTTGTCATGTGTTTTGAGTTTTTATGCATGATTTTATAAAAATTCAAAAGTTGAACATAACATATTCACTTAACTAAAACACTAAAATTTCTAGTTGCTAAACCTGGATTTTTTGCACTTTTTATTTCACTTTTTTATATCCCATAATATTCATGTCATTATTTGTAAAGGGCTATTTTTGCCCTTATCGAGAAATATACTAAATTAATTTTGGTCTTTATAAACATCAATGTACCTGGGTTAATTGAAAAGATACTGTCAAGGTTTCTGAATTCAATGGTATTAGTGGTGTTAGGGTCAACTGGTTGAAAAGATGAAATACTGCATTGAAATGGTAACATCAAAGGACTGAAGTGGAGACATCTAGCATCAACCACTGCATGACATCAGGAAAAGACCGGCAGTACACACCTTGAGACCGGACTGATTGATGAATCCTAACCTGTACAATCATTAGGCACTTTCATATTGCATGCATTTAAACAAATGATTATAAGCTAAATAAGTGAAATAATGTAGGGATATGTATCTGTGCCCTGTTTACATGATCTAATATTGGGACACTATTATAGCCACAAACGTATAATAAAAGCTGCTATTTTGCAAACCACTCTGCATTTAGAAATGTCAGTCAGAAGGTTTTTCAGAAGAGACTTTATAAACTGATGTCCTGTGTCACGACAGGCATGGTAAATTGCACATTGCCCTGATCTCACTGTAAAGGTCAAGATTTCTGCCACTTCACCTATATAGCTGGTGCATCTTAATATAAGTGAATTATTCTTGAATTGGACTTAAAATCCCATTCAATCAAATTACAAGCAGTCAACTTGCAAAATCAACAAAAAGAGAATCTGCCTTAAAAGGCCTTGAAAGTTTGTGTTAGAGATGGAATAAGATCATGCATGCATTTTTTATCAATAAAATATTCTGGAACATGTAAGAAAAAAAAGAAGTTGCTGGACTGCTTTTATCACCTGGTGCACATGGGTTAATTTAGTACTATAGATATACACTAATATAATTGATTTCTTTTACATGGATCTTCAAGAGATTGGAAGGTGTATCGATTGGACCAATATCTTGTTTGGCTAGTATGGAGGTATCTTGACAGTATGTTTTGCAGGTATGGAGGTATACTGACAGTCTTGCAGAATTCTGTACAGCCTGATCTCCTAGTCCACTGGGGTAGCTCACTATGTAGAGTGATCACTCCTGAAGTGAGAGATCATGGGTTCAAAACCTGATTAGGTCTGACCCAGCTTGAAAGTGGGTAGAGATTGTTCTTTCGCTAAGCACTCGACATTACGAAACAAAAATCACGGTTCTGTCGGAAGGGAAAATGAGGTCCTGTGTCACATTAGGTTTGGCACAATAAAGAACCCTAGTGTATAATGCTATCAGTGCAATGTACAAGCAAAATGTCTGCACCTTCACCTATAGCTGGTATATTCTTGACTGGGATGTTTAACCCCATTACTCAAGTTTTAATGATAAAATATTTACTTTTCATCAGTAATGTACCCCAAAATTTGTCCGTTCAAAAATACCAAGCACCTGGTTGGTCTTGGCTACCAGAGGCTGAAATTAGGGTAGTAACAAAAAGCTGAATAACCAAGAACATTTAACAATATCTTGTCTCCCTCTACCTCCCCCCCCCAATAAAAAAGGAAAAGAAATAGAAATGCCTATCATAATCTTGGTCTCTGCTACCAGAGATTGAAATTCTGAGTAGTAACAGAGCTGAATAACAAACAACATTTAATAATCCCCCAGCTGCATTCATCATCCAGAGCACATCTTCACTTAAAATGCATTTGTGACCAACTTTTTTAGAGCAGAACTGCTCACCTAGACAAGATTTCCCCTCTTATATCATGATAAATCATTTGTTTTTTTGATTGCAATTAATGTCTATGCTTGTGATTTCTAGTAGTAGGCCAGTGTGGATAACCAGCTCTTCAGGATCTAGAGGATGTAACCAGGCAGATGAACAAGACGACCAAGGAAAGACCATTTTCCTATTGGATAGGTATAAATGCAATACTTTTTGTGAAATCTTTTTGTTGACAAGTTGACAGTATACATATTATGAATCTTTACAGATTCGATTTTGCTTGCTTAGATTAAAGCTGTGTTTATTCTTAAATGGTTCCTCTACTGTTTCAGACCTGACTGCTTCTGTATTACGGAAACAATCCTTACTGGAACATAATAATTTGTGACTTAACATGCAAGAAAACATCAACACGGTTTAGCTAAATGGAAATGTTAGTCTTAAATGTCCCCTCTTTAAAAGGGGCACCTGCTTTTAAAGACCAGTAAAATTGTATCCCAATGGTTCTTTATTCATGTTGTTTGAACCTGTACTTAAGGGCTACCTTCCCATAAAAGCCACTTTTACTGGTTGCTGTATGTGACCTTTATAGACGGGTTTGACTGTATTAAGAAGTTGAATGGCATTAAGGATCAAAACTGATTGATAGTCCTGTAGAACATACATTAATTAGAAAAAGTTTATTACACTACTGGGTAATAACAATCTTAAAAATAAAATTAGATGCACATATTTTAACCTCTTTTTCTTTTTACACAGTAACCTGGACAATGGACCCCCCATGGGCACGAAGAGGATTACAGATGGCCCCGACGAGATTGGATTAGGACTACAGATGGACCCTGGACCAGCAGAGATGAAGACAACAGATGGACCAACCTGGACAAAGCATCCATGTTGTGACCATGGGGAAAGTAACCATATCAATTCATAGAGAATGAAGCAGTTGTGTTTCTTCATTGTTCGCTTCCAAGTGGCACAACATTGGGACACAACCTTGTGCATTCAGGAGTGTTCGACCATCGCCACTAGATTGTTGGCGACATGTTTCAGCACATCCTTATGCATTCAAGGTGTCCATTGTGGCGACAGGGTTCGACACATTCTTATGCATTCAGGGGTGTGGGTCATGCCACCAGATTGTGGTGGCGACAACTTTCAGCACAGCCTTATGCATTCAGAAGTGTCCAAGCCGTCGCCACCCCATTAAAGGGACAAGATGTGCAAAAAAGCCACCACATTGTGGCGACAAGGTCTGACACAGTCTTATGCATTCAGGGGGTCCCACCATCGCCACCGGATGTTGGCGAATGCGTTGGGCACAGCCTTATGCATTCAGAGGTGTCAGACCGTTGCCACCCCATTACAGGGACGAAGATGTGGAACAGCGCCAACAAATTGTGGCGACAAGGTTTGACACAGTCTTATGCATTCAGGGGTGTCCCACCATCGCCACCGGATGTTGGCGACAGCGTTGGGCACAGCCTTATGCATTCAGAGGTGTCAGACCGTCATCACCTTTGTTATGGCGAAAAAACTAGTCAAGATTTCCTTCACTTATATCATGATAAATCGTTTGTTTTTTTGATTGCAATTAATGTCTATGCTTGTGATTTCTAGTAGTAGGCAGTGTGGATAACCAGCTCTTCAGGATCTAGAGGATGTAACCAGGCAGATGAACAAGACGACCAAGGAAAGACCATTTCCTATTGGATAGGTATAAATGCAATACTTTTTGTGAAATCTTTTTGTTGACAAGTTGACAGTATACATATTATGAATCTTTACAGATTCGATTTTGCTTGCTTAGATTAAAGCTGTGTTTATTCTTAAATGGTTCCTCTACTGTTTCAGACCTGACTGCTTCTGTATTACGGAAACAATCCTTACTGGAACATAATAATTTGTGACTTAACATGCAAGAAAACATCAACACGGTTTAGCTAAATGGAAATGTTAGTCTTAAATGTCCCCTCTTTAAAAGGGGCACCTGCTTTTAAAGACCAGTAAAATTGTATCCCAATGGTTCTTTATTCATGTGTTTGAACCTGTACTTAAGGGCTACCTTCCCATAAAAGCCACTTTACTGGTTGCTGTATGTGACCTTTATAGACGGGTTTGACTGTATTAAGAAGTTGAATGGCATAAGGATCAAAACTGATTGATAGTCCTGTAGAACATACATTAATTAGAAAAAGTTTATTACACTACTGGGTAATAACAATCTAAAAATAAAATTAGATGCACATATTTTAACCTCTTTTTCTTTTTACACAGTAACCTGGACAATGGACCCCCCATGGGCACGAAGAGGATTACAGATGGCCCCGACGAGATTGGATTAGGACTACAGATGGACCCTGGACCAGCAGAGATGAAGACAACAGATGGACCAACCTGGACAAAGCATCCATGTTGTGACCATGGGGAAAGTAACCATATCAATTCATAGAGAATGAAGCAGTTGTGTTTCTTCATTGTTCGCTTCCAAGTGGCACAACATTGGGACACAACCTTGTGCATTCAGGAGTGTTCGACCATCGCCACTAGATTGTGGCGACATGTTTCAGCACATCCTTATGCATTCAAGGGTGTCCATTGTGGCGACAGGGTTCGACACATTCTTATGCATTCAGGGGTGTTGGGTCATGGCCACCAGATTGTGGTGGCGACAACTTTCAGCACAGCCTTATGCATTCAGAAGTGTCCAACCGTCGCCACCCCATTAAAGGGACAAGATGTGCAAAAAAGCCACCACATTGTGGCGACAAGGTCTGACACAGTCTTATGCATTCAGGGGTGTCCCACCATCGCCACCGGATGTTGGCGAATGCGTTGGGCACAGCCTTATGCATTCAGAGGTGTCAGACCGTTGCCACCCCATTACAGGGACGAAGATGTGGAACAGCGCCAACAAATTGTGGCGACAAGGTTTGACACAGTCTTATGCATTCAGGGGTGTCCCACCATCGCCACCGGATGTTGGCGACAGCGTTGGGCACAGCCTTATGCATTCAGAGGTGTCAGACCGTCATCACCTTTGTTATGGCGAAAAACTAGTCAAGATTTCCTTCACTTATATCATGATAAATCGTTTGTTTTTTTGATTGCAATTAATGTCTATGCTTGTGATTTCTAGTAGTAGGCCAGTGTGGATAACCAGCTCTTCAGGATCTAGAGGATGTAACCAGGCAGATGAACAAGACGACCAAGGAAAGACCATTCTCCTATTGGATAGGTATAAATGCAATACT
The DNA here is from genome assembly GCA_021292105.1 of Anadara kagoshimensis. Taxonomy (NCBI): domain Eukaryota; kingdom Metazoa; phylum Mollusca; class Bivalvia; order Arcoida; family Arcidae; genus Anadara; species Anadara kagoshimensis. The sequence goes on from CM037862.1 coordinate 11,470,971, forward strand.
TTTTGTGAAATCTTTTTGTTGACAAGTTGACAGTATACATATTATGAATCTTTACAGATTCGATTTTGCTTGCTTAGATTAAAGCTGTGTTTATTCTAAAATGGTTCCTCTACTGTTTCAGACCTGACTGCTTCTGTATTACGGAAACAATCCTTACTGGAACATAATAATTTGTGACTTAACATGCAAGAAAACATCAACACGGTTTAGCTAAATGGAAATGGAAATGTTAGTCTTAAATGTCCCCTCTTTAAAAGGGGCACCTGCTTTTAAAGACCAGTAAAATTGTATCCCAATGGTTCTTTATTCATGTTGTTTGAACCTGTACTAAAGGGCTACCTTCCCATAAAAGCCACTTTTACTGGTTGCTGTATGTGACCTTTATAGACGGGTTTGACTGTATTAAGAAGTTGAATGGCAGTAAGGATCAAAACTGATTGATAGTCCTGTAGAACATACATTAATTAGAAAAAGTTTATTACACTACTGGGTAATAACAATCTAAAAATAAAATTAGATGCACATATTTTAACCTCTTTTTCTTTTTACACAGGAACCTGGACAATGGACCCCCCCCCATGGGCACGAAGAGGATTACAGATGGCCCCGACAAGATTGGATTAGGACTACAGATGGACCCTGGACCAGCAGAGATGAAGACAACAGATGGACCAACCTGGACAAAGCATCCATGTTGTGACCATGGGGAAAGTAACCATATCAATTCATAGAGAATGAAGCAGTTGTGTTTCTTCATTGTTCGCTTCCAAGTGGCACAACATTGGGACATAACCTTGTGCATTCAGGAGTGTTCGACCATCGCCACTAGATTGTGGCGACATGTTTCGGCACATCCTTATGCATTCAAGGGTGTCCATTGTGGCGACAGGGTTCGACACATTCTTATGCATTCAGGGGTGTTGGGTCATGGCCACCAGATTGTGGTGGCGACAACTTTCAGCACAGCCTTATGCATTCAGAAGTGTCCAACCGTCGCCACCCCATTAAAGGGACAAGATGTGCAAAAAAGCCACCACATTGTGGCGACAAGGTCTGACAGTCTTATGCATTCAGGGGTGTCCCACCATCGCCACCGGATGTTGGCGAATGCGTTGGGCACAGCCTTATGCATTCAGAGGTGTCGGACCGTCGCCACCCCATTACAGGGACGAAGATGTGGAACAGCGCCAACAAATTGTGGCGACAAGGTTTGACACAGTCTTATGCATTCAGGGGTGTCCCACCATCGCCACCGGATGTTGGCGACAGCGTTGGGCACAGCCTTATGCATTCAGAGGTGTCAGACCGTCGTCACCTTTGTTATGGCGAAAAACTAGTCAAGATTTCCTTCACTTATATCATGATAAATCATGTGTTTTTTTGATTGCAATTAATGTCTATGCTTGTGATTTCTAGTAGTAGGCCAGTGTGGATAACCAGCTCTTCAGGATCTAGAGGATGTAACCAGGCAGATGAACAAGACGACCAAGGAAAGACCATTTTCCTATTGGATAGGTATAAATGCAATACTTTTTGTGAAATCTTTTTGTTGGCAAGTTGACAGTATACATATTATGAATCTTTACAGATTCGATTTTGCTTGCTTAGATTAAAGCTGTGTTTATTCTTAAATGGTTCCTCTACTGTTTCAGACCTGACTGCTTCTGTATTACGGAAACAATCCTTACTGGAACATAATAATTTGTGACTTAACATGCAAGAAAACATCAACACGGTTTAGCTAAATGGAAATGGAAATGTTAGTCTTAAATGTCCCCTCTTTAAAAGGGGCACCTGCTTTTAAAGACCAGTAAAATTGTATCCCAATGGTTCTTTATTCATGTTGTTTGAACCTGTACTAAAGGGCTACCTTCCCATAAAAGCCACTTTTACTGGTTGCTGTATGTGACCTTTATAGACGGGTTTGACTGTATTAAGAAGTTGAATGGCAGTAAGGATCAAAACTGATTGATAGTCCTGTAGAACATACATTAATTAGAAAAAGTTTATTACACTACTGGGTAATAACAATCTAAAAATAAAATTAGATGCACATATTTTAACCTCTTTTTCTTTTTACACAGGAACCTGGACAATGGACTCCCCCCCCCCATGGGCACGAAGAGGATTACAGATGGCCCCGACGAGATTGGATTAGGACTACAGATGGACCCTGGACCAGCAGAGATGAAGACAACAGATGGACCAGCCTGGACAAAGCATCCATGTTGTGACCATGGGGAAAGTAACCATATCAATTCATAGAGAATGAAGCAGTTGTGTTTCTTCATTGTTCGCTTCCAAGTGGCACAACATTGGGACATAATCTTGTGCATTCAGGAGTGTTCGACCATCGCCACTAGATTGTGGCGACTTGTTTCGGCACATCCTTATGCATTCAAGGGTGTCCATTGTGGCGACAGGGTTCGACACATTCTTATGCATTCAGGGTGTTGGGTCATCGCCACCATTGGGTGGCGACAACTTTCAGCACAGCCTTATGCATTCAGAAGTGTCCAACCGTGGCCACCCCATTAAAGGGACAAGATGTGCAAAAAGCCACCACATTGTGGCGACAAGGTCTGACAGTTTTATGCATTCAGGGGTGTCCCACCATCGCCACCGGATGTTGGCGAATGCGTTGGGCACAGCCTTATGCATTCAGAGGTGTCAGACCGTCGCCACCCCATTACAGGGACGAAGATGTGGAACAGCGCCAACAAATTGTGGCGACAAGGTTTGACACAGTCTTATGCATTCAGGGGTGTCCCACCATCGCCACCATGTTGGCGACAGCGTTGGGCACAGCCTTATGCATTCAGAGGTGTCAGACCGTCGTCACCTTTGTTATGGCGAAAAACTAGTCAAGATTTCCTTCACTTATATCATGATAAATCGTTTGTTTTTTTGATTGCAATTAATGTCTATGCTTGTGATTTCTAGTAGTAGGCCAGTGTGGATAACCAGCTCTTCAGGATCTAGAGGATGTAACCAGGCAGATGAACAAACGACCAAGGAAAGACCATTCTCCTATTGGATAGGTATAAATGCAATACTTTTTGTGAAATCTTTTTGTTGACAAGTTGACAGTATACATATTATGAATCTTTACAGATTCGATTTTGCTTGCTTAGATTAAAGCTGTGTTTATTCTTAAATGGTTCCTCTACTGTTTCAGACCTGACTGCTTCTGTATTACGGAAACAATCCTTACTGGAACATAATAATTTGTGACTTAACATGCAAGAAAACATCAACACGGTTTAGCTAAATGGAAATGTTAGTCTTAAATGTCCCCTCTTTAAAAGGGGCACCTGCTTTTAAAGACCAGTAAAATTGTATCCCACTTTTACTGGTTGCTGTATGTGACCTTATAGACGGGTTTGACTGTATTAAGAAGTTGAATGGCAGTAAGGATCAAAACTGATTGATAGTCCTGTAGAACATACATTAATTAGAAAAAGTTTATTACACTACTGGGTAATAACAATCTTAAAAATAAAATTAGATGCATATATTTTAACCTCTTTTTCTTTTTACACAGTAACCTGGACAATGGACTCCCCCCCCATGGGCACGAAGAGGATTACAGATGGCCCCGACGAGATTGGATTAGGACTACAGATGGACCTGGACCAGCAGAGATGAAGACAACAGATGGACCAGCCTGGACAAAGCATCCATGTTGTGACCATGGGGAAAGTAACCATATCAATTCATAGAGAATGAAGCAGTTGTGTTTCTTCATTGTTCGCTTCCAAGTGGCACAACATTGGGACATAATCTTGTGCATTCAGGAGTGTTCGACCATCGCCACTAGATTGTGGCGACTTGTTTCGGCACATCCTTATGCATTCAAGGGTGTCCATTGTGGCGACAGGGTTCGACACATTCTTATGCATTCAGGGGTGTTGGGTCATCGCCACCAGATTGGGGTGGCGACAACTTTCAGCACAGCCTTATGCATTCAGAAGTGTCCAACCGTGGCCACCCCATTAAAGGGACAAGATGTGCAAAAAAGCCACCACATTGTGGCGACAAGGTCTGACAGTTTTGCATTCAGGGTGTCCCCACCATCGCCACCGGATGTTGGCGAATGCGTTGGGCACAGCCTTATGCATTCAGAGGTGTCAGACCGTCGCCACCCCATTACAGGGACGAAGATGTGGAACAGCGCCAACAAATTGTGGCGACAAGGTTTGACACAGTCTTATGCATTCAGGGGTGTCCCACCATCGCCACCAGATGTTGGCGACAGCGTTGGGCACAGCCTTATGCATTCAGAGGTGTCAGACCGTCGTCACCTTTGTTATGGCGAAAAACTAGTCAAGATTTCCTTCACTTATATCATGATAAATCATGTGTTTTTTTTGATTGCAATTAATGTCTATGCTTGTGATTTCTAGTAGTAGGCCAGTGTGGATAACCAGCTCTTCAGGATCTAGAGGATGTAACCAGGCAGATGAACAAGACGACCAAGGAAAGACCATTCTCCTATTGGATAGGTATAAATGCAATACTTTTTGTGAAATCTTTTTGTTGACAAGTTGACAGTATACATATTATGAATCTTTACAGATTCGATTTTGCTTGCTTAGATTAAAGCTGTGTTTATTCTTAAATGGTTCCTCTACTGTTTCAGACCTGACTGCTTCTGTATTACGGAAACAATCCTTACTGGAACATAATAATTTGTGACTTAACATGCAAGAAACATCAACACGGTTTAGCTAATGGAAATGGAAATGTTAGTCTTAAATGTCCCCTCTTTAAAAGGGGCACCTGCTTTTAAAGACCAGTAAAATTGTATCCCAATGGTTCTTTATTCATGTTGTTTGAACCTGTACTAAAGGCTACCTTCCCATAAAAGCCACTTTTACTGGTTGCTGTATGTGACCTTTATAGACGGTTTGACTGTATTAAGAAGTTGATATGGCAGTAAGGATCAAACTGATTGATAGTCCTGTAGAACATACATTAATTAGAAAAGTTTATTACACTACTGGGTAATAACAATCTAAAAATAAAATTAGATGCACATATTTTAACCTCTTTTTCTTTTACACAGGAACCTGGACAATGGAACCCCCCATGGGCACGAAGAGGATTACAGATGGCCCCGACAAGATTGGATTAGGACTAAGATGGACCCTGGACCAGCAGAGATGAACAACAGATGGACCAACCTGGACAAAGCATCCATGTTGTGACCATGGGGAAAGTAACCATATCAATTCATAGAGAATGAAGCAGTTGTGTTTTCTTCATTGTTCGCTTCCAAGTGCACAACATTGGGACATAACCTTGTGCATTCAGGAGTGTTCGACCATCGCCCTAGATGTGGCGACATGTTCGGCACATCCTTATGCATTCAGGGTGTCCATTGTGGCGACAGGGTTTCGACACTTCTTATGCATTCAGGGGTGTTGGGTCATGGCCACCAGATTGTGGGGCGACAACTTTCAGCACAGCCTTATGCATTCAGAGTGTCCAACCGTCGCCACCCCATTAAAGGGACAAGATGTGCAAAAAAGCCCCACATTGTGGCGACAAGGTCTGACAGTCTTATGCATTCAGGGTGTCCCACCATCGCCACCGGATGTTGGCGAATGCGTTGGGCACAGCCTTATGCATTCAGAGGTGTCAGGACCGTCGCCACCCCATTACAGGGACGAAGATGTGGAACAGCGCCAACAAATTGTGGCGACAAGGTTTGACACAGTCTTATGCATTCAGGGGTGTCCCACCATCGCACCGGATGTTGGCGACAGCGTTGGGCACAGCCTTATGCATTCAGAGGTGTCAGACCGTCGTCACCTTTGTTATGGCGAAAAACTAGTCAATTTTCCTTCACTTATATCATGATAAATCATGTGTTTTTTTGATTGCAATTAATGTCTATGCTTGTGATTTCTAGTAGTAGGCCAGTGTGGATAACCAGCTCTTCAGGATCTAGAGGATGTAACCAGGCAGATGAACAAGACGACCAAGAAAGACCATTTTCCTATTGGATAGGTATAAATGCAATACTTTTTGTGAAATCTTTTTGTTGGCAAGTTGACAGTATACATATTATGAATCTTTACAGATTCGATTTTGCTTGCTTAGATTAAAGCTGTGTTTATTCTTAAATGGTTCCTCTACTGTTTCAGACCTGACTGCTTCTGTATTACGGAAACAATCCTTACTGGAACATAATAATTTGTGACTTAACATGCAAGAAAACATCAACACGGTTTAGCTAAATGGAAATGGAAATGTTAGTCTTAAATGTCCCCTCTTTAAAAGGGGCACCTGCTTTTAAGACCAGTAAAATTGTATCCCAATGTTCTTTATTCATGTTGTTTGAACCTGTACTAAAGGCTACCTTCCCATAAAAGCCACTTTTAATGGTTGCTGTATGTGACCTTTATAGACGGGTTTGACTGTATTAAGAAGTTGAATGGCAGTAAGGATCAAAACTGATTGATAGTCCTGTAGAACATACATTAATTAGAAAAAGTTTATTACACTACTGGGTAATACAATCTAAAAATAAAATTAGATGCACTATATTTTAACCTCTTTTTCTTTACACAGGAACCTGGACATGGACTCCCCCCCATGGGCACGAAGAGGATACAGATGGCCCCGACGAGATTGGATTAGGACTACAGATGGACCCTGGACCAGCAGAGATGAAGACAACAGATGGACCAGCCTGGACCAAGCATCCATGTTGTGACCATGGGGAAAGTAACCATATCATTCATAGAGAATGAAGCAGTTGTGTTTCTCATTGTTCGCTTCCAAGTGGCACAACATTGGGACATAATCTTGTGCATTCAGGAGTGTTCGACCATCGCCACTAGATTGTGGCGACTTGTTTCGGCACATCCTATGCATTCAAGGGTGTCCATTGTGGCGACAGGGTTCGACACATTCTTATGCATTCAGGGTGTTGGGTCATCGCCACCAGATTGGGTGGCGACAACTTTCAGCACAGCCTTATGCATTCGAAGTGTCCAACCGTGGCCACCCCATTAAAGGGACAAGATGTGCAAAAAGCCACCACATGTGGCGACAAGGTCTGACAGTTTTATGCATTCCGGGTGTCCCACCATCGCCACCGGATGTTGGCGAATGCGTTGGGCCAGCCTTATGCATTCAGAGGTGTCAGACCGTCGCCACCCCATTACAGGGACGAAGATGTGGAACAGCGCCAAACAATTGTGGCGACAAGGTTTGACACAGTCTTATGCATTCAGGGGTGTCCCACCATCGCCACCAGATGTTGGCGACAGCGTTGGGCACAGCCTTATGCATTCAGAGGTGTCAGACCGTCGTCACCTTTGTTATGGCGAAAAACTAGTCAAGATTCCTTCACTTATATCATGATAAATCATGTGTTTTTTTTGATTGCAATTAATGTCTATGCTTGTGATTTCCTAGTAGTAGGCCAGTGTGGATAACCAGCTCTTCAGGATCTAGAGGATGTACCAGGCAGATGAACAAGACGACCAAGGAAAGACCATTTTCCTATTGGATAGGTATAAATGCAATACTTTTTGTGAAATCTTTTTGTTGGCAAGTACAGTATACATATTATGAATCTTTACAGATTCGATTTTGCTTGCTTAGATTAAAGCTGTGTTTATTCTTAAATGGTTCCTCTACTGTTTCAGACCTGACTGCTTCTGTATTACGGAAACAATCCTTACTGGAACATAATAATTTGTGACTTAACATGCAAGAAAACATCAACACGGTTTAGCTAAATGGAAATGGAAATGTTAGTCTTAAATGTCCCCTCTTTAAAAGGGCACCTGCTTTTAAAGACCAGTAAAATTGTATCCCAATGGTTCTTTATTCATGTTGTTTGAACCTGTACTAAAGGGCTACCTTCCCATAAAGCCACTTTTACTGGTTGCTGTATGTGACCTTTATAGACGGGTTTGACTGTATTAAGAAGTTGAATGGCAGTAAGGATCAAAACTGATTGATAGTCCTGTAGAACATACATTAATTAGAAAAGTTTATTACACTACTGGGTAATAACAATCTAAAAATAAAATTAGATGCACATATTTTACCTCTTTTTCTTTTTACACAGGAACCTGGACAATGGACCCCCCCATGGGCACGAAGAGATTACAGATGGCCCCGACAAGATTGGATTAGGACTACAGATGGACCCTGGACCAGCAGAGATGAAGACAACAGATGGACCAACTGGACAAAGCATCCATGTTGTGACCATGGGGAAAGTAACCATATCAATTCATGAGATGAAGCAGTTGTTTTCTTCATTGTTCGCTTCCAAGTGGCACAACATTGGGACATAACCTTGTGCATTCAGGAGTGTTCGACCATCGCCACTAGATTGTGGCGACATGTTTCGGCACATCCTTATGCATTCAAGGGTGTCCATTGTGGCGACAGGGTTCGGACACATTCTTATGCATTCAGGGGTGTTGGGTCATTGCCACCAGATTGTGGTGGCGACAACTTTCAGCACAGCCTTATGCATTCAGAAGTGTCCAACCGTCGCCACCCCTTAAAGGGACAAGTGTGCAAAAAAGCCACCACATTGTGGCGACAAGGTCTGACAGTCTTATGCATTCAGGGGTGTCCCACCATCGCCACCGGATGTTGGCGAATGCGTTTGGCACAGCCTTATGCATTCAGAGGTGTCAGACCGTCGCCACCCCATTACAGGGACGAAGATGTGGAACAGCGCCAACAAATTGTGGTGACAAGGTTGACACAGTCTTATGCATTCAGGGGTGTCCACCATCGCCACCGGATGTTGGCGACAGCGTTGGGCACAGCCTTATGCATTCAGAGGTGTCAGACCGTCGTCACCTTTGTTATGGCGAAAAACTAGTCAAGATTTCCTTCACTTATATCATGATAAATCGTTTGTTTTTTGATTGCAATTAATGTCTATGCTTGTGATTTCTAGTAGTAGGCCAGTGTGGATACCAGCTCTTCAGGATCTAGAGGATGTAACCAGGCAGATGAACAAGACGACCAGGAAAGACCATTCCCTATTGGATAGGTATAAATGCAATACTTTTTGTGAATCTTTTTGTTGGCAAGTTGACAGTATACATATTATGAATCTTTACAGATTCGATTTTGCTTGCTTAGATTAAAGCTGTGTTTATTCTTAAATGGTTCCTCTACTTTTCAGACCTGACTGCTTCTGTATTACGGAAACAATCCTTACTGGAACATAATAATTTGTGACTTAACATGCAAGAAAACATCAACACGGTTTAGCTAAATGGAAATGGAAATGTTAGTCTTAAATGTCCCCTCTTTAAAAGGGGCACCTGCTTTTAAAGACCAGTAAAATTGTATCCCAATGGTTCTTTATTCATGTTGTTTGAACCTGTACTAAAGGGCTACCTTCCCATAAACCACTTTACTGGTTGCTGTATGTGACCTTTATAGACGGGTTTGACTGTATTAAGAAGTTGAATGCAGTAAGGATCAAACTGATTGATAGTCCCTGTAGAACATACATTAATTAGAAAAAGTTTATTACACTACTGGGTAATAACAATCTAAAAATAAAATTAGATGCACATATTTTAACCTCTTTTTCAGCATTCAGGGGTGTCCCACCATCGCCACCGGATGTTGGCGACAGCGTTGGGCACAGCCTTATGCATTCAGAGGTGTCAGACCGTCGTCAACCTTTGTTATGGCGAAAAACTAGTCAAGATTTCCTTCACTTATATCATGATAAATCATGTGTTTTTTTGATTGCAATTAATGTCTATGCTTGTGATTTCTAGTAGTAGGCCATGTGGATAACCAGCTCCTCAGGATCTAGAGGATGTAACCAGGCAGATGAACAAGACGACCAAGGAAAGACCATTTTCCTATTGGATAGGTATAAATGCAATACTTTTGTGAAATCTTTTGTTGGCAAGTTGACAGTATACATATTATGAATCTTTACAGATTCGATTTTGCTTGCTTAGATTAAAGCTGTGTTTATTCTTAAATGGTTTCCTCTGCTGTTTCAGACCTGCTGCTTCTGTATTACGGAAACAATCCTTACTGAACATAATAATTTGTGACTTAACATGCAAGAAAACATCAACACGGTTTAGCTAAATGGAAATGGAAATGTTAGCCTTAAATGCCCCTCTTTAAAGGGGCACCTGCTTTTAAAGACCAGTAAAATTGTATCCCAATGGTTCTTTATTCATGTTGTTTGAACCTGTACTAAAGGCCTACCTTCCCATAAAAGCCACTTTTACTGGTTGCTGTATGTGACCTTTATAGACGGGTTTGACTGTATTAAGAAGTTGAATGGCAGTAAGGATCAAAACTGATTGATAGTCCTGTAGAACATACATTAATGAAAAAGTTTTATTACACTACTGGGTAATACATCTAAAAATAAATTAGATGCACATATTTTAACCTCTTTTTCTTTTACACAAGAACCTGGACAATGGACCCCCCCCCCCCCCCCCCCCCATGGGCACGAAGAGGATTACAGATGGCCCCGACGAGATTGGATTAGGACTACAGATGGACCCTGGACCACAGAGATGAAGACAACAGATGGACCAACCTGGACAAAGCATCCATGTTGTGACCATGGGGAAAGTAACCATATCAATTCATAGAGAATGAAGCAGTTGTGTTTCTTCATTGTTCGCTTCAAGTGGCACAACATTGGGACATAACCTTGTGCATTCAGGAGTGTTCGACCATCGCCACTATAGATTGTGGCGACATGTTTCGGCACATCCTTATGCATTCAAGGGTTGTCCATTGTGGCGACAGGTTCGACACATTCTTATGCATTCAGGGGTGTTGGGTCATCGCCACCATTGTGTGGCGACAACTTTTCAGCACAGCCTTATGCATTCAGAGTGTCCAACCGTCGCCACCTCCCATTAAAGGGACAAGATGTGCATAAAAGCCACCACATTGTGGCGACAAGGTCTGACAGTCTTATGCATTCAGGGGTCCCACCATCGCCACCGGTATGTTGGCGAATGCGTTGGGCACAGCCATGCATCAGAGGTGTCAGAACCGTCGCCACCCCATTACAGGACGAAGATGTGGAACAGCGCCAACAAATTGTGGCGCAAGGTTTGACACAGTCTTATGCATTCAGGGGTGTCCCACCATCGCCACGATGTTGGCGACAGCGTTGGGCACAGCTTATGCATTCAGAGGTGTCAGACCGTCGTCACCTTTGTTATGGCGAAAAACTAGTCAAGATTTCCTTCACTTATATCATGATAAATCATGTGTTTTTTTGATTGCAATTAATGTCTATGCTTGTGATTTCTAGTAGTAGGCCAGTGTGGATAACCAGCTCTTTCAGGATCTAGAGGATGTAACCAGGCAGATGAACAAGACGACCAAGGAAAGACCATTTTTCCTATTGGATAGTATAATGCAATACTTTTTGTGAAATCTTTTTGTTGGCAAGTTGACAGTATACATATTATGAATCTTTTACAGATTCGATTTTGCTTGCTTAGATTAAAGCTGTGTTTTTCTTAAATGGTTCCTCTGCTGTTTCAGACCTGACTGCTTCGTATTACGGAAACAATCTTACTGGAACATAATAATTTGTGACTTAACATGCAAGAAAAACATCACACGGTTTAGCTAAATGGAAATGGAAATGTTAGCCTTAAATGTCCCCTCTTTAAAAGGGCACCTGCTTTTAAGACCAGTAAAATTGTATCCCAATGGTTCTTTATTCATGTTGTTTGAACCTGTACTAAAGGCCTACCTTCCCATAAAAGCACTTTTACTGGTTGCTGTATGTGACCTTTATAGACGGGTTTTGACTGTATTAAGAAGTTGAATGGCAGTAAGGATCAAAACTGATTGATAGTCCTGTAGAACATACATTAATTAGAAAAAGTTTATACACTACTGGGTAATAACAATCTAAAAATAAAATTAGATGCACATATTTTAACCTCTTTTTTTTTACACAAGAACCTGGACAATGGACCCCCCCCCCCCATGGGCACGAAGAGGATTACAGATGGCCCCGACGAGATTGGATAGGACTACAGATGGACCCTGGACCAGCAGAGATAGACAACAGATGGACCAACCTGGACAAAGCATCATGTTTGTGACCATGGGAAAGTACCATATCAATTCATAGAGAATGAAGCAGTTGTGTTTCTTCATTGTTCGCTTCCAAGTGGCACAACATTGGGACATAACCTTGTGCATTCAGGAGTGTTCGACCATCGCCACTAGATTGTGGCGACATGTTTCGGCACATCCTTATGCATTCAAGGTGTCCAGTGTGCGACAGGGTTCGACACATTCTTATGCATTCAGGGGTGTTGGGTCATCGCCACCAGATTGTGGTGGCGACAACTTTCAGCACAGCCTTATGCATTCAGAAGTGTCCAACCGTCGCCACCCCATTAAAGGGACAAGATGTGCATAAAAGCCACCACATTGTGGCGACAAGGTCTGACAGTCTTATGCATTCAGGGGTGTCCCACCATCGCCACCGGGATGTTGGCGAATGCGTTGGGCACAGCCTTATGCATTCAGAGGTGTCAGACCGTCGCCACCCCATTACAGGACGAAGATGTGGAACAGCGCCAACAAATTGTGGCGACAAGGTTTGACACAGTCTTATGCATTCAGGGGTGTCCCACCATCGCCACCGGATGTTGGCGACAGCGTTGGGCACAGCCTTATGCATTCAGAGGTGTCAGACCGTCGTCACCTTTTGTATGCGAAAAACTAGTCAAGATTCCTTCACTTATATCATGATAATCATGTGTTTTTTGATTGCAATTAATGTCTATGCTTGTGATTTCTAGTAGTAGGCCAGTGTGGATAACCACTCTTCAGGATCTAGAGGATAACCAGGCAGATGAACAAGCGACCAAGGAAAGACCATTTTCCTATTGGATAGGTATAAATGCAATACTTTTTGTGAAATCTTTTTGTTGGCAAGTTGACAGTATACATATTATGAATCTTTACAGATTCGATTTTGCTTGCTTAGATTAAAGCTGTGTTTATTCTTAAATGGTTCCTCTGCTGTTTCAGACCTGACTGCTTCTGTATTACGGAAACAATCCTTACTGGAACATAATAATTTTGTGACTTAACATGCAAGAAAACATCAACACGGTTTAGCTAAATGGAAATGGAAATGTTAGCCTTAAATGTCCCCTCTTTAAAAGGGGCACCTGCTTTTAAAGACCAGTAAAATTGTATCCCAATGGTTCTTTATTCATGTTTTTGAACCTGTACTAAAGGCCTACCTTCCATAAAAGCCACTTTTACTGGTTGCTGTATGTGACCTTTATAGACGGGTTTGACTGTATTAAGAAGTTGAATGGCATTAAGGATCAAACTGATTGATAGTCCTGTAGAACATACATTAATTAGAAAAAGTTTATTACACTACTGGGTAATAACAATCTAAAAATAAAATTAGATGCACATATTTTAACCTCTTTTTCTTTTTACACAGAACCTGACAATGGACCCCCCCCCCCCATGGGCACGAAGAGGATTACAGATGGCCCCGACGAGATTGGATTAGGACTACAGATGGACCCTGGACCAGCAGAGATGAAGACACAGATGGACCAACCTGGACAAAGCATCCATGTTGTGACCATGGGGAAAGTAACCATATCAATTCATAGAGAATGAAGCAGTTGTGTTTCTTTCATTGTTCGCTTCCAAGTGGCACAACATTGGGGACATAACCTTGTGCATTCAGGAGTGTTCGACCATCGCCACTAGATTGTGGCGACATGTTTCGGCACATCCTTATGCATTCAAGGGTGTCCATTGTGGCGACAGGGTTCGACACATTCTTATGCATTCAGGGGTTTGGGTCATCGCCACCAGATTGTGGTGGCGACAACTTTCAGCACAGCCTTATGCATTCAGAAGTGTCCAACCGTCGCCACCCCATTAAGGGACAGATGTGCATAAAAGCCACCACATTGTGGCGACAAGGTCTGACAGTCTTATGCATTCAGGGGTGTCCCACCATCGCCACCGGATGTTGGCGAATGCGTTGGGCACAGCCTTATGCATTCAGAGGTGTCAGACCGTCGCCACCCCATTACAGGGACGAAGATGTGGAACAGCGCCAACAAATTGTGGCGACAAGGTTTGACACAGTCTTATGCATTCAGGGGTGTCCCACCATCGCCACCGGATGTTGGCGACAGCGTTGGGCACAGCCTTATGCATTCAGAGGTGTCAGACCGTCGTCACCTTTGTTATGGCGAAAAACTAGTCAGATTTCCTTCACTTATATCATGATAAATCATGTGTTTTTTTGATTGCAATTAATGTCTATGCTTGTGATTTCTAGTAGTAGGCCAGTGTGGATAACCAGCTCTTCAGGATCTAGAGGATGTAACCAGGCAGATGAACAAGACGACCAAGGAAAGACCATTTTCCTATTGGATAGGTATAAATGCAATACTTTTTGTGAAATCTTTTTGTTGGCAAGTTGACAGTATACATATTATGAATCTTTACAGATTCGATTTTGCTTGCTTAGATTAAAGCTGTGTTTATTCTTAAATGGTTCCTCTACTGTTTCAGACCTGACTGCTTCTGTATTACGGAAACAATCCTTACTGGAACATAATAATTTGTGACTTAACATGCAAAAAACATCAACACGGTTTAGCTAAATGGAAATGGAAATGTTAGTCTTAAATGTCCCCTCTTTAAAAGGGGCACCTGCTTTAAAGACCAGTAAAATTGTATCCCAATGGTTCTTTATTCATGTTGTTTGAACCTGTACTAAAGGGCTACCTTCCCATAAAAGCCACTTTTACTGGTTGCTGTATGTGACCTTTATAGACGGGTTTGACTGTATTAAGAAGTTGAATGGCAGTAAGGATCAAAACTGATTGATAGTCCTGTAGAACATACATTAATTAGAAAAAGTTTATTACACTACTGGGTAATAACAATCTAAAAATAAAATTAGATGCACATATTTTAACCTCTTTTTCTTTTTACACAGGAACCTGGACAATGGACCCCCCCCCCCATGGGCACGAAGAGGATTACAGATGGCCCCGACGAGATTGGATTAGGACTACAGATGGACCCTGGACCAGCAGAGATGAAGACAACAGATGGACCAACCTGGACAAAGCATCCATGTTTTGACCATGGGGAAAGTAACCATATCAATTCATAGAGAATGAAGCAGTTGTGTTTCTTCATTGTTCGCTTCCAAGTGGCACAACATTGGGACATAACCTTGTGCATTCAGTAGTGTTCGACCATCGCCACTAGATTGTGGCGACATGTTTCGCACATCCTTATGCATTCAAGGTGTCCATTGTGGCGACAGGGTTCGACACATTCTTATGCATTCAGGGGTGTTGGGTCATCGCCACCAGATTGTGGTGGCGACAACTTTCAGCACAGCCTTATGCATTCAGAAGTGTCCAACCGTTGCCACCCCATTAAAGGGACAAGATGTGCAAAAAAGCCACCACATTGTGGCGACAAGGTCTGACAGTCTTATGCATTCAGGGTGTCCCACCATCGCCACCGGATGTTGGCGAATGCGTTGGGCACAGCCTTATGCATTCAGAGGTGTCAGACCGTCGCCACCCCATTACAGGGACGAAGATGTGGAACAGCGCCAACAAATTGTGGCGACAAGGTTTGACACAGTCTTATGCATTCAGGGGTGTCCCACCATTGCCACCGGATGTTGGCGACAGCGTTGGGCACAGCCTTATGCATTCAGAGGTGTCAGACCGTCGTCACCTTTGTTATGGCGAAAAACTAGTCAAGATTTCCTTCACTTATATCATGATAAATCATGTGTTTTTTTGATTGCAATTAATGTCTATGCTTGTGATTTCTAGTAGTAGGCCAGTGTGGATAACCAGCTCTTCAGGATCTAGAGGATGTAACCAGGCAGATGAACAAGACGACCAAGGAAAGACCATTTTCCTATTGGATAGGTATAAATGCAATACTTTTTGTGAAATCTTTTTGTTGGCAAGTTGACAGTATACATATTATGAATCTTTACAGATTCGATTTTGCTTGCTTAGATTAAAGCTGTGTTTATTCTTAAATGGTTCCTCTACTGTTTCAGACCTGACTGCTTCTGTATTACGGAAACAATCCTTACTGGAACATAATAATTTGTGACTTAACATGCAAGAAAACATCAACACGGTTTAGCTAAATGGAAATGGAAATGTTAGCCTTAAATGTCCCCTCTTTAAAAGGGGCACCTGCTTTTAAAGACCAGTAAAATTGTATCCCAATGGTTCTTTATTCATGTTGTTTGAACCTGTACTAAAGGGCTACCTTCCCATAAAAGCCACTTTTACTGGTTGCTGTATGTGACCTTTATAGACGGGTTTGACTGTATTAAGAAGTTGAATGGCAGTAAGGATCAAAACTGATTGATAGTCCTGTAGAACATACATTAATTAGAAAAAGTTTATTACACTACTGGGTAATAACAATCTAAAAATAAAATTAGATGCACATATTTTAACCTCTTTTTCTTTTTACACAGGAACCTGGACAATGGACCCCCCCCCCCCCCCCCATGGGCACGAAGAGGATTACAGATGGCCCCGACGAGATTGGATTAGGACTACAGATGGACCCTGGACCAGCAGAGATGAAGACAACAGATGGACCAGTCTGGACAAAGCATCCATGTTGTGACCATGGGGAAAGTAACCATATCAATTCATAGAGAATGAAGCAGTTGTGTTTCTTCATTGTTCGCTTCCAAGTGGCACAACATTGGGACATAACCTTGTGCATTCAGGAGTGTTCGACCATCGCCACTAGATTGTGGCGACATGTTTCGGCACATCCTTATGCATTCAAGGGTGTCCATTGTGGCGACAGGGTTCGACACATTCTTATGCATTCAGGGGTGTTGGGTCATCGCCACCAGATTGTGGTGGCGACAACTTTCAGCACAGCCTTATGCATTCAGAAGTGTCCAACCTTCGCCACCCCATTAAAGGGACAAGATGTGCAAAAAAGCCACCACATTGTGGCGACAAGGTCTGACAGTCTTATGCATTCAGGGGTGTCCCACCATCGCCACCGGATGTTGGCGAATGCGTTGGGCACAGCCTTATGCATTCAGAGGTGTCAGACCATCGCCACCCCATTACAGGGACGAAGATGTGGAACAGCGCCAACAAATTGTGGCGACAAGGTTTGACACAGTCTTATGCATTCAGGGGTATCCCACCATCGCCACCGGATGTTGGCGACAGCGTTGGGCACAGCCTTATGCATTCAGAGGTGTCAGACCGTCGTCACCTTTGTTATGGCGAAAAACTAGTCAAGATTTCCTTCACTTATATCATGATAAATCATGTGTTTTTTTGATTGCAATTAATGTCTATGCTTGTGATTTCTAGTAGTAGGCCAGTGTGGATAACCAGCTCTTCAGGATCTAGAGGATGTAACCAGGCAGATGAACAAGACGACCAAGGAAAGACCATTTTCCTATTGGATAGGTATAAATGCAATACTTTTTGTGAAATCTTTTTGTTGGCAAGTTGACAGTATACATTATTATGAATCTTTACAGATTCGATTTTGCTTGCTTAGATTAAAGCTGTGTTTATTCTTAAATGGTTCCTCTACTGTTTCAGACCTGACTGCTTCTGTATTACGGAAACAATCCTTACTGGAACATAATAATTTGTGACTTAACATGCAAGAAAACATCAACACGGTTTAGCTAAATGGAAATGGAAATGTTAGTCTTAAATGTCCCCTCTTTAAAAGGGGCACCTGCTTTTAAAGACCAGTAAAATTGTATCCCAATGGTTCTTTATTCATGTTGTTTGAACCTGTACTAAAGGGCTACCTTCCCATAAAAGCCACTTTTACTGGTTGCTGTATGTGACCTTTATAGACGGGTTTGACTGTATTAAGAAGTTGAATGGCAGTAAGGATCAAAACTGATTGATAGTCCTGTAGAACATACATTAATTAGAAAAAGTTTATTACACTACTGGGTAATAACAATCTAAAAATAAAATTAGATGCACATATTTTAACCTCTTTTTTCTTTTTACACAGGAACCTGGACAATGGACCCCCCCCCCCCCCATGGGCACGAAGAGGATTACAGATGGCCCCGACGAGATTGGATTAGGACTACAGATGGACCCTGGACCAGCAGAGATGAAGACAACAGATGGACCAACCTGGACAAAGCATCCATGTTGTGACCATGGGAAAGTAACCATATCAATTCATAGAGAATGAAGCAGTTGTGTTTCTTCATTGTTCGCTTCCAAGTGGCACAACATTGGGACATAACCTTGTGCATTCAGGAGTGTTCGACCATCGCCACTAGATTGTGGCGACATGTTTCGGCACATCCTTATGCATTCAAGGGTGTCCATTGTGGCGACAGGGTTCGACACATTCTTATGCATTCAGGGGTGTTGGGTCATCGCCACCAGATTGTGGTGGCGACAACTTTCAGCACAGCCTTATGCATTCAGAAGTGTCCAACCGTCGCCACCCCATTAAAGGGACAAGATGTGCAAAAAAGCCACCACATTGTGGCGACAAGGTCTGACAGTCTTATGCATTCAGGGGTGTCCCACCATCGCCACCGGATGTTGGCGAATGCGTTGGGCACAGCCTTATGCATTCAGAGGTGTCAGACCGTCGCCACCCCATTACAGGGACGAAGATGTGGAACAGCGCCAACAAATTGTGGCGACAAGGTTTGACACAGTCTTATGCATTCAGGGGTGTCCCACCATCGCCACCGGATGTTGGCGACAGCGTTGGGCACAGCCTTATGCATTCAGAGGTGTCAGACCGTCGTCACCTTTGTTATGGCGAAAAACTAGTCAAGATTTCCTTCACTTATATCATGATAAATCATGTGTTTTTTTGATTGCAATTAATGTCTATGCTTGTGATTTCTAGTAGTAGGCCAGTGTCGATAACCAGCTCTTCAGGATCTAGAGGATGTAACCAGGCAGATGAACAAGACGACCAAGGAAAGACCATTTTCCTATTGGATAGGTATAAATGCAATACTTTTTGTGAAATCTTTTTGTTGGCAAGTTGACAGTATACTATTATGAATCTTTACAGATTCGATTTTGCTTGCTTAGATTAAAGCTGTGTTTATTCTTAAATGGTTCCTCTACTGTTTCAGACCTGACTGCTTCTGTATTACGAAACAATCCTTACTGGAACATAATAATTTGTGACTTAACATGCAAGAAAACATCAACACGGTTTAGCTAAATGGAAATGGAAATGTTAGTCTTAAATGTCCCCTCTTTAAAAGGGGCACCTGCTTTTAAAGACCAGTAAAATTGTATCCCAATGGTTCTTTATTCATGTTGTTTGAACCTGTACTAAAGGGCTACCTTCCCATAAAAGCCACTTTTACTGGTTGCTGTATGTGACCTTTATAGACGGGTTTGACTGTATTAGAAGTTGAATGGCAGTAAGGATCAAAACTGATTGATAGTCCTGTAGAACATACATTAATTAGAAAAAGTTTATTACACTACTGGGTAATAACAATCTAAAAATAAAATTAGATGCACATATTTTAACCTTTTTCTTTTTACACAGGAACCTGGACAATGGACCCCCCCCCCCCCCCCCCCCCCCCCCCCCCCCATGGGCACGAAGAGGATTACAGATGGCCCCGACGAGATTGGATTAGGACTACAGATGGACCCTGGACCAGCAGAGATGAAGACAACAGATGGACCAGTCTGGACAAAGCATCCATGTTGTGACCATGGGGAAAGTAACCATATCAATTCATAGAGAATGAAGCAGTTGTGTTTCTTCATTGTTCGCTTCCAAGTGGCACAACATTGGGACATAACCTTGTGCATTCAGGAGTGTTCGACCATCGCCACTAGATTGTGGCGACATGTTTCGGCACATCCTTATGCATTCAAGGGTGTCCATTGTGGCGACAGGGTTCGACACATTCTTATGCATTCAGGGGTGTTGGGTCATCGCCACCAGATTGTGGTGGCGACAACTTTCAGCACAGCCTTATGCATTCAGAAGTGTCCAACCTTCGCCACCCCATTAAAGGGACAAGATGTGCAAAAAAGCCACCACATTGTGGCGACAAGGTCTGACAGTCTTATGCATTCAGGGGTGTCCCACCATCGCCACCGGATGTTGGCGAATGCGTTGGGCACAGCCTTATGCATTCAGAGGTGTCAGACCATCGCCACCCCATTACAGGGACAAAGATGTGGAACAGCGCCAACAAATTGTGGCGACAAGGTTTGACACAGTCTTATGCATTCAGGGGTATCCCACCATCGCCACCGGATGTTGGCGACAGCGTTGGGCACAGCCTTATGCATTCAGAGGTGTCAGACCGTCGTCACCTTTGTTATGGCGAAAAACTAGTCAAGATTTCCTTCACTTATATCATGATAAATCATGTGTTTTTTTGATTGCAATTAATGTCTATGCTTGTGATTTCTAGTAGTAGGCCAGTGTGGATAACCAGCTCTTCAGGATCTAGAGGATGTAACCAGGCAGATGAACAAGACGACCAAGGAAAGACCATTTTCCTATTGGATAGGTATAAATGCAATACTTTTTGTGAAATCTTTTTGTTGGCAAGTTGACAGTATACATTATTATGAATCTTTACAGATTCGATTTTGCTTGCTTAGATTAAAGCTGTGTTTATTCTTAAATGGTTCCTCTACTGTTTCAGACCTGACTGCTTCTGTATTACGGAAACAATCCTTACTGGAACATAATAATTTGTGACTTAACATGCAAGAAAACATCAACACGGTTTAGCTAAATGGAAATGGAAATGTTAGTCTTAAATGTCCCCTCTTTAAAAGGGGCACCTGCTTTTAAAGACCAGTAAAATTGTATCCCAATGGTTCTTTATTCATGTTGTTTGAACCTGTACTAAAGGGCTACCTTCCATAAAAGCCACTTTTACTGGTTGCTGTATGTGACCTTTATAGACGGGTTTGACTGTATTAAGAAGTTGAATGGCAGTAAGGATCAAAACTGATTGATAGTCCTGTAGAACATACATTAATTAGAAAAAGTTTATTACACTACTGGGTAATAACAATCTAAAAATAAAATTAGATGCACATATTTTAACCTCTTTTTCTTTTTACACAGGAACCTGGACAATGGACCCCCCCCCCCCCCCCCCATGGGCACGAAGAGGATTACAGATGGCCCCGACGAGATTGGATTAGGACTACAGATGGACCCTGGACCAGCAGAGATGAAGACAACAGATGGACCAACCTGGACAAAGCATCCATGTTGTGACCATGGGGAAAGTAACCATATCAATTCATAGAGAATGAAGCAGTTGTGTTTCTTCATTGTTCGCTTCCAAGTGGCACAACATTGGGACATAACCTTGTGCATTCAGGAGTGTTCGACCATAGCCACTAGATTGTGGCGACATGTTTCAGTACATCCTTATGCATTCAAGGGTGTCCATTGTGGCGACAGGGTTCGACACATTCTTATGCATTCAGGGGTGTTGGGTCATCGCCACCAGATTGTGGTGGCGACAACTTTCAGCACAGCCTTATGCATTCAGAAGTGTCCAACCGTCGCCACCCCATTAAAGGGACAAGATGTGCAAAAAAGCCACCACATTGTGGCGACAAGGTCTGACACAGTCTTATGCATTCAGGGGTGTCCCACCATCGCCACCGGATGTTGGCGAATGCGTTGGGCACAGCCTTATGCATTCAGAGGTGTCAGACCGTCGCCACCCCATTACAGGGACGAAGATGTGGAACAGCGCCAACAAATTGTGGCGACAAGGTTTGACACAGTCTTATGCATTCAGGGGTGTCCCACCATCGCCACCGGATGTTGGCGACAGCGTTGGGCACAGCCTTATGCATTCAGAGGTGTCAGACCGTCGTCACCTTTGTTATGGCGAAAAACTAGTCAAGATTTCCTTCACTTATATCATGATAAATCATTTGTTTTTTTGATTGCAATTAATGTCTATGCTTGTGATTTCTAGTAGTAGGCCAGTGTGGATAACCAGCTCTTCAGGATCTAGAGGATGTAACCAGGCAGATGAACAAGACGACCAAGGAAAGACCATTTTCCTATTGGATAGGTATAAATGCAATACTTTTTGTGAAATCTTTTTGTTGGCAAGTTGACAGTATACATATTATGAATCTTTACAGATTCGATTTTGCTTGCTTAGATTAAAGCTGCTTTTTCTGGTTCAGACATGACTGCTTTTGTATTAAGAAAACACTTTTCTCTAGAACATAATAATTTGTGGCTTTTTTTAGCGTCCAGGAATTGGGAAGATATATTTTAATCCCAATTAATATTGACTGAAGATACAACTTTATAATCGGTATAATTTAAGATTAACCATAATATTATGTATACAAATAGGAACATTAAGAATGATCTGAATAAAAATATGAAAAACAAAAAAAATTGTACTACACATGTTTTAGACAAATTTTATTTCCTAAGAACATATGAAAGGGACTTGTATTATTGAACTAATAGATACAAAATGCATTTTAAATGGAAATCACTTCGTGACTTTAAAAAAGATCCACGTGCTGGGATAGGGCATTATATATGTCTTTATTATTGATGTATAGGTTTTGATACAATGCCAATAAAATTCAAATGACCTGATCCACTTATAAAAAACTGTCCCTAGGTCAAAAGTTTGAAAAATCAATTTTAAATACTCTTGAAGCACCAAGGTTGGTTTTTTACAAAGATAATTAAATAAAAGTGAAATTTGCCAAGAAATTGTAGAAAACGCAAAATCTTTTCATAATAAAGGTAGCCTATATTTAAAATTGTAATGCTGTTTACTGTTTAACAATTGGATTTTTCTAATATCCCATTTTGCTTACAGAATGTCAAATGTGATATTTGATTTTATTTTATGCTCTGATTGCTGTGGAAATTATTCTTCATTTCTTTTTTTATTAGGAAAAAGATCACAACACCATGGATCCATGGATTTCCTGTACCAAAGTTCTTAAGATGAAGAATGAATCTAGAGAGATTAAACTTTTTGATATCTGCAGATGTGTAAATAGTGGCTGCAGAATTTAAAACTTCTGTACAAATAAATGTGAAAAAGAATTTGTGAAAAAAACTTCCAAATACTCTGTGTATAATGTATGCTAGTATCTTCTCTTAATGTCAAATTTTGTTTTTGGTTACTCTTTTCCAATCCTATTTGGGATTTTTTTTAACATCAATATTAGATTTTCAGCTTTTTGTCACTTATCCTTTTATCAAATTGATCCCAACATTGCTGATCTTGGATTGGATTCGGAAATTTTGGTATAATGTTTTTAAATTGACCAAGAGTCATTGATGATGTATCACAAATAAATATTTGGCATATACACTTTGTATATTTGTTATTAATGAACAAGTAATGACAAGTAATTCCCTATTAATAACTACTAATCATTCATTTAACCTTTTTTCACATTTTCATCACATTGTCGTTATTTGTAAAGGGTACTTTACCTTCATTGATAAGAACTCTAAATTTATTTTTGATCTTTTTATATACATTAATGTACCAGTGTTAGTTTAACATTAGGCCTAGGTTTCTATGTCCGGTTCTTCATTAGTAGTGCTAAAATTGACCCGAGAGGCTGAAATGCCAAATTGAAATTTTGAAGAACCAGTATTACCAAGAACAAACTACAACATTATGAGAAATTAATACAAAATAATACATTACATAATTAGAATTAATATGTTACCTTGTGAAAAAATATATTTGTATTACTTCCTAGATTTTCATTCCAGTGTGCTGAAAATCTAGGAATTATTGCATATATATCTCTTTTTATTTATTTGTTACTTGTATATTATGGTATCAAAAGTGTAGGTCTGAACACTTCTCATGAGCCGTTGTCTGCAATATCTTTGGATACAGGTTTCCAGTGTTCTCTGGTTTTTCCTGGATGGCAGCATTGGTAATGATTGAGCATGGGTAAATGTTATTTTTTTAGACAATTGTTTACTTTATCGTACATAATCTATGTTGATTAAATATGTGTAAAATATAATTATGTAATGACATAAAGATGTAATTTTGTTTTAACATAATATTATGTGAAATAAATAATTTGTACAATTTGATACAGACTTGCTATATTTTTTAAATTTATACACTGCCATCTATAAATTATTATACATGTTTATAATTGGTCATATGGTTAGAGTGAAATTTCAAAAGAAATTGTAAAAAAGTGAAGAATATATTTCTCTGCAAAATTTAAAAAAAACCCAAAAAACTTTGATGATTATAATATAAATATTTGGCAAATATAAATTTGTATAGTTATTTATGGATGTCAGTGTGGTATTCAGATACTGTAAACATAATTTTTTTAAAAGGGGGAATTTTCGCGAAATGGTATTGTTGGTATTTTGCTAGGGAGTTATTTTCGCAACTTCACCCAATCTTGTCATTAACAAAGTTTTATCTTGCTTCATGAGGGCAAGTTTTCGCAATTTTCTCCTATTCACGAAAATTTCCACCACAAAACAATAACCCCCAAGATACTCAACAAACAGCCTGTATGACATGATCAGTACCAGAGTGCTCACTCCGTAAGTGGGAGATTGTGGGTTCGAGCCCCGACTGGGTCTGACCCAAGACTTGAAAGTGGGTAGCGACTTCTTTCGCCAAGCACTCTGCATTATGAAATGAGTCTTGACACAATAAAGAACCCTGCTGTATAATTTCATCAGCACAATGCGCAGCCAAATTTCTGCACCTTCGCCTATAACTGGCGACATCTCGATATAAGTGAAATATTCTTGACTAGGACCTTAAACATCATTACTGGCTGAAATGAAATAATTGTTGCTGGAAGAAATGTACTGTCATAGTCACGAAATGTGTCTTGAAGAAAAAAAGTTGTAAAAGCATATATCGGTATAAACATGGTTTGTGGATGCACATATAGCTGGTGACGTCTTGATATAAGTGAAATATTTTTGAATGGGACGTAAAACCCCATGCAATCCATTTTGTTCATTTAAAGCATGGTGAGGAATCATTTAATGTAGATTTCCTATTTTTAGAAAAACGAGGAATGCCCAGGGGCCATAGCCTCTAACTGCCTAGGTAGGAAATTCAACCTCGACAGATCTTTGTTCTCTTGCTCAAGATTGATAGTTTTCTATGTGTCTTCTAGTTTCCTCCATCATCCTAGAATCGACTGCCTTGAAATTGAAATGAAAGAATTGATTGGATGACAGTTGCTTTAAGTTTTCCTGTGCTCGTTTAAAACACTAACTACCCGGTAGTTTCGCCCCTGTTTCACTAAGATTTTCCTTAACTTAAATCTGCCAAATTTCAAAACAGTTAAAATTTTATTAATTTTGAGATATTCAGGATTTACATTTAGTTTTGACAAAAATATGTATTAACAGTTCCAAAAAAAGATTACCAAAATTTGCTAAATTTAAGTTAAGGAAAATCTTAGCTAAGTAATGATTGTGAAACCGCCAGGGGCTTGGTCTTCATATAGATTTTACCACCATTTTGGTAGCTCTTTTCATATAGTGCTCAATCCGTATGTGGGAGGTGGTGGGTTCGAACCCCTGCCAGGTCTGACCAAGATTTTTGGTACAGCAGGATTAACCTTGCTGCCACACCGACATACATGTCTTATACCAACAAACTGCCGCACTGACATGCATGTCTTCTACCAACAAACTGCCGCGCTGACATACATGTCATTTACCAACAACCTGCCGCACTGACATACATGTATTCTACGAACAAACTGCCGCACTGACATACATGTATTCTACGAACAAACTGCCGCACTGACATACATGTATTCTACGAACAAACTGCCGCACTGACATACATGTCTTCTACCAACAAACTGCCGCAATGACATACATGTATTCTACCAACAAACTGCCGCACTGACATACATGTCTTCTACCAACAACCTGCTGCACGGACACCTGTGACTACGTTTGCATCTTTGGAATAAATTTATTGGCACTTTAAAAAAATATTTTTTTAATCCATTGGTTAAATTATATAGTAACACCTGTGTGAAAAGAACACTCATGAAACCAAAGTACATGTAATATGGAGTTCATAGACAGATGGTCTAATAGACAGGTGGTCTCCATTTAAGAGTTTTGCCACTGATGATGATGATGATGATGGTAATTTTTTTCTGCTGCCAATGATGATAAACCATGATGATTATAATAAAGATGAGAGATTCCCTTGCTGCTATTGCTGTTGATGATGATGTCTCGATGACAATGTGCAGTTGTGCTGCTGCTGATGATGATTATGATGATAATGAATGATGATAATTAGGGGTTCTGCTGCTGATGATGATAATGTCACCATGACGATGATAATAATTATGGTGATAATGAGGGATTTTCTGCTGATGACAAGTTCTACTGCTCATGATGATAAAAAAAGAGATATAAAAGAAAAATAAATCGCAGATAACCTCAACCGTAAATTGTCGAGTTTTCAAAAACCTCGTATTTCTTTAACAAACTCTAGCCCCTTTGCATTGCTCTATGACGTTGGATATACATGTATAAATATCTTTTCATTTTTTCAATTAATTCGTAACAGAAGGTGAAAATAATCTTTCCCCAACACGTATATTTTTGCACAATTTCCATTTTCGCTTATTTCCCGTCGTTTGTTTTGCGAGAAAATTAATACCAAGCGAAAATTAAATTATGCTTATTGTGTTAAAGCGAATATTTCAAAAAACGCAAAAATTTAACTACGTTGATGAATACGCGCGAAATTAAATACGTATACTGAGTATACAAAACCGAATAATGGTGCAATTTCGCCGGAGTAACAAGCAGGGGAAATACAGCTGGTTGTAGCTAGATGATATTTAAGCTTATAACAAACTATTTACTTAACACAAAATCTAAGATTTGTATAGAAAAATATAAATAGATAAAGAGATCAATCTATGTCGTTGGATATCCGACTTTATGAGTAACATTTATATCATCCTTTGAGAGTTCTAATGTTTTAGTTTTTTCATCAGCCCACTGAACTTTCATATTAATTTTGTCAATTTGATTCCGAACTAATAATATGTTCCCTGTTTTCATTTACCAGAAATCGTGCACCAGAAAAGAAAGAATTCACAATAAGAAAACTCGTGGTTTTTTTCACATGTCCGTTCTGCGGTTCTGTACATCGAAGTGAACAGCTGGCTGGTCAGTTTTATATAACTGACATATTGGAACTTTTTGCCTGGATACTTACATTGTATCTAACATCTTGTTTACTTATACATAAATATGCGTAACACGTGGCGTTTACAAAACACATTGGTAATTGTCAAATGAACAGATTAGTAATTATTATTGCTGATCAAATGCATGCTAAATGCAATAAACAGTCACAAAAAACTAAATATCTACATTTCTATTAAGCGCAATAAATCGTGAAAACAGTTCAATTTTGTAGTGTAAATTGTTCAAATAAATCTTTATTGCAGTAATGGGGGAACTTTCAGGAGCAAAACATTAATGTTCTGTGAAATGAAATAATTTTTATTGGTGTAAAGCATATGGTAAAGTACTATATGTCTTATCTTGTCATAGGCTGAATTTCAGAATAACGGACTTAGATGAACTTAGATTACAGTAATATTAGATTTACCAGTTACCTATATTTCTAATTTATTTTTATTTCAAAATGAATTCAAAATTATTGTTGATGATTCTCATTGTTCTGTCACTTCAAGAGGTAAGTAAGTAAGCTTAAATACGTTGACCACATAGTAGATTTGTAGTTCTTCAGACTTTGTTTAGTTTGTTTCAATCGCTTTTTATTTGTAAGCGTCCTCTGTAGCGACCACAAGGACCTACCCCCTTTTTTTTTTTAACTCTACAGAGGTTCTTTAGGGTGTACTGAGACACGGGACCTCGGTTTTGAGTCTCATCCGAAAGACTAGTACTTAGCTTTTTACATCTTTAGTATGGACAGCAGAAAATCATCTCAAAATTTCCAAGCTATGACTGAGGTTCAATCCTTGACTTCGAAAGTGAAAGTACCGCTAATTTGTTTCTTGATATGGAATTATTTGCGCGCTCTATGGGTAACACTGAACAACTGACTAAAACCAGCTTCATTCAAACCGGAGATGGTAAGGCTTTGGTTATTATTAGGCTTTGTGATTGATTTCAGTGACTCAATTTTTTTTTCAAAATCTTTCGCACAATAGAAAACTTGACTCATGTTTTGGTTAGATTTTAAATTAAATTTCAATGAATAGAATGGGAAAGGCCAGTCAATGTATGCCATTTATTCCTAATCAACAGGCCAGTTAGCGATGACCACAAAGCAATGCCTATGACCTAATGACCATCAACTGGTCTGGCCTTTGAAATAAGACTACCATTAATGCAAACTCGTGAAGAAAAGCGCCAAATTATAACAAATCATTGGGTAGCAACGTAAAGGTCACTACAAAGCTGTCCAGGTGTTTGTTCTGAAAAATTAAATTCGACAACTCTCAAAAAACGAGACAAAAATGTCTCAGATCTAAACATGTCAAAGTTGCTAAAGTTAACTGTTTGGTCATGTGCTGATTTTGAATGCCTTATTTTAATAAAAATTCAAAATCAGCACATGACAGTTTGAATATTCTTTTATTTCAAGTTCACTGAAAAAACTAAAACTTTTATGAAACATGGAAAAGGAGATTCGACTTTATTCGTAAACCTGCTCCTTTCGTCATATTTATCGTTGTTTAGATTGATACAATTCTTTTATTTATTTTTTTAAGATTACACATTGCCAGTACAAACCATGTAATTCACAAGTTGACTGCCACGACCTTGAGTGTTGTGCTACTTTCTCTAGAAGAAGGGGCGTCATCAAAAGATTAATCTTGCCTTCCAAAGGAGGTTGTCAGCCACGTCGGTACCAGGGCATTCCGTGTAACGTGACGATGCCACAGGACCCATTAAATCCGGGTATTTATTTGGACTCGTGTCCTTGTATGACGTCATTAGAATGCAGGGACACATCGGGAGATGGTAGAGGGATTTGTATTCCATTTGGAGCCACACTTACACCACACTATACAACTGTGGTTTAGACCTAATTATTTTGAAATAAAATAGAATATATGAAGTTTATGTCACGGTAATAAAAACAATTGGTTTTCCGTTTGCTTTGGGTTTTTTTATATGTGAATACCTTTCCTAAGCCCTTCATGTTGGCTGACCAGTATGTACAATACAGGGTCCGTTTAGGCGATGGTCCACTTATTCGGAGCAGGCCGGGCTGCTCAACCCCTATTACCCGACATTCTTTTGTGGCGTGTGTGCTGTTGTGGGGACCTTTGCATTCTAACTGACATTGCTATAACTACCGAATTTTTAATACACGTAATTCAATGGCCTAAACCCAACTTAGCACTTCAGAATTTTTACGTAAAAACAAGTGGTCGTCCAAAATAAGTAAGGAGTTTTCATGACAACAAGTGATCCCAAATACGCGTTTAATATTTTGTCTTATTTGCTTGTATAGTTAGTGCGTTGGTTCTTGTTCTTGGTTGTATAATGTTTTTCAGCTGCGAATGACATTTTTCTGTAAAATAATTCCTTTTAGTCCTTTTTAGTCCATTTTTCTGTAAAATAATTCCTTTTAGTCCTTTTTAGTCCATTTTTCTGTAAAATACTTCCTTTTAGTCCTTTTTAGTCCATTTTTCTGTAAAATAATTTCTTTTAGTCCATTTTTCTGTAAAATAATTCCTTTTTGTCCAAAAGATCATGCCGCATGCACTAAAATCTGATACATGACAGCTGAACGAGGTCAAATGATCTGAAAGTTGCCTCCCGTGTAGGCTAGGACTTGAAAATAATTGCTTTAAGCTATTGAAAACCAATATTTCTTACGTAGATTTTATCACTCGTTTTCATTCAGAAACAGATTTTGTGCACAATTTTTGTAAAAAAAAAAAAAATCAAATTTTTGAAAATTATGGAAAAACGCAACACAATTTTTTCTATCTTTTATTTTGACACATTGGGTGCTACGGCGTACATATATAACACATTGTCAGGTTTTTTCATGTGTCAATTTGTTTTAATACAATCTGTGCTGAAAATGCATTTTTTGAAACCCACTTTACAAAATTAGTTTTAAATTAAAGTTTGAATCACAGGGGTCTAGAATCGGGATATTTATATCTACCTTTTAAAACGCTTTACGTTTCCGTATTTTATGTGCTTTTCCGACTCGACCAATATTGCATTCCAATTACTTCCGGGATATTTGTTTTCACTAACAACACAACCACAACCCGGCAAGTTGTTTACATAGGGAAAAAATGGTACTCATTTTCCGGATTGCTGCAACGGGTTGACAAATATACAACCTTGCAGCGTTATTACCAATGTAAAAGAATAAAGATGCGCCACCGAGAAGTTATTGAATACCAAAGGCGTTAAACGACAGTAATTAACTGAGTAAGTATATGATATAATGTTGGATATTTTGGAGTTCAATAGTTCCATGTTCTCTTCTTTCTCATAATTGATTTCACGCATGGCAGATGCAGCTGGATAGACAGCAGGTGTGTATCCTTCCAGAGCACCCGACCTCACTTCCTTTTTGCAGTGTACACACCATAAGCAAGTGTGGTACTTTGAAAGTAAAGTGCACCAGTGGTTTCTGCCTACTCACAGGGTCCAGTAAAAATATCCATTTCCAATGTTGAAAACGCCTACATTTTTTCTTATTTTGTAATTCCAATTCCAAAATTGACTGCATAAAAATTGGGAAACTATAGCTAAAGAAAAAAATGACCAAAATCACCATAGTATATAATGTCATGATGACTTTCTGTATCTTATTTTGAATCTTGTCTATTTCTACAGATTAAAAATGAAAAATGGCAGTACCTTTTACCAACAAATTACCAAGACTTCCCAAAGGTTTTCAAAGTGTATTAAAAGATATAGCAAGAGAAGTCCTTAAAAATAAACCAGACAATATTTATGAGTTTGGATCAAGATACCTTGACCAGTGTTTAAGAGTCAGAAATGGTAAGTACCCCTTGCAGCAGTATGTAATTTCCAACTTATTTTAATGATATTATGAATCATTCAGAATATTACGGAATATACATTGTAAGTGTACCAGAAATTGATATATAAAGCCAATAATTTATGTTGGTGAAGATGAAGATTAAACATTTGAATACATGGATATGAATTGTGTTTTAGTCTCTTTTTACATAGAAAAAATGTTGTTACGCAAAATCTCCCCCGGGCAGCAGTGGAGGGCATCTCCCACTTTTAGTCTTTGTATGTTGGCAGGTATGTGAATGTTATTGAATGTAACTTATAAGTGTACAGAAACTGCTATATAAAACCAATAATTTATGCTGGCTAGTAGAGCTGTTTGTATAGTTGCATCTACAATGATAAATCCTCTACAGCGATAAGTAAACAATTAATCAAAAGATAAGTTAATCATGTCCAATAATGCAACATAAAGAGTTTAGTTGAGATTAAGTCAAGATTATTTTACTTGTATTGAGGTAGTCAGTACAGAGTTGGTGGAGAAAACTGGAATGCCTGGAGAAAACCACTTACCTTTGGCAAGCAAATTTTGCAAGCTGATTGAAAACTTTCTTTCACACTCAGAACCACCTGAGTGGGATTGGAACCTTGGCAGTGAGAGGCATTGTGAACCATAAGCACACATTTTAGACAATTTGGCCACCAATGCCTCACAACATAAAGATATATTACTAATAATATTATCTTTATAAGCTTTTATCCCATACACAGGGCACTGACTTATATCATTTATGAAGAGTTGTCTTAAATATTGGTTCCTGTAATTAGTCATTATTTGCATTTGAAAGTATGAAACATTTAATTTGACACTATTATGCTGACAGAAAAATAGACAGACTATTGTTTGCCTGATCTATAATGCTCAAAGACATCAGTTGACTCATGTGGCAAGAAATGTCAAGTGTCCACACATTAGAATGTCTTCATAATCCATAAAAAAGCCAGATGTTACTTAGTCAGTATGTCCTGTGCCAAAAACCACTACAGTCGAACATGTCTGAAAGGCAACCTCTATATAAGGCCCACCTGCATTTAAAGGCCAGTAATACCGGCATTTTGTCCCAACTCTTTATTAATGTTATTTGAACCTCTATATAAGGTCCATTTGTCCATATAAGTCTCTTTTATTGGTTCCTTCATCAGGTTTTATAAACAGATTGGCTATAGCATGAGTTTCTTTAGAGCATTGGTAGGTCTGAAATTTAAAAAATTTATATATTATTTCAGCTAACAGAATTAAAGAAAGATTTGAAAAGATTCAGTTACCGTTTTTGGATTCTTGCATATTTCACAAAGACAGGACAAATTTTGATAAAATGACCAGGGAAGTAGAACGAGCCAAAATCGTACCAAAAGCATATGTTCACAGACTGGCCATGGCTGTATGTTCTTGTAAAAGAAGAAGTAAGTACATGTATAGGCAAGTTATAACTAAAATGGGATGCCATTTCAAAAGTGTCCCCCTCAAAAAAAGCAAAAAAAAAAAAAAAAAAAAAAAAAAAAAGACACAAACCACAGCTTAGCCCCTTGAGCCCGAACATGTGCATGGTTAAAATATAAATAGCCAATGCAACATCTACTCCACCCAAAGATTGTCCAAGTAAAGTTGGATAAAGATCTATGAAATAGTTTTCAAGAAAATGGCAGACAAAATGTTGGCCATAAGAAATAGAGTAAACACTTTATGTCCCATTCACTTCATTTGGATGACATATAGGTAGTTTTTTTTAATTAAAATCTTCTGTTGTAACTGTACATGTTTTGTATTCAATCTTACAACTTGCACATTTCAAAATACCCAGTAGAATTTACAGTAAAATTACAGGCAACAAAACAAAATCGCAAGACCACTCATTCATTTCCTAGGGCCATCCAGACAATCCAGAGACCACTGATTATATTGGGCCATTTCAGTGATTTTGCATTTTTATCAAATTAGATTTTTTTACCAGTCAACCCATCATCTTAAAATTTGATATGTGTTATGTGCTTATTAACATTGCATCATGACAAATATCTGGAGATCAGAGGAAAGAAAAATATCAAAACAAAAAATGAAGCATGGCTTTTAATGTACTAACAGAGTTGAATGGTTAACAGCTGAGCTTTTACAACAGTATGTGTACTTTTAATCCTACCGAAATAACCAGTGCACTATTTCAGTAACAAAAAACCAATGTGATACTCTTAACACCAATATACTACTCCAAAACACCAAATTGTATTAAATGTTCTTCAACAACCATTGCTCTATCCTTTTGGTAAAGTGTCACCTACAAATTAAAAAAACTCATAATTTTTCCAAACTGCTAATGTTATTTTTATTTTTCACAGAAATCAACATCCATGTACTAATGACAGAGAAAAACTTACAGAGTAGATTGACAGATTTGAAAGAAAGAGTTGCCATGGAAACAAGTTGGCCAGAAAATTTAATGGATTATTTACATCGGATATTAACTACAGAAGATATCACATTAAAACAGGAGAGCATATGTAGACTGATTTATGTTTTACATGAAGCTTTGTTTTATAAAAGTTATGATTTATTGACTCGGTCTGCTATTACATCAAATCCTAAAATCAGGCAACATTTTATAGTAAAAAAACGAGAAGAAATTGTTGTTCTAAAACAAAAAGAAGAGAAAGTTACTGTAAAAACTGAAGAAAATGTAACAACAACAACAAAACAAAGTTTACCAGTAACACAAAAACCAGAACAGAAAGCAATGCCAGTCACAAAGAAGAACTTTTTTATAACTGAAGATGATCAGCTGTCTGAAAGTGAAATAAAAAATATAAAAATTTAAACAATCTAAGGATTGGAGAGCTTTGTTATCGGGATATAGCAACAATAAAGATAGATAAAACAAGATTACAGGTAACCATGGTAACCTACTTTATTTACTGAGTTAGGGTAATAAGCATGTTCTCTGTCTTTTGCTGATCACATAACATACTGTAAAGTGACAACAAAAAGAGTAGAGAAGTGGAGCAATGTTTTATGCCCATGTCAAGATTATTTCACTAATGTCAAGATAGTTAGAAGATGGTGGAGGAAACTGGAGTGCCCAGAAAAAATTACTGACCTTCAGTAAGCAAACCAACAAAAAGAGTTACCGGTATATAATGAGGGCAATATAGAGGTAGAAGGAATATTTATTAGTCATTATGCTGCAAAATGAGGAAATAAGTGTTATGTGGGGATATGTCAAATGTCCTTATTTAACCTAACCCTACTCCATTGTAAAAATAATTTTAAAAGGTTCTAAATAAACCAATATCATGAACTATAAATTTGGGTACACAAAACTTGTTCTCGGGTCTCAGGGCTATGGTATTGTCAATCTATTGTAAGTCAAAAAGTCAATACATGTCCTAACTACAAACATTACTGTGAATAATGACTCCCTCTCTCTGTACGGACATTGTAAGATATAATTGCTAATATAAAACTATGATCTTTTGTTACAAAATCTATGAAGTTAATAAGTGTAATAATGGACACACTGACACATCTGGAATTAAGTTGTGTAACACAAAAGTAAAAATATATGCTATTGTTACATGTGCTTGATTACCGTTACTACATACACCATTTTGGTGTTATAAACTGCCATGATCACACATTTATAATACAGTAGTAAAATAAATGCATCACAAATTCAATTTTCAAATGCAAAATTTGGAATGTACCAAAATCTCTATGAATTATTTAACTATTTCAGATCTCAGAAGCAGTTGGTCGAAAAATCAGCAAAAAAAAAAATATCAACTTCCTGTGATTCCCGTACTGATGACTACTATTATTTAGGTAGGTTTATACTGTACTTGTCTGGATGACTAAGATACTAAGGTCTTATACTGATAGTAAGTGATATAGATGTACAGTAAAACCTCATTATAACAACCATTTGTTCAATCAGATTTTGGTGTAAATGCATGTATAAGGGTGTTTGCTAGGTTCCATAACTTTGATATTATCAGTGGCCAAATTCTCAAAATTTGTGAAAATGTAGTCCTTTTGTAGTATTTTTTAACAATTTTCAAAAAGTTAATTTTTGAAAGAATTTCCCAGAAATTATTTGCCAATTGCAATTTTGACTACTATGAATGGAAATCTAGTGTTTGGTGATAATTGAGACAAGACATAAAAGAAATAAACTTTTGGACTCCATATTACTGTGACCACTACAGTACCTCAGTCAGTTGACAATTTGCTCACTCCGTATTTGGAAGGTTGTATGTTCGAACCCTGACCAGGCCTGATTAAGAGTTTAAAATAGCCTTATAGGTAGTGATTGCCCTTTTGCCAAGGACTTTGCATTTAGAAATGAGTCACAGTTCCTTCTCAAGAGACCTTAAAAAACTGATGCCCCTACTTGCACACTGCAAAGGTCAACATGTCTGCTACTTAACCTTAGCTGGTGATGTCTTCATATAAGTAAAATATTCTTGACTGGGATGTAAAACACCATTCAATAAGTGACAATAAGTGACATGATAAATTTATGGAGGGCATTATAACTAGGTTTTACTGTACTGGATTCTGCATTTTTTTCACTTTTTGGCAAATGAATGAGGTTTTATTTATTTAATGAAATTAATAAAACTATCAATGATTAACTATAAAATATTTCTTTTATTCTAGAAAATACTTTTACATCTTGTGTGTTTCAGGTGTGCATTACATTATGTTGCAGTGAGCCTATGGATGGAATGATCATATTTTATGCAAACTTTACTTGAATATTCTGAAATGATTAATACATAAATTTACATTTAATTCATCAATATATTTGAGGCATTACTGTCAGAGCCCGTCTGTTTGTGAGAGTGAAGTTACGTGCTTTTTCCATAGAAAATCAAATAAATTTGAAAAAAAATTGACTTGTGAAAATTACGGTGTTTACACCAGAAGTGATGTCCTTGGTGACGTTTTATGTCATATGCGCAACAGGGTCCACCATTTGCCTGATTTTTCAACATGTTAAATCCCCATAGCTATGCTAACTACGGATGCGCATACAGATTTCCTGTTATGACTAGGTTCATGTAAGTGAATGTTATCAATTTTTATTCAGATTTATTTGATTTTCTATGGAGCGTAACTTCACTGTCACAAACAGACCGTCTCTGACATGTAATTGATCAATAAACCTGCATGTAATTGTTTATTGTGTGTATTTACAGGTAATCCACTGATACTCTACTTTCATTTTAGCATTAATGCCAATCATGATATATTTATTTTAAAAGTATTTGTGATTTTTTTATCTCAAACAGCATCAGACTTAAGAGAAAATCTTGGAAATCGTTTTGAACTAAAAGTTTTGTCAAGACAGTACAGTAGAAGGTAAGACAATTTATTTCTTGGTCAATTTCCATGATTTTTCACTGTAAAATGTAAAATTAGTTTTACTTAAAAATAATTGGAAAAGGGAATGTTTATGTTTTCTTGAATGTTATTTTTGAAAGGAACTACAACTTATTTTGAATTTATCATGAAAGTTTTTTTAAAAATTGCTCAAGAAATAAACTTGAAGTAATTTTTAAGAAATACATGTACTATATGGTTTTATATGAAATAAAGAAGTATTTTACAAAGTGACCAAATGCTTTTAGTACATGCATGTACATGATATAAATGTATTGAAGGACATCATTTTCGATATTTTTATCATGATTAGTGTTAAAGATATAAAAAGACTCAGATTCAAATCAGAGCCCCATGGGCCTAAATGCTCACCTGAGGGTATATCATATATCTCATGCATAGGTTCAATAATTACATTAATTAAAGAGAACACCCAAATTTTCAGCAGACTGTTGATAAAATAATATATTGACATGTTTAGATACAGACAAACCTCTCTATAAAAGCTACTTAATAGAAACAGCAAAAGTGGCCTTTGTGGGCAGATGCGTCTTATATATAGGTTGAAATAACATGAATAAGGAGCAATTTGGATATTTTTTTCTGGCCTTTAAAAGCAGGTGGCCCTCATATAGAAGTGACCTTTAAGACAGGTTACAATCTACTGTAATTGTACATTTAGTTGTGTACTAATTTTGCTTATTTTAAGGTTGAACTTTTCCATGAAAAATAAAACACCTTGGAGAAAATATCTGTATCAGAAAATCCCTTATTTGCCATCAAACGACAAAATTAATCCCTGCCAAATGGTCAAGAGTTATAGAAATTGCAAAAAATTGAATATGCTAGTATTATATTTTTCAAGATTTAGTAAATTGTAATAATTCGTTATTTGTTATTTCAGACAAAGTTCTCTCAGGAAGCACAAACATAAATCTGTTCTTAATGGCGGCCATTGTCGTTATTGTGGCACTGCTTTCCGTGGACTTAAAAACAGTGGCGTTTGTGTTCATCATCCTGGATATATTGTGAGAAGTAAAAATTACGGTAAATTTAAATTCTTAAACCACTTTTATTATGTTAATTTTTATACCAGTGAAATTTAATTTCTAAAACAATTTTTATTATGTTAATTTTATTTTACCCAGCCTTATAAATGATTAATATACTTCTCTTCTGTCATATATTCATCTGTCCATCCCTATATTCTGACCACTCATCTGTCCATCTGTGTTCTTACTAATCATCTGCTCTTCTGTCCATCTTTGTATTCTGACCAATAGGTTCTGTATCAACCAATTTTAGCTTGTTTCTTTTTTCTTAATGGGTCCATAGACAATTTGAAGTTTCTCTGTGAATTGTTACTATTGTGAAGCATGGCTGAAGAACACATTTAATGGACATCTAATTTTACTTGTCCAAGCCTGTCTATTCTATAGACAGATCACAACCCTATTCACCGCCAGGTTAGAATTCCACTTTGGACAGATTCTAATGTGAGAAAGTTTGTCAGTTCACTTGCTGAATGTCAGTATTTTGTCTCTTGGTACTCTGGTTTGCTCCAGTATCCTAGAGTGAGTGAGTGAGTAATGGTGTTTAACGTCCCAGTCAAGAATATTTCACTTATATCGAGACGTCGCCAGCTATAGGCGAAAGTGCAGAAATTATGCCTGTGCGTTGCGCTTATGGCATTATACAGCAGGGTTCTTTAGCGTGCCAAGCCCACCGTGACACGGGACCTCGTTTATTTTAAGTTCCCATCTGAAAGAACCGTGACTTTCATTTCGTAATGCCAAGTGCTTGGCGAAAGAACAGTCACTACCCACTTTCAAGTCTTGGGTCAGACCCAGCCGGGGTTCGAACCCACGACCTCCCACTTACGGAGCGAGCACTCTACCAACTGAGCTACCGCAGTGGTCCAGTATCCTAGAACTGACCACCTTAATATAAGAGAAAGAATATTGACTTAGGCGTGAAACACCAGCACTCAACTCCATTCTGTTCCTATCAGAACTTATTCTAGTTTTAAAATACTGTACCCAGTTATGTATGTTTTATCTTTCAGAATCACAAAAGAAATGGACATGTTGTGGTTCTAAACCTAAAGATGACACCGTTATTGACCATTCAGAAAGTTGGTATGTACCAGTATACAATTGCTACCGGTATCCCATGTAAATTTTTTATCCAAAATTTTATTATTTTACTCATGAATTTTAATCAACAGAAGTTATTGTCTTGTTATGATGAAAAATGAATGAAAAAAAGTTCTATAGAATGACCTTGCATCATGGTCAATTTACTTTTTATGTTATGTCTATACATTAGATGTTTTCCTGCAACATGATGATCATGATGATGACAGAATGAGGTTTTACGTCCCAGTCAAGAATATTTCACTTATATAGAGACATCACCAGTGGAGAAATTTTAACCTTTGCAGTGCTCCAAGGGCAATAGTCCGTGGGCTAGGTGGACCCACCGTGCACCCCCCCCCAGGATCCTCCGACACCACTTTTTTCTGGTACCTTAGGATGTTTAGTAATGGAATCGGGATGTTTCCCAGAAATAAGTTGGGATGCTCTTCATGAGAAACTGCAATATTTAAGAGTACCTGAAAGTTTTCAGTAAATTTCTCTATTAAGGGTAGGGGGATGTTTTTATCTTTGTTTTCAATATTATTATGCAGATACAGATCATATTTGGTACCATTGTAAAGGGAATATGTTCAGCTTTTATAAAATACAAAGTTGGTTGATATAGCTGCTTCTATGTCGTCACCATCACGTCATAAACACAAGTATTGAGGAAAAACGCTATAAAATCGTGTCAATTTATCCTTTATAAAATCATTTCTGTACAACATAATAAAACACATTAAGACAAAGTATGTTTTCCATTTACTTAATGAATTGTAGTTATAAATGATCATATATTCTCATCTTCGATAAAAGACCCCACTCTATTAGAAAAAATATATTAAAGATAGCCATTTTTTAAAAAATGATCGAAACGGGGTAGGGGAACCTTTTTAGCTTTGTTGTCGATGATATTATGTAGATATAGATCATATTTAGTATCATTGTAAAAGGAACAGCTTCAGCTTTTATAAAATACAAACTTGATTGGTGTAGCTATTACTGTGACGTTTCTATGACGTCATAAACTCAATTTTTGAAGAAAAACGCTATTGAATCATTTGAAATTATACTATATGAATTTATTTCTGTACCACCCAATAAAACACATTGATACACTGAATGCTTTTCATTTACTTCATAAATTGTTGTTATAGATGATCATAATTCTCATTTTAAAGAAAAGACGCCACTCTGTTATGAAAAATATATTGATTTAAAGATACCCTTTTATTTAAAGTTGATGATGATGATGATGATGATGATGATGATGGTAATGATGATGATGATGATGATGATGATGGTGATGATGGTCATGATGATGATGATGATGATGATGATGATGGTCATGATGATGATGATGATGATGCCGATGATGATGATGGTCATGATGATGATGATGATGATGATGTTGTTGTCCTTCAAGCTGGAGTTGTGTTGTAATACAAGTTAAACTAGTATTTTTTGTCTTTTATTAACACAATGGCATTAATACCTACACTACAGGTGAGTTGATAATCAAAGGGATGAAATAAAAATGAAATGACTGGAATTAATGTTGTTTTTGTAGGTGTAACATGACAGATGTACATCATTTCACTCCACAACAACCATACAATAAAACAGGTTCTAAATCCAGGGAAAGGTGCATTAAAGACAATTTTAGAAAACTTGTTTGTTCAACAAATTGCAATAGCTCAGGAGATGTATTATATGCATATCTTGAAATGTTTCATGTTTAACCAAAGAACTGCTCAGATATATTCCTCATAGAAACAGAATTAGAACAAAAGCATTAGCATGGTCACAGTTTCTTGCTCACCTATACAAGCACAATACAACATGCGTTACATCATACCATCAGGGTTCAAAATTATGTTTTGTAATGGAAGGTCCAGGACTTTTGCCTTTATTTTTGGCAGGTCCCACATCAAGTGTTTTAAGTCCAATATCATCATTGAACGATTTATGTGCAATTATGTTTTATGTGAAAAAATAGTATTATCCTAGTAAAAAATGGCAGGTCAATTGAAACTTTAAGTCACAGTTTTAATATCAAGGGTGCCAATGTAAAATCAATAGGTCCTGGACCTCAGGTCCACAATTTCACAGTTTTAATATCAAGGTTCCCAATGTAAAATCATTAGGTCCTGGACCTCAGGTCCACAATTTTACGGTTTTAATATCAAGGGTCCTAATGCAAAATTAATAGGTTCTAGACCTCAGACCTGGGGATTTTTTAACACCTAGCCATACTTCTAGTATAAATGTCCTGTGGTTAAAATATTTTAATTTACCGGTACAGTTTTGTAATGGACCAGTTGGACAGGTGAGCTACACTGTTATTTTGAAAGCCCTTGTTTTTTATATGCCTTTATTTTATATTATATTTAGAGCTCTCAGTAGAACAAGAAAGATCACTTGTACATCTAGTCTCTCACAAAACTTTAACACCCATGCTGGTAATCGAGATCAGTATTATTTTTGTCCTCCCTACAAATAAGCTAGAACTCCAGGTTGTTTAATTTGTTGTGTAGATAAGACAGGCTGTGATCTGTGATGATTTTAGTTATAGCAACATGGGTTTAATTTTGGCGGTAATTTCTTTGGCATGAAATCAGCGAAAATTTTACTCACAAGATTTTACGAATACTGTTTTCTACTTTGTAGATTATATAATACAGTGTATTTAACATTTCCTTATATTAAGGACACTAAAGTTATCACACTTTGTAGATTATGACCTGTGTAAAAAGACCACATAGGGTTCTAAACAAGGGGTCTTAATAGACAGGTGGACTTTATATTTTAGTCACCAATGTGAACAATTGATGACCTGTGTCTAAAGACCACCTAGGGTTCTAAACAAGGGGTCTTAATAGACAGGTGGACTTTATATTTTAGTCACCTATGTGAACAATTAATGAACTGTGTCTAAAGACCACCTAGGGTTCTAAACAAGGGGTCTTAATAGACAGGTAGACTTTATATTTTTAGTCACCAATGTGAACAATTAATGACCTGTGTATAAAGACCACCCAGGGTCCTAAACAAGGGGTCTTAATAGACAGGTGGACTTTATATTTTTAGTCACCAATGTGAACATTTAATGACCTGTGTATAAAGACCACCCAGGGTTCTAAACAAGGGGTCTTAATAGACAGGTGGACCTTATATTTTAGTCACCAATGTGAACAATTAATGACCTGTGTATAAAGACCACCCAGGGTTTTAAACAAGGGGTCTTAATAGACAGGTGGACTTTATATTTTTAGTCACCAATGTGAACATTTAACGACCTGTGTATAAAGACCACCCAGGGTTCTAAACAAGGGGTCTTAATAGACAGGTGGACTTTATATTTTTAGTCACCAATGTGAACAATTAATGATCTGTGTATAAAGACCACCAAGAGTTGTAAACAAGTATTCTTAATAGACAGGTGTTTTTTTTATATTTCAGTCACCTATGTGAACAACTGATTTTTTTTTTTAGCTTAAGAGATTTTTTACCAAAGTATTTTCAGGGTAAATAGGTTATACACCAGGGATTATCTCCCATTTCTACTCTGTGCCATGTTTCTATATGTGTGTTTATGTGTTGAGGGACAGTATGGAGAATCTCAAATATCCATCTAGAAATTAACTCATATATAATTCTTCATACTCATCCCTCAACAAAAATATATATGTATGTATACAGTTAGACCTGCCTTGGAGGACACCTCTAAATAGGGGCACCTGTGGTTAAAGGCCAATACAATTTATTATAATTTATCCTGTTTTGGCCCATATATGGGGGCCACTGGTCTGTTGAGGTTACTTTTACTAGTTCCCTTCATGAACAGGTCTGACTGTATATATATGTACATTATTTACTTCTTGTTGATATGCATATGTGTTATGTGTGTGTAAGATATATATGATATGTACTTGTGTCAAATATATATATATAAAGTTTATACATCAGGGTAATTTATATACACTATTTATAGGCGACAGACATTTTGGTGACAATAAAAAGGTCATCTGTAGATATCTAGATGTAAAGGAGGATATTTTGGTCCATTTTAGGGCAAGTTTACACAGAACATATACCCTTATGATACTTACATAAAATAATGACTTTATACACTTGGATTAAAGACCAATTTACCATTTTCGCTCAAAATGTTTATAAACAGGGTTCTCTGCTGTACCACTTGATACCCTCCTAACATTTGTGTGGAAAAATTGTTTCCACTGGATATGGAACCATAAATGTTTATGTTTTCCCATAAAAAGGATATTTTTTGGGAAATTCATGATAGTCCGGTCTGTTAGCAACATAAATATGTACAATTGTGCAAAGTATGATACCAACATGAAACTTTCCATGAATATAGTTTGTTATGTCCTTAACAAAATTAGATATAGACCCAATCTCAAAAAGTCTCTGATTTCCGGTATGACGTCATCACTATTCATCCTTTATACAAGAAACTTCTTTAATTGTCATAAATTAAGTGTGGGCAGATGTGACTTACTTGGCGGTTTACAAATGCATTTTTATTGACATATATATAGATAATTACAATTTCAACACATAAGAATAAATATTTTAATCCAATTTTACACAAATTATTCAGTTTTTGCAAATTTTAATACCGTTGAAGTACTACAAAGTATTATAATATATTGTTTTGCATAGCTAATTTCACCTGGTGATTACACAAAATACCCTTGGCTGTAATACTTATTTCTCAAAAATAAAAAATAAATAAATAAATAAAATAAAAAAATTATTAGTCAATCAATTCATTAGTTAATTAATTAACAATTTAATAATAATAATAAACAACGAAAAATATCCATCATTGTCATACATGGCGCACAACAATTTCAGTGAATCTGATCTCAATATTTACTATATTTGCCACATATTAATTGCTACAAATTTTAACCTGTCTAGACCTTGTGTATCTGTATAATAGAAACTGGAGACAATGTTGTTAATGTCAAGAAGATTTAGCCAAATCTCTTGTTTGCCCTGCCAATAGTAAAAGGTATGATAAGGGGCTGGATATAGAACATTGTCACGAGACCTCGAGCAATGTGCAGAAATATGTCTCCTAGCAAGTACCATAGTTTATTTTTTAAACCGTTTTGATGATGGTAATGGTATAGATGAAATTTATAAATAACTCCGCAAAATTTAAAAAATCATGTGGAAATAAATATGATTTTTGAGAGATTAAAAATGTTGTCACGATCTGATACAGTGTTAGACACAAGGAAAGTAAGCATGCGGTCAGTTTTGGTCACGTCTTCAACAAAATATATTTGATTCTTTTGTGAAAAACATGATGAATTCAACAACCTTGTATCGGCTCAGACTCTAGGAATAGATAAAGGGTTTGCTTTAATTTCCTGCTTTGAAGCTAGGGGATAAAAAATTCTTGCTTAAAGTGAGGATGATATGATCGCAATTGACACATAATATCACAAAGTGTGTCTAATGGGTCTCTATAATAGGCTATGGAAAGTACAAGAAACTTGTTAAAGTGAACAAGACTTCGGCAGTCTTGTGTAAGGCATAGCTACTATGGATGTTTGCCCTTGATCATGTTAACTATGCTAGGTGGTTAGATACCATTTATTTTCAAAACACTCAATGAACTTAACATTAGACATCCAGCAGTATTTGGAATGTTCAAGAAAGGGCACTTTGTCACTCAGACAACTGTTTGACCGTTTTCTGCCATGTTAGATGGCCAAGCACATGAACAAATTAACAGAAATGTCAAATCAGAAGGAGGAGCTATAGAATTACTTAGAAATCCACAAGCACTGCTACAATGGATGGTTGCTGGGCCATTTCTGAATTTGAAACAGAAGCAGGACTGGATATACCAGATGACGAATACCAGAACCATCACGAGGTTTTTGATAAAAGATTCCAAAACCATGTTTTAAAAGTTGAAGAGGTAATGCCTAATAAAGGAATCCTTTCGAAGAAGGTTCTCTCTGCTACCAGTTGCTTATTAAAGAATTGTAGATTAAAAAGCCTGTGATTCCGTAAAAACAGCCATAAAACTCGGGCAAACCTACTTTTTGTCATATTACAGAAACCGAGC
Source organism: Anadara kagoshimensis (assembly GCA_021292105.1). Lineage (NCBI taxonomy): Eukaryota > Metazoa > Mollusca > Bivalvia > Arcoida > Arcidae > Anadara > Anadara kagoshimensis. The sequence continues at coordinate 11,515,759 of CM037862.1, forward strand.
AGTTGGAGGGAAACATCCATCCATGATGTCATTAAAAGAAACAATATTCAGCTTTTCAGAAAAAAACACTACCTTAGGAATGAACAAAGGAAATGCAAAAATGTTTTCATTGAGAAAAGACTGCCAAGTTTTTCTCGTCTTTTAATTGCTTGCCAAACCAGACAAGGCGATCTTAGCGATTTTTTCAGTCACGAAAATCATCCATATCTACCATTTATATCTGAATATGAAAAAATAAGAAAAGGGAATAAATCAGCTGTTTGAGTTGCCAATAAAACTATGGTAAAACTGAATTTACTACTCCAGAGGCATCTGTTGTTATTATTGACGGGCCAGCAATTGTTCACATGACAAAACCTAAAACCATGTGTAGTTTCAAAGACTATAGCAAGAATGTCTTTCAGCCCCTTATTTTGACTTATTTAAGAATGCTGATACAGTGGATATCATTTCTGATCGGTAACTTGAACATAGTCTTAAATCTGAGACAAGGGAACGACGGGGAACAGGAAAAATCAAAGTGTCACCAACCACAATAATACCAAAAGACTACAATGCATTTCTGGAGGTTGACAGAACCAGGTAAAAACTTGGTAAAAAGCTGGTAGCAGAAGTTTTATTAAAGATGAGATATTGAAAACAAGGTAATTGTATGCACATATCTTGATGAAGTTATTTCGTCAAACACTTGACACTTCAGCTTCATCACCTTGTGGGCAAAAGAAGGCTGACACGAGGCTCTTATTACATTCCAAGGATGCAGCAAGTATTTGGCACGATAAAATTCTCATAAGAACAGTCGACTCTAATGTAGTTTCAATAGCACTGTATGCATTTCATTCGTTAAATGTAACAGAACTATGGATCGGAATTAGTACCGGAAAACACAGGCGGTATTTGCTAATACATCAGTACTGTCATACACTAACTGCTCCTCAGTTTTATTCCGACATGCATTTACTGGATGTGAGACTGTGTCTTCATTTGTTGGACGTGGTAACAAAACAGCATGGGATGGGTGGGAAGTTGTTTCTGAACTAACATTTCTGTTCATGACTTTGTGTAGCTGTCCACATGAAATATCTAATCAATTATTTACCTTGCTTGAAATACACATTGTCTTGCAAGTTCATCTGAATTGTAAATGAATGTTGCTAATTGTAAGTCACAAAAATGAATCGTGCAATCGAAAACATACCCCCGACAAAAGCAGCTCTTTTGCAACATTCGAAGTAAGTCATTTTGCAAACAGGTTTTATCTGGAGTCAATGTCTTGTGAGAATGCCAGAAATGCCAGATTTATGCTGCTGGGGTTAGAATAAAACCGATGAAAGGTTTGTTCCCTTGTGGACAGATCTAGCTGAAGTTCTCGTCACTGCTAAGAACTTATACACTGTTATTGCAAAGTAAGATGTGCAAAAAGATGTAAATGCATCAAATCTTCTTTAAAGTGCATACATTTGTGTGGCTGTAACCCTCAAGAGGATGATAATTAGTATGGGATTAGCCATGTGGAACATAATCTTTAGTTGCTAAAAGTACTGGTTTGTCTAGTTATCTGTTTTACCTGCTTCAATGCTTACATTTTCTAACTATAGGTTCTTTTATTCATACTTGTGATATTTGATAACTATAATAGGCAAAATCATTCCAAAAACTATGTCTTTGTCAGGGACAGAATTGTTTTATTAGAACAAATTGATTAGAATCTCGCGCATGCGCATCTATTTAAGTCAATATTTTTAATGGTTAAGGAACATCATTTTGTACTATTAAACTTTGTCAAAGAAGTCTGCATTTTCTATCGAAATACAATAGTCGTAAACAATTATTAACTTTGCGGCAGCCATTTTGAATTATGACGTCATACTAAAGTATAGGAAGTACCCAGATACAACCAGTTTAAAATTTTGTTAAAAATAACTTTGTTTAACAATCCTGAAAACACTCTATAAAGCGGAAAAAACATGCTCCCAGATAGCAAACATATGTTGGGCCAACGTTGGCCCATTGTTGTTGGGTTTGTTGGCCCTACGTTAGCTGCCATCATTGGGCCAATGTTATCTTGCTCATCGGGCCAACGTTGTACCCAACATAAATGCCAACGATGGGCCAATGTAAACTGCCAACGATGGGCCAACGTAAGTTGCCAATGTTGGGCCAACATAATCTTGCTCATCGGGCCATCGTTGTACCAACCATAAATGCCAACAATGGGCCAACATAAACTGGCCAATGTTGGGCCAATGTAATCTTGCTCATCGGGCCATCGTTGTACCAACCATAAATGCCAACAATGGGCCAACATAAACTGCCAACGATGGGCCAACGTAAGTTACCAATGTTGGGCCAATGTAATCTTGCTCATCGGGCCATCGTTGTACCAATCATAAATGCCAACAATGGGCCAACATAAACTGCCAACAATGGGCCAACGTAAGTTGCCATTGTTGGGCCAACGTAATCTTGCTCAGCGGGCCATCGTTGTAACAACCATAAATGCCAACAATGGGCTAACATAAACTGGCCAATGTTGGGCCAACGTAATCTTGCTCATCGGGCCATCGTTGTACCAACCATAAATGCCAACAATGAGCCAAAATAACCTGCCAATGTTGGGCCAACGTTATCTTATTTATCTGGTATCGTTGTACCAATCATAAATGCCAACGATGACCCAATATAAGTTGCCACCATTGGACAAATGATGGCAGCCAATGGTGGCCCTTCATTGGGCAGACAGGCAAGATATTTTAGGACAACTTTGTTGCCATATAAGGACGATACATCCAAATTTGAAACATGTTGGCGATAAAATATCTGTCAATACTGCCCCAGCTTATCTGCGAAAATCATTTTTAATTTCTTTGAATTTTAAAAGTAACGATGATCCAGTAAGATCCAGTGACAATTACAAAGACAGTGAAAACATATATATCCTAATTATGTTAAATGTCTCCAATGAAATGTCACAGATGCTGGTTCAATACTAACAATATTTCTTTACAATAATTTAAGGTACACAAATTTGACATAAATTTAACTTTATTAATATGCAAACAGAACCAAACAAAACATCATTACAAAGTAAATACTATACAGATTATCACAAAACTTTTAAAGTGTCTTTTTCTCAGTTCTACAGTTATTGATCTTGGTTATTATTTTATTATCTAAATCACATATCTGATTTATTTTTGTTTATCCTGTTTTTTCTGCCACCATTTCTATCGGATGCAAATCTGAACCAGACTTTTGCAGTTTTTGCAATTTCATTTTCTGTCGCACTTGCACATAATCTCTCTTTCTAACAGTTTCTGTAATTAAGATCGAAATTATTTGTATATAAGTTGCTGTTAAATGACATGAAACAACTATATACACTACCATCTCTAAAAATATGCAGGTATTTTTCTATTCGATATGTAATCTTAGTCTCGAAATAATATGTACAGTACAGACCTGTCTAAAGTTTAACACGAAGCTAAGAAATACGTGCCGAGTCGGCTCGATTCCTCGTTACCTGTATCTTTAAAGTTTCTCGAATGCAGTTATCTATATCTGTGCAGGTTTTCGACAACTAGTTATCCATATCTCAACACGTCAGCAGTCAAGCTTCTGCTCCTTTTCGTTAGCTCATTGTTTAACTTTCAACAGGTCTGTACTGTAGTTTGGGTATTTTGCTACATCGAAGGGTTTATGACCAGTTTATTTAAAATGTACATGGACGTGCATATAAACATGGAAAATTAAATAATTTTTAAATGACTCATAACAGAAAATAGATAAAAACATAAATAAATAATTAAATAAATAAATAAATTAATTAATCAATGTCTTTTTGAAAAATATAATTCATTATGGTAACATAGTTTGTTTTATACATGTACCTCAAAGATTTACTAATACTGTATTAAATTCAGTTGAGTTGAGTTAAAATACTTAAAATCAGGAATATTATGGCAGTGAAGTTAATATGTTCACATTTATTGAATTAATTAATCAATTGGAAAATATCAATGGCCTTGATCACGTTTTTTTTTTTCACAATCAAAAATGTTAAATAATCTAAAACGAAATTCTAAAATAACTTGAGGAAATATAGGCCACTTGAATGCACACATTTTACAATTGCATCTTAAAATAAAGATATAATTATAATCAATTGGAGAATTTCAAAGGAAATGTTACAAATTTATGTTATAAAAATGTTCCTCCAAATAATTAAAACAACTTAATATGTACACATTCATGCCCATGGGGTTACAATTTCTTTACAATGAAAGTGCTAAAACAGGTGTTCAAGACCGGTGTTTGACATTACAAATGTGTGTGCGTGTGTGTGTGTGTGTGTGAGAGAGAGAGAGAGAGTGAGAGAGAGAGATACTCTGATGAAAAACATTAAAATCAAATTGGCATCAGGTCACTTTGGATTTTCGACAAAAAGTCTTTTAAACAGATTTTTATTAGCAAATAGCATAGGCGTAGGAGGGTTTTGTATATTGGGGGGGCCAAACCGAAGCTATGTCTTATGTCGTGCCGCAGGTACGACCTATGGCACGAGGCGGGGAGAGTATGAGAGGGGTGCTAAACCCCTCGCATAGGTGGGGGTCCGGGGGGCCTCCCCCGAAAATTTTCAAAAAATTCCTGTCTAGACGCATTTTCAATGTATTGTGCATTGTTTGATAGGTTTAAAATGCTGCGATATCAAGGCAAGATTATATAAAATAACCGTATGACACAAGTTCCATAATCACCCTCTCATTGGAGATGGATATCAGAGGCTGATCCAGAATTTTAGAAAGGGGCGTATAAGGTGAGATTTGAAGGCTCGAACCTTCTAGGGGGGTTCGGGGGCATGCTCCCCCGAAAAATTTTGAAAAAGTGGCGCAAAAATTCTGCATTCTGGTGCAATCTGAGCTGAACAATATGTATTATTAGCGACATAAAGGGGGGTGCGTATTCCCCCTACGCCCCCTGCTGAATCCGCCACTGGATATGGGGTACCCCGGAAAATTTTGACGCCCTTTTACAAGTATAATGATGAAATTGATAATTGATTGGTTACCAGATGGACATTTCCTGTTAAAGCTCTTGTTTTTGTTTTTGTTTTTTTTAGCACGATACAAAATTTCACACAATATATTGCGGGGGCCTGGCCCCCCCTTCTCTGACATTGGGGGGCCCGGCCCCCGCTGCCCCCCCTGCTCCTACGCCTATGAATAGTATATTCACGTTAACTTAAGTTACTGCAAACCTTGTGAATATAATTATGCATATTTGCAGATTGACGATGGTGTTAATTAGGGCATTAAACCATTAAAATAAATTTCAATTCAGTAAATCTGGGGTTCCTATCCTTACATCAAAAAGTTTGTTATTACAAAGCTTGACTGGACAAGTAGCTGAATATAATACACATACATACTTTCATATTGAGAGAGAGAGAGAGAGAGAGAGAGAGAGAGAGATTTATTTATATAGTATAATAAAATTATACTTACATAATTAAATTAAACTTCAGTCTTTACAAGAGAGTACTACTAATATTTGTCTTGGTAATACTGTTGTCCAGGTCTTCTTTTAAACTTTAAAACCATCTTAGGTAAAGTTATTACCATCAAAACCTGTCCACTTAGTATTGGTTAGATGACAATAAGAAAAATCTTTATGAATAAGAAGGGGGTGGAGTGGAGCACAGCCCTTTCTTATTCATGAAGATTTGCCTTATGTCATCTAACCAATTTAGACCACACTTTCAACATGACCCAACTGGGATGAAAACCATTAACCCAGCTGTTCATTCAAAAAGCTCACCTGTTTGAGAAAAAGTAGAGGAAGTTGGTTTTTTTAAGGTTGTAACAAATATAACTAAAAACCTAACTTTTGTGATGGTCGATATTCAAAACGAGTGACCAAGGTGTAGACTACATCCCTTTGATGATTTTAATTTTTTCGCATTCCTTTAGGCTGTTTTATTCAAATATAAGCATGTTTATCTATTTTAGCAAATTAACTAACAAATAAAATATTAATTATTGATATAATTAACAAATATGGTTTTGGGCACAGACGCACAATCGTAAAATTAAAGCCACAATTTTGACTAGAGTGAAAAAAATCATTATAATTGAAAACTTGACCAGAAAAGTGATTGAAAACCACCAAGCTCGAAAACACGCACATGTAATTCAGAAATTACACATGAATTACATGTGTCATTAAAAAACTCCTTATTTCAGTATAAATTTTCATGACGTCATTGTGAATAAGAAAATCCTATTTTTTTTTAAATGTGAAAGAATTTTGACAATATTAAAAAAGATATCAATTAAATTTTGTGAAAAATGTCTTTATCAATGGTATCAAAGGCAATTCTTAGTGATTCAATGGTATCTGTTGAATTTATCAGTGTACTGTATTTATGATTTTTTTTTTGTATATTTTCATTTAATCTTTTAATTGATAGACAAAATGTATTTTATTTCCTGTAAATAATTTATCAAAAATCATAACAGTTACTTTAAGTTAGGACTTATACCATCAAAGCATGTACAAGCCATGCATAACGTTAGCGTCCATTTGTACTACTTGGTCCTAAATGCATCCTTGGGAAAAAGAAATGTGGAATTATGCCCCGTTTGTTGGCAAATGTGGTAAGAACAACAGTTTTTATGTTTGGGCATGGATTAGGATGTTTGTTTACCATTGGCCCATTGTTGGTCCAATGTTGTCAGACCAACAGTTATAATTCATATGTTGGCCCATTGTTGGTCCAATATTGTCAGACCAACATTTATAATCCATATGTTGGCCCAATGTTGTCAGACCAACAGTTATAATTCATATGTTGGCTTGGTGTTGTCAGACCAACTGTTATAATTCATATGTTGGCCCATTGTTGGTCCAATATTGTTAGACCAACATTTATAATCCATATGTTGGCCCATTGTTGGCCCAATGTTGTCAGACCAACAGTTATAATTTATATGTTGGCCCATTGTTGGCCCAATATTGTCAGACCAACAGTTATAATTCATATGTTGGCCCATTGTTGCTTTAATGTTGTCAAGCTGTCAGTTAGAATCTGTTGGTCCCATGTTGGCCAGGTCCCATGTTGGCCAAATGATGTTTAACCGACAATTACTACTCATATATCGGGCCAATTTTTGTTCAATGTTGTTTAACCAACTATTCGAAATTCTATGTTGGTCTAATGTTGGCCAATGTTGTCACCAATAAGAATTCCTATTCAATCCATGTTGTAATTCCTATGTTGGTTCACCAACAGTAAGAATACCTATGTTGGTCCAACGTTGGCCCAATGTTGTTTACCCAACTGTTAGAATTCTTATGTTGGTCTAATGTTGGCTCAATGTTGTTTAACCAACAGTAATAATACCTATGTTGGTCCAATGTTGGCCCAATGTTGTTTAATTAACAGTTAGAATGCCTATGTTGGTCCAATGTTGGCCCAATGTTGTTTAATTAACAGTTAGAATACCTATGTTGGTCCAACGTTGGCCCAATGTTGTTTTACCAACTGTTAGAATTCCTATGTTGGTCTAATGTTGGCTCAATGTTGTTTAACCAACAGTTAGAATACCTATGTTGGTCCAATGTTGGCCCTATGTTGTTTAACCAACAGTAAGAATACCTATGTTGGTTCAATGTTGGCCCAATGCTGTTTAACCAACAGTTAAAATACCTATGTTGGTACAATGTTGGCCCAATGTTGTTTAATTAACAGTTTGAATACCTATGTTGGTCCAATGTTGGCCCAGTGTTGTTTAACCAACCGTTAGAAATCCTATGTTGGTCCAATGTTGGCCCAACATTGTTTAGCCAACGCCAACCATACAACAATATGCCAACGTTGGCCCAACGTTAGTCTGCTATCTGGGCTATATCCACTGAAATGTGATATTTTCAACTGTGTTACCTTTTGGGTGGCAGCCATTTTGAAAAATGACGTCATACGAAGAAATATGGTGCGAGCAAGTTGGGTCTATATCTAATTGTGACTGCAATAGTGCCAACTAATATTCCTGTAAGTTTCATGCTGGTATCACATTTTGCACAATCTATGTGCTAACAGACCGGACTATGAAGTAAACATTCTCAAAAACATCCCACACTAATGTTAAGGGGTGTTGATCACAGTTGTACAGTGACTCACTCCATTTGTAATAATTATACTTTGTAACTCAAATGCCCTGTTTGTTGTCTTCCCAATTTTTAGCTCACCTAAGTAAATGCTCAAGTTTATCTAATGCAATACTACCTCATCTTTTATTCTCTTCATCCATTGTTCATTGTCTGTAACCATTTTATTTCAAACAACTTCTCTAGACACAGTGAACCAATGGCAATGAAACTTGACAGGAATTGTTCCTGTGGTCTGAGCTCTTTCTAAGTTTGCTAAGCAGGTTTACTCATCTTCAAGGTCACAGTGACCTTAAAACATAATTTAAATCTGATCTGCCAGACATAGAAGTTTGAAACTTCATACAAAGCACCATTGCATGAAGCACTACCAAGTTTGAAAAACTGGATGACGTGACCTTGAATGGTTACAGCCTTTAATAGTAAAACAATAAAACATTTTCTTTCATTAACATTAAACTGTAAAAGCTTTAATTTAATTTCTACACTGCATCATTGTATGAAACCGTACCACTTTGTGAACCACCTGTAAAAAATCTCGATTTGGGTGTAAAACACCATTTAACTCCAATCCAAGTGACCTACATTTAAATTAAGATGACCTTGAATTATACAACCTCAATAAAATCTTATCATGAACCAAAAGGTCTAGAAGATTGAAAATTATCATAAGATTACACTTTTCAAAGTTTGCAAATCTTACTGACCTTGACCTTCACTCAAAGTCACAGTGACCTTAAATAATTGGTAATAAAACTTTTACTAGTAAACATCATCAATTGTGTGAGGTTGTTTGATCTGGACCTAAAAAGTCACAGTGACATTTTTAGAAAAACGTTTAAACGCACTTTTTAGAATTGATCAAATTGCATGTAACCTTGAAACTTCCTTTTAGCATCAACAATAAATCCCTACTAATTTGTCAATGGTGATTGACCTTGAATTTCATATAAGGTTCTTTTGACCCTTAAACATATTTTTGTAATGAATTAAAAGCCCTAGAAACTTGAAACTTCATTAAAGCCTCTGTGATCACTATGAAAACGACTTGTTTTTAAGTTGGTTATAGTAATTTTGACCTTTTAAAAGTTGCTAAACCCTCCCAATCATTTCTTAATCAAGATTTTCCTTAACTTACATCTGTCAACTTTTGTCAATGTTTGATCACCCTACCAATTACAAGTTTCAACAAAATTAGAATAGAGATGTAATAAGTGTAGTGTGATCTTCAAAATAACACCTAAAATTCATGAAAATTTTCAAAATTATATTCAGATTTCAAATTTTGCCATATTTAAGTTTGGGAAAATCTTAGTTTAGGAATGATTATGAAACTGAATTTAGTATGTTAAACAACTTGATTAGATTTTTGATTTGTTGAAGACCTACCAGTATGGACCTGTTATTTAAATGTCAGATAACCCTATCTATACCTCTTTTATGCTTTAAGTGCAATAAATTTTAATCATGCAATTATAATCATCAATGGAAAATCTGTTATATTTATTATTATTATTAATGATTTATTATAATTAATTATGTTTCAGTTGTATACATTATTTTTCTGTTACTGATGTTATGAACTTTTAAGATGACTTTTTACATATTTCTCACTTTTTTATATACATGTAGATTGTTTGTATTCATAATTTATATTGCCTTTATCTATTATTGTTGTTATTATTGTTATTAATTTATATATAAAATTTATCATGTTTCATCTATTTTGACATAGATTCATTTTCTCTATATCTTTACTCATATGTTTAGGGTTTTTATTCCACCCATTTTTGACTCTTTGAAATTCAAGTTGTACCCTGGCTTTCAGAGAGAATAGCACAGTAAAACCAGTTCATAAAGGCCACCCAAAGGACTTAGGAATATGGACTTTATAGACACAGTCTTTTTGATTGAAATATGTACGTAATGGACCTAAAACAGTGGTTTTAATGGACAGGTGGTCTTTATATAGAGGCAGTCACTATAGCAGGTTTTATTACATTTACCTCTTCAGAATTTGAAGAAAGTTGTTCAAGACCCATGTAATAGGACAACAATTTTTTAACCCCTGAAATGCTGAAAGTCAAGGGTAAGATAGAAGTCTTGTTATGTATAAACTGTCATCCAAAAATAATTATACATTGGGATTTATATGCAAAACTGTCAAGTTAAATGGTAATTATACATGTATTATGAATAATTTTACTACTTTTGTCTAGAAATACATTAATAGTATTAATTTCATTTATTGCCTAATAATATGCCACAATTTTTAAACAGAAAAGGTATATTAGAATTTTGATGTTTTATCAAAGGATGTTGTAAAGTAACAAAGTGTAAACCTGGAAATTATTTTTGGATGGCAGTGTATACAAGTGTTATTTATACGGATATAATGTTGTTATATAAAGGCCTATTTAAATTAAATAATAAAATCATGTTAAAACATATACAGGTGTTGTCGTTTTTCCTGAAAAAATTATACTGTAAATCAACTTTTATTCATGGATATTAACTTTTGCGATTCTCTTACCAAATATGAACTAAAGCTGAATATAAATGGTATAATTAAAAGTATTTTCAAAAACAAATTTGTGTCAATTAACTTTGCGATTATTGGGCCTCGCAAAACACACAAAAGTTAAACGCACATGAATAAATGTTGGTTTACAGTATTAAATCAGTGTTACATTTTAAAAGCAGAGTCAGGAGATAACCACTTTTATTGTGACAAATAAATAATGGATACATATTTTTAACAGCTTGGTTCGCTCCGCAAAGGTTGATAACATTCTCTGGTTTCCTCCACAATTCCAGAACTAGCCACATTTAAAAAACTGAAGTAACCTTGACTGGGGTAAAACAGTTTCAACTACTAGCATTGTTATTTTTTTTTAAACTCTTACACACTAAGTTCAAATGTTGGAAAATTCTGGAATAAAAGTGTACTAGCAGTAAGACGAAACAAGTGTATGTTCTCTAAACAGCTAGATAACTTACTTCTAGTATCGCTGTATCTTCCCTTAATCTTTCATTTCACTTGTCTTACAAGAAATAACCTAAAAAGGTAGTTTGTCTCATCTGCACATTTAGTGAGTCATAAAAAGGTTACACCAAAAACTAAGCATTTCTCCATAAAAAATTTAAACAAAAATTTGAACATAGGATGCCAAAAGTTAGACAATGAGTATGACATAAGCTCTTTTGTACTGTCTGCATTGATTGATTCATTGAATGGTGTTATATCTTCCAGTCAAGAGTATTTCACTCATATTGAGACATAACCAGTTATAGGGGAAGTGGCAGAAAGTTTTACCTTTGCAGCGCACCCAAGCAATGTGTAGGTTTCTTTCAAATGTCATGCATGCCGTGACATGGGGCATAGGTATTTTATGTCTCTTGCGAAGGACCCATGTGACTTCATTTCTATATGCAGAGTGCATGGGGAAAGAATAGTCACTACCTATGTTTCAAATCTATGACCTCCCACATGCGACGTGAGCACTCTTGACAACTAACTGAGCTACAGTGGTAGTACTAGTACTCTGTAGAGGCAAGCTAAAAATGACACTAAGTTAACATGTTATAATTTAATAACTGACTTTATTGATATACAATATATATATGCCTAGTAAACAGTAACCTGCATTTACAAAATCACAGACATTATAACATTTAATCAAAACCATCACAATTTCTCTTACATTACCAGTACATGTAGTTTAAAATGTATCTGATACCGGTTTACATAGGCAAACTGTGAAACAGCATTGACCTGTCCATTTGACCTTTCATCAGGAATATTCATACAGGAGGGTCTTTAGGTGTTAAGATCTGCAGTTATTATATAAACAATGCCTGTTTTCCATGATGTAGATGAAATAAACACAAGTGTTCTCTATATAAATAAGTACTGGTCCCTAATAAATATTTGAAGGTCAAGCGGACAGGTCAATGTTGTTTGCCTTTACCACAAAAACAGGTAAAATCTGACAAGCTACAAGGAAATTAGCTTCAGCTAATCCTGTGATGCATTAATTGTTTACATTTGTGTATTAACATGTTTACATTTGTGTACACATTGCATTGTTTACAATTTTATACAATGTTTACATACACCAACATATTAAACATGTGCATTTCAATATGTACACAACACACAACTTGATATGTCAAATATTTAAATATCTGTAACAACTTGATAAACTCACAACCTTAAAACAGTATTCAGATCTAGGTGTAAAACACAATGTCCCAAACAGGGTTTTATGTATCCAGTTTAACTCAAAGTACAAGACCACCTAACACATTTGTAGCTGTGACTATGTCACAGGGAAAAAGACAATATCTTCCCATTCCCAGTAGCCCAAATTGTCATTGGCTACTAATTGCTAAGAAATTCTTTCAAAAAGTAACCTACTTTACCACATACTGGGTATGTGGGAAAAAAACAAAACAAAAACAAAAACTTAAAATGGACTACCGGTACATTTTCACAAGTTTTTGAAATTTGACTAATTAGTGAAGACCTAGACAGTTATATAATGAATGCAGACAAACAAATAAACAAGACAAACAAAGTGCTGATGTATCATAAACATTTACAGAAAGTTCTGAAAGTAATGCTTATTGAATTGTAATCTTTACTGTCTAACATTATGGTCAACTTAAAACTGTATGTAAAGGACACTTGATCCTAAGACTGGCTTGTTTCCACAAGTAGTCAGTTCTAATATATGAACCTGGTATTAAAAAATTTGAGTACTATTTTTATAACTGCCATGGTCTAAGAGCAGACAACTCCATTTCACACTAGGTAAGTTTTTGTACCAATGAACCATTTCTAAACACATAGGGCTCCCGAAGAGTTGTAATAACTATTGACATGAATACTGTTAAAACTGTCATGGTCAAAGGGTAGACAACTCAGCTTGACCCACAATCTAGAGGCATATAAGTTTTTGTGCCATGATTAAAATAAAAATTTCCAAAAACTTCAATAAAGTAACCATTCAATTCAAAAATATCATTTTGTTTTCTCCTAATTATCATTAAGAACAAGAATGTAAATAACAAATAATACAAACAAATTACACAGAAGACATGCATAGTGAAACCTCTTAACAATGGTAATTATCAGGAAATTTAAAAATAAATTCATCAACTGTGCCTAAATAAACCAGTACTCCAAGACAGTAAAACAGTAAAGTTCACAATGCAGATCTTTTGACCTCAAGGTTCTGAGAGAGAGAGAGAGAGAGAGAGAGAGAGAGAGAAAGGTTTTGAGAGAGAGAGAGAGAGCGAGAGAGAGTGTGTGTGTGTTACAGTCATATATCAAAACTATGCCAATGATTATGCAACAAATTACATTAGTCACTAGATGTACAGGTAGATTGATAAAAATTTAATAACTTTGGGGAAAAGATAAAAAACAAATTAACAAAATATCATATAAATAAATATGTATATTTACAAAACTATTTCGAGTTCATTCCTCTACGTAAGTAGACAAGAGGCACTGGTGGATATGTTTCTCTGTATGGACGGTTCCAAACTTATCCAACTAATATTCATTTAAAACAATTAAAATAATGTTTTTCTACATAACAGTATCCATTAATGGTTACAGTACTTAATGTGTATATAAAATCTATCACATCAGGTGCGACATTTAACCAAATAACACCAAAGCTTTTCATCTTTTAATATAACAGTAGAGCAAAATTTACTGAAACATGCTTCGCTTGACTACATGTACTTGATTAACACACATTAAAATGGTAGAAATGTTAAAAGAAATCCAACCCTTTAGAAGTTCAGATCTGTTTTACAATCATTCCTTAAGTTAGACTATTCATAACTTAAATCTGTCAAATTTGAATTCTGAAAAGTATTTATATTTGTTTTAAGATTTTTTGGAATATGAAATCATTTATGTCATTTTGAAGATAGCCGTTGTCATTACTTTAAGTTGCAATGTATTACCATAAATATTGGTAAAATGTGCTATTGTCAAGAAAAATTGTAAAAGCTGAAGCAGAATGATATCCAAATACTGATGTGTCATTATCATCATCATTGCAACGCAACAGGCTGACTAAAAACCAAGATGCTTATTTATCATTACAGTTAAAGTACAGTTAATTTGGATCACAAGATATTTGTATTTTTAATTGCCAGTTAAGTTTCAACAATATTAATTAAAGCTGGTTGTTGTTTCCATTAATAGTCTGTGCACATGTATCCCCTATCACATAAAATATCACTGTCCCGCATCAGGGAATGTACGGCGCAAGACACTTAGAAATACATGTATCTCCATATAACTTGTAATTATATGATGGGATTCTTGGTAAAAGACAGAAAACAGGAAAGTAGAAGTTTATCTTGAATGAGTGATTAATATTTCTTTGATTTTTGGCTAAATTCACCATTAAGCTGACCCGTCAACCATTCAACTCCCTCATTCAGTCCTTCACCTGTCAATCCATTTGTAGCACATATATGCCATGGTTTATCCCGGACAGTTTCTAATTTTAGAACATTAGAGCATTTTACACTTGACACTGCACCCCTGAGATCCATTTTGTTTGCGAAGAATAAAATTGGAATGCGTCGACACTGTATGAGGGGATGATTCATAAAGTTTTCAAGTTCATCTTTTGCGACAACCATCCTCAGTTGATCACTGCTATCTACAACAAATATAACTCCTTGGCATTCATTATAGTAATGTTCCCATAGATTTCTGTATCTGCCTTGTCCAGACATATCAAAACAGGTAAATGACAGCGACTTGCTGTTAAACTTCTCCACATTGAACCCGACTGTTGGTACAATATCATGACTTTGGCTGTCAGAAGGTTTTAGCTTGTTAATAATTGTCGTTTTTCCACTGTTGTCTAGTCCTATAACAAGGATGTGTACATCTTTCTTTTTTAATCCCAAAAATCTTGCTAGTCCATCAAACAGACCCATTATTAGACGTTATTTGTCAAATTGAAATTGATGTCGCATTCAGTGGATGCCAATAGTTGACGTTTGTTACCTGTTAGCTTCCGTACAGATTGTTAAGAGGAATTTTCTAAAATGTAACCGTCACATATAAATTTGATAAATTCATGTGGCGTCCTGGTTGTCAATCAACTATTTCCCAGAATGCGATGTAAATCTCAGTCACGCAAACGTTTAAGTTTTTCTACTTGGTAAAATCCCTACAGTTTAGAAGCACCTATGTACTATTCACCACCTGGGTATTCTTTTTTGGAAAAAAATGATGATATAACCCCGTCTTTTCCATGTTAGACTTTTGATCTGACTGAATCAAATATTTTTTAAGTTATATTATTTTTTTTAATCTGTTATACATTAATGAAAATGTTAATCAGATCAAAAGTTTAAAATTAGTTCTGGTCATAAAAAAAACTTTGACAAGAATTCAAATTCAAATTCAAATTCTTTATTAATCTCATAAACATATTTACAATGTATAGAGACAATAATATATATATATATATATATATATATATAATATATATATATATATATATATTATATATATATATATATATACAAGTAATACATAAATAACATCATGTAGTATTATGTAGTAGAGGACAGTTTACATACCTGGAGGAGTGACCCGGTTTACAGTTACAGATATAAATTTACAAAGTCTTGATAGTATCAAAGTATCTTTATGATTAAAAAGTTTTTGCATGGAGAAAATGTTCGGAACTCTGAGATCTTTTGGAATGTATATTCGTCTTTCAGAAACAAATGCAGTGCAGTTAAATATATAATGAAACTCATCTCCTATTTCCTTTGAATCACATAAATAACATATTCTTTCATTTCTAGGAACGTTTGTATATCTACCAAAATTAATAGGAATTTTTACATTATTCAATCTATATCTACAAAACAGTTTTGCATTTTTACATGTTAAATTTAACAAATATGGCTCTAAATCTAAAGTACTCTTGCATAATCTATAATTAATACATTGAGGAGAGTTCTGTAAATCACTGTACCATTTTTTGTAAAAATTGATCATATAAAATTTGTTTAACATGACATTTTAACCAATTTACACTGTAAAAATTATGTGTAAGCCAAATCTGATTTAATCCACATTCTTCTAAAATACTCTTAACATAGTTTAACCAAGGGAAATTACAGTTATTATGAACAGATTGATAGTAAATTAAATTATAAATATTCTTTGTTAGTTTACTGTTATGTGCCCATACAATTTTAGCCCAATAAGTGATAACTCTAGTTTTAACATCAATAGAGAGTGGTGTTCTTCCAAGCTCACCATATACCATATTATTCGATGTATATTTGTTAACACATAACACATGTTTACAAAATTTTAGATGCAGTTGTTCAATAATGTCTAACTTGCTAAAACCCCATAACTCACAACCATATAATAGTGTAGGTTTAACAATTTTATCAAAAAGATCTAATTGGCAATCAATAGATAGATTATGTATTCTAATTTTTTTAAGTACACCAAACATAGCCTTTTGTGCTCTTTGAACAAGATCTGTCTTTGCTTTATTAAAAGTACCATAACGTGATACAATTAGACCAAGATAAGAGAATTCGTTAACTACATCTAGTTTGATACCTCTAAAAAATAAATTGAGTTTATTTGAAATTCTACTTTTAGAAAATACAAATAGTTTTGTTTTACTGATGTTAACATTTAGTTTCCATTTGTAACAGTATTGTGAGAAAGTATCTATCGTGAGTTGTAGATCTTCTTGCGATTCTGCTAGCAAAACAGTATCATCTGCATATAACAAACAAAGTAATTTAACATAGTTTAGAGCACCTTTTTCAAACTCTTGTGATACAGTACTTAAATCTTTAACTTCTTTTTCTGACAAAAATAATTCTAGATCATTTAAATATAGGGAAAATAAGAGTGGAGAAACGCTATCTCCTTGACGGACACCGATATTACATTCAAAAAATTGAGAACTACAATTATTTAATTCTATTCTTGACTTGATCCCTTGATAAAGATTGTGTATAACTCTTAAACATTTTCCATCAATATTACTTGTAATTAATTTAGACCATAATGCTGGGCGCCACACATTGTCAAAAGCCTTTCGACTGCAGAAATATTGTATAATGATTAGGCGGAATAACTCTTCCAGGTAAATTTCACAAACCTCGTTACCAAGAGCTATATCGATAACTGACCACTGGGTAACTGACAACAAGACATGGTCATTATGAGATTAAAATGGACTGGTGACGGTAAAAATGATTCTAAGAGATATTCCAAGCAAAACAGTAAATTAATTTAAATGTTTACATGAAGAGGAAAATATACAAGTTGAGAGAAAGAGAAAAGTAGATGGTTGTTTAGAAGTAGAAGATATACTGTTTGTTAGGCAAAAAACAATGGGATATATATTAAACGTTTATCCTTTTAATTTACACAAAAACAGTAACTAACTTGATCCAGTCATGAATCAAATTGTATGTGTGCGCAATACAAATATAAGTAAAAATGCTAATACACATTTTAATAAATGTGATTATTCATGATACACTGCACCCATCCATCCCAATGCTAATGTTCAACTATCTTATCAAATTCATTTAACAAATTTTTAATTGGTAAATGCAAAATAATAAATAAATAATAAATAAATAAATAAATAAAATTTTAAATAATATTTTGGCCAATTATTAGAAAAAAGTATGTATTATTTATATCAATAGAATACATGTTTGCATCAGAAAATTTCTTATATTGCAATAACAAATTAAACAAATATGTATAAAATCACTTTTACAAAGTTCACATAATCCATGATGTCTTGGGTTTTTTTTGGTATAATCTTCCCACGGCAAACTTCAATAGGTAGTTTCTGATTCTATAAATTCACAATAAATTAATATTGCTTAAGATTATCAATAAACATCCTGTTTATTAGTAGACCTTTATCACCTGTAATCAAAAGAACTTACCGTCCACAGGTCCAATTTGCAAAAAATGATTGACACGTGTGTGTATAAATCATTAGATATGAAGTCTCTATGATACCCGGTAAATGTTATTTCTGTAATTTTGAAAAGATATATTTGACCAAATTAATAAGATTAATCCAACAAATTAATAAGATTAATTTGGATGGATATACTACTGATGGACCGACTTACTGGCCTAATGAAATTAATTTTGAAATTTTAAAATTATTAAAATATATACTTTTTCTTATTTGTCTATATTAATCATTTATAATTATTTTTATTGTCTTAAGAGATTATTTCACTTTCATTCTCCTCACTTTTCTCGTTATATTTATATGAAAAAAATCCAGAACATTTATGAAGCTGACTGACAAATCTGTCTTTAAATTTTAAATTTTTAAAACTTTTAATAGTAAATTCAAAGGTTGAGAATTATATCACCTTTTGTTTGGTTATTATTAATATAATTTTTTACCGTTTTTTACTTACGGGGAAGTCGGTGTAACTTGTCCTGGAATTGATGGGGAAAATAAAACAACATATCGCATGTTTTATACTTGGTGCGGTGTCGGCCATATTGGATATTTCTTCACTAGATATTCACAAATTCCCCTATTTTTAAATAAAATTGGAAGTAATTTGCCGTCAAAAGCAACATTTGATTTTTATGTTTTTACCTTTCTCAAAGTGTGCTCTAACACTTTAGATGTGGTCATTTTTGAAAAAAATCAAATTAGCGTGAAAAAACAGCCTATAACTAATGGTCTTTCGCCACATTTTCCAAAAATTAAACAAGAATATTAAGAGATAGTGCCGAAATAACTGCTATATTTATAACTTAAAATGGAAGTAATTTCCCGACGTCCTAAAATTTTACAAAAAATACTGAAATAACCGGAATTTAATAAGGAACTCAAATATATGTGGTCATTTTTTGTATCGTTTTTGGTTTCTTTTTAACGAAACAAAAACTGTACACCTGTTCTATATTTCTATGTACCGATCGTAAGACACTGAACTGTAGATCGTTACACAGGTGAAGTACGACAATGTACATAATAGTTCTATAAAAACATAAAATAATTTTTTTCCTGACAGGCGTAATATTTCAGAAAGATGGTGTAATACAAAGATATTATCAATAGTACAATAGCCCTTTCTAAAACCTGATTGGTTTTCATTCAACAAATGTATATTTTCCGAGAAAACAGATAACCTTGTGTTGATAATACTTGTAAACAGTTTACAAAGACAGCTTAATAAGAAAGATGTTGAGTATTTAGTAATTAACAGCTTTGCGTGTTAATAATTGACGTATCGCCGGTCACGCCCACAAGTTCGGTTTGATTGGAAATGTTTATTTAGTCTAAATTGCAAAAAATCGCAAAAAATCGATGTACTGAAGTTTCTTTCATACACTTTTACTTCTTTAATACTATTATTTCTACCACTTTCTTCCTTGACATACTAGATCAAAATTTATGAGTTACTCTCATGGGGCCCTTTCCCCTCCAGCTGATACTTATAATGTGTTTCGTATTTACCAGAAATAGAAACTTTGTCTCTATTGTTTCTAAAAAAAAAAAAAAAAAAAAAAAAAAAAAAAACAGTCATGGAAAAGTCACCAGTGCTCATGTGCTAGTCGAGTCAGATGTAGGCCTACTAGTAGATATTATTTCGAGAAAGCTAATGCTAAATGATAAAAAAGTCCATTATTAGCATTTATGGACTTTTGGTAATACTTTTAAGCCTATTTTTAACAGGGTCGAAAAAAGTCTCTGCTTTCAAGTCCCTGGCTGCATAGACATTATTAATCTATAGAGGAAGACTTTAATCTTATCTTTTTACAGTGAAGAGTTAAAATTGGTTATATGTGCAATACTGACTGTGACAGCAAATCAGGCATAATTTAGCCTGAATAATATATCACATATCGGAAACCTTTCAAGGCTTTATATCACAAAATCGATTTTAGATCATGCTATCCTTTTTATCTTTTTTCATGCACATGTCCGTAGGAAAGGGGGCCTGGCCCCGCCACTTTTTTGCTAAAATGTCATTCAGTTTCTAAGACATGTAATTCATTAAAAGTCACTAGATATCTGATCTCTGTAAAACGCAGTATAATTTAATATAAATTAATTTTATGTTGACGATACGGTTTTCGGAAAATGATTTTTTTCCGTTTTCGTCGTATAGCTTATTTATATGATATTTTTTCCTCTTTACCACACTGTAGGCTTAATTTGGGCCCTCCACTTTTAAATTTGCTGCTACGGGCCTGATGCAGACTGACATTAGTTTGTCACGGATATCATAAAGTAAAGTTGCGGAAGAAGTTGTAAATTTCTGATAGATTAATTGAATGGAATGGGAACCTTTATTTAAAAAAATGTTTATCTCCAGTTTCAGTGGAACTTATTGAGTCAGCACTGAGCCGAGCGAAACCCAGGATTGGTATCATGTAAATGGGTAATTAAAAAAAATGGTAGGTCTTTAAAGCGTCTAACTCACATTAATCGACAGAACTCTTCAGAAGAGAAAGGTAGAAAACTGTGCCATGAAAAAATTAGTACAAGTTCAACAA
This sequence comes from Anadara kagoshimensis, assembly GCA_021292105.1. Lineage (NCBI taxonomy): Eukaryota > Metazoa > Mollusca > Bivalvia > Arcoida > Arcidae > Anadara > Anadara kagoshimensis. Next base: position 11,536,514 of record CM037862.1, read on the forward strand.
GCCGCTTAATTAAACATGATAAATATCCTAATTAAATCAAAATATAGACATTTGTTACAAATTTACAATGTAAGTATGCCTTTATTATTTGTTGACACACGTGCTTGCGTGACCACGAGATTTTCAGTTGAGGCTTGCCGGCATTATGAACAAAATGATTAAGTCCATCAGTGGCATCAGGAACTTGATTGTTGTCTGTGGTCCCAGGCGCCAAAATTCCCTGTTCATCACACTGAAACCATACCCCAACAACTGAAGTAAGACATCCAAAGCAACCAGTTTTATTGGAACAGTTATATGCATGTCACGCGGCAATAAAAATGGGTGGCTATGATGTTTTTAGGCTCTAATAAAAAGCATTTCAGTGATTGAAAATGATATATTATACAGACACACCTTTATTGCAGTAAATAATGCAAGAAAGTGCTTGATAAATCGCAGGTATTCCTGTGAATAATATGGATAAATCAACAGGACCAAGACTTCTCCTTTTCTAAAACTGTTTTACGCCACTAAAATTAGTTGTTTAAACAGAGAAATTCACCAACTTTCAGTAAACAAACTGTCAGATTTTCGCATTAGGAACTGACCTGAGTTAGAAATGGGTAGTGATTGTTCTTTCGCCAAGCACTTGGCATTTAATAATAAAAGTTGTGGGATCCTACGGAAGAGACCTTAAATTGATGCCCTGTGTCAAGGCAGACACGGTGCGTTAGAGAACCCTCTTGTACATTGCAAAGAAAGGTAATAATTTCTGCCACTTCACCTAACTCTAGTGAAATCTCAATATAAGTGGAATATTCTTGACTTGGATGTAAAAACCCCATTCAACAAATCTTAGAATGATGCATATTAATATCTGACATTCTTGTTGGGTCACCATTACTGTTAATAGCATACATTTACATTAAATAATTTAATAGCAGATTTTGTTTTTATCTTGAAAGAAGCCAGTTAATATAAAGATTAACTAATGCTATTTATGAACAGAGAGAAAACTCTGGGAGTATTGTCAAAGGTGTTGCCGGACAAAAAGGGACAAACTATGTGACCGTCAATTGACAAACCCTTGTGCAATGTAGTGCATCATAAGAACATGATGACAGTAATGGTACAATAATCAATGGATGCATTATGCAGTATGAAAGATAAAAATGTTTTCCAGGGTATGCAAGATTGTTTACAGCAATTGAGCATGTCCCATACAATGGCTGCATTAAAATAACAATAATAATAGTAGTTCTCGCATTACTCGCATAAGATTTTTGATTTGTCATATTAATAGATTTTAGTTATCAATGTTACTTTTCTGAAAAACCTGTCAAATTGACCATAGTGACCATAGTGAGTGATATAGCATAGACATACCTCTTACCAGCAAAGTATCAGATAATTCTCTTGTCTTCTCTGATACATTTATACATTTGTATTCCAGATGAAATACCGGTAGAAGACTTCTATCCTGTACACAATGGCAGAGCAGTATTGTCGAAGTCTGTTGAGAGTTAGTCTGGCACAGATTTGTCAAAGCCTTGGATGGCATGCCACACAGTCAACTCCACTGGAACTGTTAACAGATGTTTTGGAACGATACATTTTTGAAATTGCAAAATGCACACACAGATACTCAGAACAGTGTACGTATATACTTATCAGTTAGATTAGTTATCTTTTATAGGTTAAATTAATTGATTAATCAAAATTTTATTAAAAAGAGTATATTATATTTATGCTATTGTGAAGCTTTTGTTCACTTATACAAGTTATACTGGTAATTAGGTTGACCATTTCTGAGATGTTGGAGATAACCAGAGTGTCCCAAAAAAACCAATGGCCTTCTGACAGACTAAGATCTGTTTGAGTGGGATTCGGACCTAGTGCGTGAAAGGCACTGTGATCCAGAAACTCTAGACAATCTGAGAGAACAAAATGTTGCCAAAGGTACCCATGATTATTTTTTTTGAAATTCTTAGTTCAAAGGAATTTAATTTGCACAAAATTTCCCCAAAATATGAAATTTTTAGAAAAGTTCTTTTAATTTATGATAATTTTCTTATTGCAAGAGATATTGGAGATGCCCTCAGGTGAGCAATACGGCCCATAGACCTCTTATATTACCAGGTATGTAGTGTATGTTTTACATTACCTTTCTGCCTGGCATTTGTTTCAGAAATAAGTGTAATAGATACAGTACAGACATAACTAAAGTTAAACACTGAGCTAATGAAAAGGCGCCAAAGGTTGACTGCCAAGAGTGGCCTAGATATGGGTAGGTAGTGCCTGAAAAGTTGTCATTAGTAACATAAGAGCTTCAGAAAAATTGTCGAAAGAGGAGGGATCGAGATGAGCTGTGGATTCCGTACTTATTAGTTGAGTCAGTGTTAAACTTTTGTACTGTATGTTACATACAGGTTATATTGATTTAGCATTGATTAATTAAAGATTTTTTATGTTTATTTTCAGTTGGTAGAACAGATCCTAATTTGGATGATCTTGGTTTGGCATTTAGACACTTAGGTGTACAACTAAATGAGCTACAAGATTTTGTCCAACAAGTTGATCCGGTACCATTTGCTCATGAGACAGTAGCCTTTCCTGTACCAAAGAGGTGTAATCTGAGGTTCCCTAATCCTAACAGTAGGGAGATACAAAACAGAGATGAACACATTCCAGAGTATTTGCCACTTATGCATCCAACACCTGAAGGTACATATAATTGATAGATTGAATGGGGATTTATGTTTAGTCAAAAATATTTCACTTATATCGAGATTTCACTAGCTATAGGTGACTTGGCAGAAATTTTGACCTTTGCAGTATGTTTAGGGCAATGTGCATAGAGGCTTTTTTAAACTACCACTCCTGCTGTGACATGGGTCATCGGTTTTAAGGTCCCTTCTGAAAGACCCTGTGACTTTCATTTCTAAATGCCAAGTGCAGTAACTACCCATTTTCAAGTCTTGGTCAGAACCCACCTGGTCTCGAACCCACAATCTCCCACATACATAGCCAAAACCTGGAGGTTTGTATGATGTTTACATGAACTGAGAATAAAGTTAATCCTACATTGTGTACTTCGCTTTGCTTTGGAAGTTTTCTTGGTGTACTAGACACTTAAAATAATATAACAGAAATTTCTTGTGACCAAACGATGACTCCATGGTGCTCCAGTTATCACTGTTCTGTCATAAAAATTTATATGCTGACTTCTAAATGTTTATTGTAATAAGAGAGAGAGAGAGAGAGAGTACTATTGTGTACTATTTATGCTTCATTCAAATGTAATTGTGATTGTAATGTAGTCTATAAAAAGCTCATCAGAGCTTACTAGTATGTTATTTATTTTATATGCCTATGTTTCCATTCCTGGTAGCCATTGGCTACTAATTTCTGAGGAATTCTTTCAAAAAGTAACCTATTTTAACAAATTTGTAGGAAAATACTTTAAAAAGGACTACACTTTCACAAATTTTGGAAATTTGGCTACTAATTATTTTAAATTTATGGAAACCTAGATATGCCCAAATTGAGATACAGCAATTTTGATTTATAACATATGACATATAATTAACTTATAGTAATTTTACAATGCAGATGAGATCGAAGGACCTGCATCACCTACAGCAGACATCCCAGAATCCACATCTCAGATTGTTGATGTCACTTCCTCTAACACCCTCCCAGTTCCTGTTGATATTAATGCATCAGCTATTACTGGAGAGAAAAGATTACTTAACAGTCCACAAGATAGACCTGTGGTGAAGAGACCAAGGTTTGTTATAAATAAAACAAAGACGAGAGTAGATTACAATGTTGATTTTTCACATTCTGTGTCCTTAAAAATTAGATTTGTACCGTAAATCTATTACTACTTAAAAAAAATGTTTTTAAACATATTCTCTGTGGAACAAATACTTGGTCATGTCTGTATGATTCTTACCATTTATACACCATTTTGCTGAGCCAATTTTATGCCTTTAGGTGATTCTTTACAAAATCCAAGGGGAAAAAAAATTGGCATTCCCATCCAAAAATCCATTACTGTAACCAGCAATAAACAGTTTTAAAAAGTCTGTGTAGCTTTGTTTCAAGCAATTCAAACACCAAGGATATGTAGTTTGCCTTGTTTGTACAATTTTTCTAAGAAATTTTTCATTTAACTGTTTTTCACCAAATTCACAAATTAAGTGCCCCATTATGTCAAAATGAATAAAAGTAGGCATACACAGTCCTTGGTTGATGTAGATAAAAAATTACAACTGGAATATAACAGCAAAATCAACAGTTAAATGGCCAATAAAGTTTATTTTGAGCAATTTTAATTTATGAAAAACTTCCAATTTGTTGTGGTTTACAGGGTAAAAAAAATTAAAAGTGGTAATTTTCATAAATTTGTGAAGTATACTCGTAAACAACAACAAATTGAAAGTTACAATATTAATCTTTGACATTTCTGGTTAGAATTTGCAAAATTCGATTATTTTAGTATTACAGAATACTGAATTTCATATCTCATACCTTGCTTTTGTCAGTGAATAGAAGAGTGCCATTCATCCCTTCGGAGTATTTAGAACTGCTTTATTTGACATTACAATAAACAACACAATCCTAAATGAGACTTGACAAGGAGTTGACAGGTCATGCTAGTATAATGAAATGTAAACATTATTCATGCCAACAAGGAGATGTAAAAACAAGTCAATGATTGTAAATATTTTATTTTGAATTATAGAGCATGTGTATCATGCCATGTAACTGGCTGTTTATGTTTGACTTTTAATAAATTTTTAGGTTGAGTGGTGGCAATTTACCTGAAGAAGCAGGGCATTCTCAATACGAGATGAAGAGTGTTATAATGACCCAGCAAGGTGAATTAACACCAACCAAGGGCAAAGAAGGAAAACTGCCTGATGCTTGTACTCCACCTCAAGGATATAAGTCTATTATTAAAGAACAAAAAGTACCGTCTCCAAAACCCTCATTTATAGAACCACCTAAACAAGAAAAGTCCATTGAGGATAGTGTTCGAGATGTCTTGAAAAAAATACAAAGCGAAATAAAAAATTGATTGAAAAAGGAGATGAACTCTTGTCTGCAAAATTTAAAAAGAAACTAGAAAAACAGCCAAAAGTACCCCCAAGACCAAAAGGAAGGCCACCAAAACAGAACAAGACCTTAGGACCCATTAAAATAGGTAAATCAATGGGGATGCATAAAACAGGAAAGCCTTCAGGTTTACAGAAATTTAGTAAGCCTTCAAAAACTGGCAGGTCTCCAGGGCGTCCTCCAATTTATACTCCGGAACAGAGAGCAGAAATGGCTGCTGCAAGAAAATCACCAAAAACAGGAAGATCCCCTGGTAGACCACCCAAAAGGTCAAGGTCAAAATCACCAGGACAGGCTAAAAGTCCTAAAGGTTATAGTATAATAAAGCAGAAAGTTGCGACTAATTTATTTGATGTATCAAAAACAGATTCTTCACAGGAGAAACCAGTAGAAATAATTGTATACCCGCCCTCCACAACAGCGACACCTGGTGCTGAAAATAATGCTGCTGCTAGTACAAGTTTATTAATGGACAAAGATAAAGTGTCAGTGAAAGAGGAACCTGTTGACTACTCTGATAATGTGCTTAGATCCCCTGTGTTAGATGAAAGTTCCCAAGGTGCCTCACCTAGGCTAATTATTGCTGAAACTGTGTCCAGAAAACCAGGGAGACCGCCAATTAGCCCTGAGGTAAAAAAGGCAAGAATGAAACATATTGAAGACTCTATTGACTCTGTAATTCAAAGAATTATACATCAACATGATGATGCAGAGGATAGTGAAGTGAAACCTGACACAAATATGATGTTGGAAAAAGAAATGAAGAAAGAATTCACACACCAGGATTCTGTTAGGAGTAATGAAAGTGATAAATCTTGTGTATTTAGTACTCCTGAATCTATAGATGAATCAATATCATCAGTTGTTAGAAGTCTAGGGACCGCTGGACAAACTAATACAGCTAATCCTAATGAGATTTCACCAGCAGTGATACCGCAAGAACCAAAAATTATGTCACCTCCATCTGCTGTAGGAATGCCAGTCAAACGGAAACCAGGTCGTCCGAGAAAAAATTCTGGTGATGTAAAGGGGAAATTACAAGACAAGATTAAACAAAACCTTGTTGTGGCGGAAACTATAGTTCCACCGGTAACGAATGTAGTAAGTGATGTCAGTGATACAGTCATTGAAGCTAGAACTGTCAGCAGCGTAACCGTGGAAACACCAGCTCTGGTATTAAAGGAGGAACCAAAATCAGTGTATGACTTCCCGGAAAGTCCACCATCTGGTAAACCTTCTGTCGTGTCAGTGCCGCAGTCACCAACTAAACCATTGGATTTATCTACATCAGAGATACCTCAGACATTTGATGTTGTTATTGGAGAAACTACAGTAAAAACTGAGGAGAAAGAGCAGAAAGAAAAATCAAAAAGTAAAGAGAGGTCAAAGGTAAAATGCAGATGTGAACACACACACACACGCACACACACACATGGGCATGCATACTTGCAACTTGTGAAGCACTTATGCCATTATTATTATCACACAAATAACATGAAAATGTAGCCAGCACACACACACACACACACACACACACACACACACACACACACACACACACACACACACACAGTTTCCCAATGCACCATTTGATAACCCTTAACATTTGTGTGGAGCTAACATTTTCATTGGATAAGGGTTCAGTTAATTTGCCATTACTGGTACTCTTAAATTTGATGAAAGTAAGATAAACCAGTGTGGTGAAAATGTGGTATACATGACCAAAATAGGATACATGTACATGGATTTTGAAATTCACCAAAATAGTACAAGACCCTTTGGAATTTAGAATTACTCTATAATGATTTACGTCCAAGTCAAGATTCTTTAATTTTTGTCAAGGCGGTCAGTGGGAATGTGGAGGAAACTGGAGTGCCCAGAGAAAACCACTGTCCTGCTGCAATACATTTGTATTATAACCCCCTTTGAGTTGTCTCTCTTTTTAAAGATATTTAAAAAAAATCAAACAACATTATTATTGTGAAAAATATAGCATACTTCACTGTTTTAAGGTTTAATCAATTATTTTTCGGTTTGTTTAACTTATAAAGGATAAAGAACACAAAAAGGAAAAGAAAGACAAGAAAAAAGACAAAGAAAAGAAAAAGAAAAACAAAGATAAAGACAGAGACAGAGATAGGGATAGAGAAAAAGGGAAAAAGAAAGACAGAAGTGATGATGTAAATATAATTATAATATTATATAAGATAAGGCTTCTATAGTTGGTAAAACCCTTTAAAATTGTGTAATGGATGTTTTGACATTTGAACAACTTTATATAAATGGCCTTCAAGCCATAGTGTTAATGTTTTAAGTTTACCATAAGGCTGTCACTTTTCATACATAGCTGTTATATAATTATACTTTCTATTTTCTTATTTCAGTTTGGAGATATTCCTAGCTATCCAAAGATAAAATTGAATATAAGAATTGGCAATTCACCTTCTACGACATCGGTCAGTTTCTCATCACAAGAGAAAATTGTTTCTCCAAAGAAGGAGATATTATCACCGTCAGCATCTCCCAGACCAGATATACCAAAACTGTAAGTAATAAGGTTATACAATGAAGCAAGCTGTTTACAAATAATTTTTTTCTGTGATTTTGCAATCCTAGACTTATCACGACCCTCAAAAAGTTTTATGGTGGTCATCACAATATTGTTGATAAGAATGATGTCTCTGTATCCTAAATTGCTCTGGATATATTTGGCCTCCCATAGTTTCATGTTCCTTTCATTCCAAATTTTGATTACCCAAGTGGCAGGTGTAGTTAGCTAGACAGGGGGAGCTTACCCTTCCTGAGTACCTGTCTTCACTTCCCTGGTTTATCATTCTTAACCAGTTTCAAAGTGTTTACTTTGGGATTGTGATTTAGACATGGATTGGTATGTCTGTTTTTGATTATATATAGGAAAATTTGGCTTCGTACCTTCTTAGAGTGGAGTGGAGGCGTAATGGGAATTTTATGTCCCTGTCAGAATTCTTTCACTTATGCATCATAGACTTCAATATTTTTCGGTCACCCGTACGAAATGCAGAGGAACATTTGTTTTACCCCTTGGCTTGTATTTGAGTGTCTTATGATGTACTACATGTGCAGGTTAGCTACAGTTATGCTATTTTGTTACAGTTCTTTAAAGGACATGCATTACACATGTACACGGTATTTATCTTGCAAAAAATTCCAGATGTATCAATATCCAGATTGTCTGTTTAAAAAAGACTATGGAATGGAGTAATATAATGGTGTTTTGCACCCTTTACAACATTCTTTTACTTATTTTCAAGTGGCCAGTTCAAGGATGGTGAAGGAAACTTGAGTGTCCAAATAAAAATACCATCAACCTTCGGCAAGCATTCCAACATTCTAATGCCAATATCTGCCCAAGTGGGATTTGAAACAAGTCATGAGAGACGATGTGATTGTTAATTTAGGTCATTTTGTTTTATTTTTACAGAGTAATCAAGACATTGCCTTCACTGTCTGGTCAAGGAAAAGACTCTCCGACACATAGAGCTACTTTCCAAAAGAAAGAGTCAAAGAAGGAATCTAAATCATCTAAAAAGGATTCATCACTAAAAATATCAAAAGACTTCTCATCCAAAACAATAAAAAAGGAAATAATAGAGCAACACTATGCTAAAGTTGAATCACAGCCTGTCCATCAACAACCATCTGTATCAACAGAGTTAGAGTCAGTGTATGTTAAAGCAGAACCTGTCACACAGAGCCAGTCTGAGCATGAAACAGATGTAGAACCCGAGCCTGAGTGTAAACAACCTGCAGCACATGACTCACTGTATGATGAACCGCCAGTCCTGACACCACAGCCACTCAAACCTAGATCTCCTTCTCCTCCTACCATGTCACCCAAACCACCACCTGCAAGAGAAAAGTCTCCCTCTCCAGCCCCAAGGCAACCATCACCAGCACCAAAGCAACCATCTCCGGCCCCTAGGAAACCATCTCCAGCCCCAAGGGAACCATCACCATCCACAAGGGAGCCATCCCCAGTTAATGAGCCATCACCACCACCTAAAACACCATCTCCTTCTGGAGTTAATTCACCACCTCCAAACAAATCTGCTTCAACCTCTCCAGCTATGTCACCCTCACCTGCACCGTCACCATCACCAGATCATTCACCCCCTGCCACACCATTTCGTTTTAGTCCAACACCCCCTCCTCCTCCAAAACAACCATCACCTAGTCCCTATTCCACCCCGTCTCATTCTCCTGCCCCACCTAAACTTAAAGATAGCAATACTATCCCACCATTACCACCTCCATCAATACCCCCCATGCCACCACCATCATCGTCAGTAATGGTCAAGTCATCTTCTGTACAGAGAACAGTGGTGGCAGAAACAGTATCAACATTTTATGTAAGTATTTAACCATTGAACTGTCCCAAAATGGTGTTTATAGTACTACAACTTCCATTGCTGTGCAAAGAAAACTGAATAACACGCTAGCACATTTGGATTAGCTTGCTTCACATGGCAATGGAAGTTACAGAACTATTAAATAAACACTATTTCTAGACAGTTCAATGGTTCAATTTACATTTCACATTTTAGAAAAAAATGTTTTGTTTTTTTTTATCCTGAAATAAATTCAAAACACTATTGTGTATTACATACATGTACATGCAATTCCGATCACTAAAAAACAGCCAGTCTATGATGTCAATTGTATAGGCTTAAACAAGAAATGGGTAAATTCACTTTAACAATGTTATTTATGGTCGAATAATTACATTTGGTCCTGCACAGAGTTTGATATAATCAAGCATCATCAAAAATGTAAAAAATATTTTTACATATCCGCCAAAGGACTCAGAAGTCTGAGTTAAAGTTATCTGTTATTTATTTGAAGTGATTCAGTAAATATTATTTTGATGAATAAATAAAAGACTTATCAGTTTCTAATTTATTAATTCAGGATGACAATACCGGTCAACAGATATGGATATGTCCAGCATGCAAATTCCAGGATGATGGCAGTCCAATGATTGGTTGTGATATATGTGACGATTGGTATCATTGGTAAGTTGTAATATGTCATTTCATTGGTTGTGATATATGTGATGCTTGATATCATTGGTTAGCTGTAATATGTCATGTCAGTGGTTGTGATATATGTGATGATTGGTGTCATTGGTAAGCTGTAATATGTCATGTCATTGGTTGTGATATATGTGGTGATTGGTGTCATTGGTAAGCTGTAATATGTCATGTCATTGGTTGTGATATATGTGGTGATTGATGTCATTGGTAAGCTGTAATATGTCATGTCATTGGTTGTGATATATGTGATGATTGGTGTCATTGGTAAGCTGTAATGTGTCATGTCATTGGTTGTGATATATGTGATGATTGATGTCATTGGTAAGCTGTAATATGTCATGTCATTGGTTGTGATATATGTGGTGATTGGTGTCATTGGTAAGCTGTAACATGTCATGTCATTAGTAAGGATATATATAACAAATAGTATTATCGGTAAGTTGTAATAAGTCATCTCATTGGGTGTGGTATATGTGATGATTGGTACCATTGGTTAGTTGTAACACATTACATTGTATTTCATTGGCTGTGATATATGTGATGATTGGTAAGTTGTTATATGTCATTTCATTGGTTGTGATATATGTAACAATTAGTATTATTGGTAAGTTGTAATTTGTCATTTCATTGGTTGTGATATATGTAACGATTGGCATCATTGATAAGTTGTAATATATCATTTCATTGGTTGTGAACTTGTGATATATGTGATGATTGGTATCATTGGTAAGTTGTGATAAACCATTTCATTGGTTGTGATATCTGTGATGTAACTTGGCATCATTGGGTAGATGTAAAACATTATTTCAGTTGGCTTTGATATGCTATGCATTATTTCATTTGTTTGATGTATTTGCTTAATGCGTTGGTTTGTTTATGTTTATGTTTATTATAACTTACCTTTTAAATTTGGTCATAAAATCATTTTTGCAATTAAATTAAAAAAAAATTATATATATATATATATACATGTATATACAATGTATATATATATATAATATCCTTTATTATATAATTAATAAATTCCATCTTTATGATTGGCTAAAACGGTAACACGTGACCATTGGATCTCACATCATATACCACGGATTTTCCGGTGAATATGAAATTCGGTGTACGTCATCGATTTTTGTTGACGTTCTCCGTAAAATGATTAGAACGTCATCAATTAAGTGTACGCAAGTGATTGTGTCCTGTTATTTTTTTCATAGAACGTTGACGTTATGGCATTATCAATTTACAATGTAGTGTGTAATTGATTGTGTCTCATCCGGAATGCCATTTATTTTTTCATAGAATCAGACTTAAAAAGTGAGATTGATCTAACTTATGCGGGATAATTTTAGTGTGATCAACCAGGGTGGGCAGGGAAATCTAACATCGGTAAAATAGTTAGATTGTCTGGTCACAGGTTTGAGAAAACAGTGTCAACCGAAGTGCCACAGTGGCTAAATTATATAATAAAACATTTATGGACTTTTTAGTGGTTGTATATGGTGTGATATTCACCGGAAAAATAAATATTGACCTCGGCTGTCGCCTCGATCAATATTTATTTTTCCGGTGAATATCACACCATATACAACCACTAAAAAGTCCATAATTGTATAGTATACAAAGTATATTTTGAAATCTAATTTTCACAATTCCTGGTTAGGTTATGACCCTGCACTCTTCTTTGGAGCAAATGGTCTACCAGTCTGTCTTCAACAATGAAGAAAACAAAACAATTAGCAAATACTCATTGATAATATGATATTGTGAAATATGTCTTATCTTAAAGTTAAATGCATGTGTCGATACCAAATTTATGTACATAAGTCAAAGGTCAAGGTCAATGTTGGGTGGGGGTGGGGGGTATTTGGCTCTCAAGAGTCAGTTTTAGATTTAACCTTACAGTACAATCATGAATGTATGTTGATTTCATTTTGCTATGTCTCTATAGACAGGCTTAACTGTAACTAACTTAGATGTATATACATGTTATTGTAATTGTCTTTCTTATTGTATTTCAGGGTTTGTGTTGGTTTGACATCTTCACCCCCTGAAGAAGAGAATTGGTATTGTCCAAAATGTAAAGGACTTTCTATATCATCAAAGCCAACCAAAAGAGGCAGGGGGAGAGGGAGGGGTAGGGGCAGGGGGCGCGGTAGGGGTAAGAAGATTGACACATAAATATCTAGTGTATCATCATTTAGTATCATAATGACATTGAGCTAAGCTGTGTGTGGTATGTGTCTTAGAAATAAGGAGCATTTTTTGTGTTAAAATGACAATATGTCAAATTATAAGATTCAGTGTTAGAAAAAATTTGTTGTTAGAAGGAACATTTATTTATTTTGTTTATTGTCTGTTAGCAATATGATAATGTATTTGCAAATAAAATGCTGCATTTTGAAATAAATATTGTCCACAGACATTGGTCATGAACGGTGATGCATTTTTTTCACATTTTGTTATGCAATATCTTGCTTTATAAGCAAGAATAATTGAATAACTATGTTGTTATGTATTGTATTAAGATATAAATATTTTTATGTTGGTATGTAAAAATAAACAATATTGTTTTCATCTGGTGTTTTTGACAATTACATATAAGGTTACTGTTATGTAAGAAAGCAATTGTTGAAGTAAAAATGTACGAAAATGTTTGATAAACTAGAATCATTCACATCGAAGCTTACCATCTTCTTATATATAGTGATGTGCTGATTATGGATTATAATCGTAACCGATTGATTATGACCAGGCCCAGGTTTCACAATCATTCCTTAGCTAAGATTTTCCTTAACTTAAATCTTGCAAATTTTCAAATCTTATAATTTTTTTAATTTTAAAGATTTTAAGGAATTGAAGGTGTCATTTTCAAGATCTCCTTTAGATTAAAACATTTGCATATAGTTCTGACAAAAATATTCATTAGTAGTTTCAAAAAGATTACAAAAATTTGCTAAATTTAAGTCAAGGGAAATCTTAGCTAAGGAATGATTGTGAAACTGGGGCCAGATTTTTAGCACAGTTGATTCAAGCATTGGTTAATCAATGATCGGTTTCTGTTTTTGATTGGAAAAAATAATGACAGAAAACAAGAAATTGCATAAAATTAAACCCCTTTCTCTTCTTGGTGGCAGGAAATTTCAATTTCCTGGATCTAAGAAAAAGATGCAGGGTATGACTAGTTTTTAAAAAAAATTTGACCAAAGTATGTATACATGGCACAAAATTCAAACTACAGGAAGAGAAACTTAATGGAAAATGAAAAATTCAAATTCAATACTATCTGAAATTCCTGTTTTGTTCATTCCCTATGCATTTTGTTACATAATCAAATATTTCTGATTCGTTACTTAAGCAGTTCTGATCATCGATTATAAAAACTCATTCGATTCCCATCATTACTGATATATTAGAGATCTCCATCTACTGGTAGTCAATTCTTATAAATACATTTCATAATGTATCAATTAAGCGTCCATATCCATGTGAGTTAAGCAGTACTGTAAGCAGCAAATAATTTTGGATGTCTTGGAAGTGTTTCTGAACACCTTAAATAATAATCTGTAGAGCTAAGTAATGGTGTTTAACATCCAATCAAGAATACTTCACTTTTATTGAGACGCCACAAGCTTTAGGCAAAGGTACAGAAACTTTTCCTGTTGAGTTATGCTGATGGCATTACACAGTAGGGTTCTTTATCGTGCCACGCCTACTGTGATAGCATGGGACCTTGTTTATTTTAAGTTCCCATCTGACAGAACCATGATCTTCACTTGGTAATGCTGAGTACTTGGCCAAAGAACAATCACTACCCACTTTCAAGTCTTGGGTCAGACCCGGCAGGGGATTGAACCCACAACCTCCTAATTACAAAAAGAGCACTATATCAACTGATACCCCAGTAGTAATATCTTGTGGAAAAGCTTCGGGTAATGAAACCAATGGAGTGGGTTTTGCTTTTGTAATTTTATAGATAAAAGCGTCAATACAAAAAATATATCTCAAACTTTTACTCCCTGTAATATAAGGGAGTACATGTTATCCTTGAATATTGTTTTATGAGTGAAAGCAAAGTAAGAGATACAGTAGTAATCGTTTATAAATTATTATCATATGACACTACATAATAGGGTCAAATGGAGACAACCTGTATAACCAAATTAAAAAAAGATTTATAAAATGTAGCTCTAATTAGTTTGATTAATCTTTATGGTAGAGAATATAAAAAAGAAGAATCACATTTTATGGTTGAAAAAATTTGTTTGTAATGGCATTTTTGATATGCGCTTTCTCTTATTTTTACTTTAAACACAGTCTTTTATCTAATTAAGATAAAACATGTAATATACATGTACATGTACCCGGTATATAAAATGAAAGCAAGACTTATGTTTAAACTTAAACTGTAGTCATAGAGCTATGGATACTAGATATCACATGTCACAATGCAGTGAATCAATTGAGTGTATTCATGAATCTAAATCATGATAAAGGGAAATATGATTTTTTCCTTGTTTAGACATTGGTTTGTTAGCGATGAAAAAGCTATTCCATGTGACAGATTTCAGAGCTTGTATAATCAAATCATCAGGAATTGGAAAAGCATAATACAACATGATTTGGACCCTTATCCTCCTATTGATTTTAAACACATAAAAATAAAATTACTAGTACACATTTTGACTTCTGACATCCAGCTGATATGAACAAGATTTGGTCCAGTTGTGTGGTTAAAGACATAGTACTTTGTAGCTAAAAACATGTACTTGGCTATGTAATCAACAGCACTTGACAAATGAAACTAGAAAACAAAACAAAATAAATACAATGTACATTGAAACCACGTGACTGTAGATGAATGAGGTTTGAGTACTTTTGGACGGCGCCAAGGCAGCAAGAGGCACTGTGTGCTTATGGATCACATTGCCTCTTACCACCTAGTTTCTATGCAGGCACTAGTGTGATAAAGTTTGTCAGTTCGCTTGCCTAACATGTCTAAGTCTTTGGTTTTTCTCCTGACACCCCGGTTTTCTTCACAATCCTGGAACTGACTGCCTCAACAAAAGTGGAAGAGTCTTGACTGGGCAGTAAAACAACTGCTTTACTCCATTTCATTCCCCCATATTATAATAATTGTACATACAGATAAGGTTAAAATGCTTGGGGAGGCATATGTTTCGGTACCATGTGATCAAATGATAGTACAACATGATTCTGGACAAATATGTTACAGGTCTGACGAACCACTTACAACCCAATACAACTGCCAAGGCTATGTGGCATCTAGATCCTTCCATGGAATGCATTTATAGTGACCAGCAGGATGAACACCTCCAACCATTCCAGAAATGGCATGTTGTTTGGTTTGAATTATTAGCTGTGCTGCAGTTCCATTAAAAAGTTTTCAAAACTTTGCTTCATTATTTGTAGCCAGTGGCATTTTATTTTGATTATTGTTTATTTTGTTTTGCGTCTCTATTTTATTCGTTTATTGGTCCCTGTTCTCAGTTGTATTGGCATGTGTCAAGCACCTGTTTTTTCAGGTTTCATTTGAAGACAGCTAAGATAATTGTTGTATTGGCATGTGTCGAGCACCTGCTTTTTCAGGTTTCATTTGAAGCATAGCTAAGATAATTGTTGTATGGGCATGTGTCGAGCACCTCTTTTCAGGTTTCATTTGAAGCATAACTAAGATAATTGTTGTATTGGCATACATATGTCGAGCACCTGTTTTTTCAGGTTTCATTTGAAGCATAGCTAAAATAATTGTTGTATTGGCATGTGTCGAGCACCTGCTTTTTCAGGTTTCTTTTGAAGCATAACTAAGATAATTGTTGTATTGGCATACATGTGTCGAACACCTGTTTTTTTCAGGTTTCATTTGAAGCATAGCTAAGATAAATGTTGTATTGGCATGTGTCGAGCACCTGTTTTTTCAGGTTTCATTTGAAGCATAGCTAAGATAATTGTTGTATTGGCATGTGTCGAGCACTGCTTTTTCAGGTTCATTGAAGCATAACTAAGATAATTGTTGTATTGGCATGTGTCAAGCACCTGTTTTTTCAGGTTTCATTTGAAGCATAGCTAAGATAATTGTTGTATTGGCATGTGTCGAGCACCTGTTTTTTCAGGTTTCATTTGAACATAATTGAGATAAAAAACATCATATCGGTTTGGAATCTAAATATGTACTCGAATCCTTCCACTTCTGTCATTAAAACCGGTACCTGTAGTCCTGTACTTACTTTGTCATTTAAGTTTTTATAATCAGTTAACTGGGTATGTTTGTCAATGTATTTGCCGTGTGTCCAAATATCTAAAGTTAAAGAAAAAACCCCGAGGTCATATCCATGGTTGAATAGAGTTGCATACGTAAGAAATACCCAAGGGACAAGATCGAGACACTGTACATATATAGTTAAAAGAAATTGGTTTTATTTCTAAAACTGGATACTGGATAGTACTTTACAAACCGAAAGTAGAAAGTCCAGAGGCGACAATGGCGCAAGGAAACAGTAAGGATAAAGACATTGTAGAATCTGAAATATTATTAGTTATTCGAGATTTTCCCGGGGTATACGGGATGGTATGACCGTCTTGGGTTTCGTATTTCCTGAGGCGCAGCCGAAGGAAATACGAAAGCCAAGACGGTCATACCATCCCGTATACCCCGGGAAAATCTCGAATAACGAATTTATTACCACTTTGGTCTGATCTTGACCAACATTTGAAAATTTAAGTTATGCTGCAGTTACTGAAATATTGTAATGTGAATATTAGTATTAAATAATTAAATTGGAACAACTCAACAAGTTAATCTTTTCTATCAAATTTTAATTAATTGAAAATACGAAAATATTAAATTTATTAAACATTTCTGAGATAAGTTTAAAAAATGTCATTTATCCTATTAAAAATTATAACTCTTCAAACTGGAGCTACCCTTCATTGTACCCCTTGCGCACCTACGTAAAGAATAAATTCTTCCGTCATCATTACGTCACACGAAAGACACCGCCATTTTGTCACAATTTTTACCATTACATGTAAACACCCATCCAAAATACGTTTTGGTGTATTAAAGGAGTTATAATGTATGGACTAGATCGAAATTAGGATTGTTAGTAACGACTCGCCTCATGTAAGTAAATGATTAATTGATTTTTAACCGTGTCATTCAAATCTTTGAAATATTAGCGTTGTTCCTTTTTCTCCAGCAGAGTAAACGGACATGTACTTTTCATAGGAAGCTACAGGACACATTGGCGTGTTGTCAGCAGGCATTATTCCTGTGTATCTCTCTTTTTCATTTTCGCGACGATTTTTTTGTTAACTCATCTACAGTTTTCTTCACAAATTTGGCCCCTGTAGAGGGATCTGTAGCCACAGAAAAAGTAGGTTTCGACATTTCAGGAATGTTTTCACCACCCCGACGACAGAAATATAAACGTTATTCAAAATGTACTTTATTAAACAGTCCTGTGGGCGTATTTGGATTGATGTGAATGCTAGAATATAATTTCCCTAAATCGTCATCACTTATACAAGGGTAGTGATCTATCTGCATTTTGCAAACGACGTTTCTATGCGAGTTGTTCCCCTTTAGCCGCAGATACGAACTTTTAACTCTCGAATTTTGAATCGTCAGACACAAAATTTTAATTTTAAAATATTCTGTAATTTATAAAATTAAAAATCGTTTGTTACTTTTGATACTTTTTTGAAAACAAACAGGTTGAAATATACTGCAATACTTGAAGCGAACCATGGGGGCGGCCATAACCCGACAGGTTTGAAGCTCCGTATTACCCGATCACGTGGTATCCGTATTACCCGTTTAGGCGACCGTATTGCCTTGGAAAATTAGATATATGGGATAGTATAAATAAGATTTTAACCAATCAGATTGTAAGTATTTTACCAAAGTGGTAATAAGTAACTGTACAATTTGTTTAGAAGTATTTAAATCGCCTAAGTATCTTCCGTGTTTACACACGTATTGTGAATCCTGTCTTCACGATTATATCGTATCCACAAGTAATGAGGAAAGTCCAGAGGGCGTTTTCTTTTGTCCTGTTTGTAGAGCAGAAGTACAACCACCAGATCCTTCAGCTCCTAAAGAGGAATGGGCAAAATTAATGCCGGCAAATCGTATGATAAATTCCTTGATGGATATTTCCATTAAGAAAAGTGAAGAAGACAAACAAGAATATGACCTTTGTAAATTTGACGGAGAGAAAACTGATGCTGATTTTTTGTGTTTAGAATGTAGGGAATATTTGTGTGCATCATGTACCAAACATCACAGACGCAACAAGGCATCCCGTAACCACAACCCGGTGCCAGTTGGCGACACCAGTCTGGACCACATAGAGGTAGTATTAAACCAAGTTGAAGAACCATGCTCTGTGCATAAAAACGAGATTTTGAAAGTGTATTGCATGCATCACAGGAAGATGTGCTGTGTTCTATGTCTATCGATATCCCATAGACAATGCAAGAAAATAAAAACATTTGATGAAATGGCAGAGAAAATGAAAGAAAATAATGAAGCTCAAATAGTAGCTGATAAACTTAATGAAATGGCTACAAAGGTGGAACAAATATGTGATCGAAAATTAGAAAACATCAAAAGTATTGAAAAACAACACCAAGATATGCAAGATAGGACGGAAAAACTAGTAGAAGAAGCGAAGACGAAATTAGACATATGCCACCAAGAATTCAAAGAGAATTTTCAAGGATACAAAAAGAGCAAGTTACTCAGCTTTTAGACGCAAACTGAGAAAAGCTACAGAATTTCCACAAGTCAGTAACAAACTCACAAAAGATTTTGAAAGCTGTATTTAAATTTAATTCACCAAAACAAACTTTCATAACTCTACAGAAAATTAAAGAACGTCTAGAAATCCTAGAAAAAGAGTTGGAAGCCTTGTTACAAAGTGATGAAGACGTTTTATATGTCTTGACATTAAATGACCGATTAACGTCCATACCGACAACAATGATATCAATAGCGAACGTACATTTGAAGAAAAATGTTTGCAACGAAAATGAAGTGGAAAAGGGACATATTTCATCGAAACCAAGGTTAACATATTTAACAAGACCCTCTGTTTGGACACTTAGAGTGCCCTTTCATCGTTCTTTGGCAAGAAAGAAATGATGGTGAGTTTTGGCAGAATCTAACATTATCAGTATCATGAATTATAATCAATTTATATGTATATATATACATGTACATGTATACGATTCATCAGAACATGTCATAGACTTAGAAACAATTGCAATTACTAGTACATGTAAAAAGTTATACTGTATTTAACAATGAAGCAGGGGATCGTAATTCTCCGAGTCCGAGGTCCCAGGCTTACTGACTCTACGTTAAGACACTTGATATTTGTACTGTTAAAAGTCCGTTTGACCTGCATGTTATTCACCAGGATTTATGATCAAATAAATGCATATATACCTTTCAGTTTCAATGTTGATATTGGACTTTCAAAACGTATGTTGGACCTGCCAAAAATAAAGACAAAAGGGTCTGGACTTTCCATTACAAAACATTTTTAACCCATGCCCCCGGTTTCACAATCATTCCTTAACTAAGGTTTTCCTTAACTTAAATCTTATAAATTTTTAAACATTTCTATTTGGTTTCAAAGACAAAAATATTCATCAGTAGTTCCAAAATGAGATCACCAAAATTTGCTAAATTTATGAAAAGGAATAATTGTCAAACTGGGGCCTGGTGAGGTATGAATATGAAATTTATTTCGTGGAGTGAATGTTATCAGGAAATTTATTTCGTGGAGTGAATGTTATCAGAAACTTGAGCATACAGTGCTTCATATTCATACAAATAATACGCATCATAGAATAAAAACTAAATGTTGTTTTAGCAATGTGCAAAGATCATTAATAAAAAAGTGAAGGATTTAAAATTAAGAAAGTAATTGTACATACTGTTTATAAACATTCAGCAAATTGTGTTGTGATTACATGTGTCATATTTATAACCAGAAATATATATATATTTACTAGTATTCTATAAACTTACTTTACATCTATTTATTGTTATTGTCTTATTGCCACCCCGCCACCGTTTTTAGGAGGTTATAATAATATAGCTATGTCTGTGGATTGATTTCTGTGCATTTCAAAGAAAGCGGTGCATCAGTTGATTGTGGTGATGAATGATTAGATAGCCCATCCACCCCATTTTTTACAACTGACAGTTGTTAGTAGTTCATAAAACTTGTTTCACTTTGAATAGAATTTACATATGTTCACTATTGCGAGGGATTTCTGTGCATTTCAAAGAAAGCGGTGCATCAGTTGATTTATTGTGGTGATGAATGATTAGATAGCCCATCCATCCCACTTTTTTACAACTGACAGTTGATAGTAGTTCATAAAACTTGTTTCACTTTGAATGGAATTTACAGGTGTTCACTATTGCGAGGGATAGTGCTCTTGGCCACCTTGCTTTTTTTAAGATTTGAGTTGGTTTGACAGCTTAACTGAATTGACTAAAATGTGTAGGACCTTCTATTTCACCATATCTAACACAAACCACATCATTTAAATTTCTAAACCGTTTACCAAGCCCTGTTTGATTGGAGATGTTCATCTTGCAAGTCACATTATACTGGTACATGTAAATAATTCCATAATAAGCAACTAAACGTCATCTTACCTTTTAAAGTAAGAACCAATGAAAACAAAAATGATTACGGAAGTCTTGAAGTGTTCATGAAACAGTTAATGCAGAAAGACGGAAATGCTTCACGTAATAAAACAATTGGCATGGGTAACATTTACACGCGACACGTTCCAGGGCTTGTGTACACAACATAGACCCATTCATTGGGAATCGAAAGAACAATTGCCCCATGTGTGGTTGGATCCTTTTTCTTCCAATTCAATTTTAACCAGTGATATTATAGTTTTCAAAACACATTATTACAAAACAAAACTAGAAAAACTGTGGGCCACAAGCTCACAAAAAATACCCCCGCTTCCCCACATAAAAAATCCATCGGATCAAATGTTTAAAATACCCGGTAGGAGGTGCACATCTGCATTATATCACAAAGATTGTGTGAAAGTTTCATGAAAATCCATTAGTAGTAGGGGCTAACCATTTATACACCCCGTTTGCATCACCCTTTGTTCTACTAGGACCTACTGCATCACCCTATTGTTCTACTAGGACCTATCGCA
Source organism: Anadara kagoshimensis (assembly GCA_021292105.1). Taxonomy (NCBI): domain Eukaryota; kingdom Metazoa; phylum Mollusca; class Bivalvia; order Arcoida; family Arcidae; genus Anadara; species Anadara kagoshimensis. The sequence goes on from CM037862.1 coordinate 11,557,915, forward strand.
TCACCCTTTGTTCCAAATATGGGTCACCGCATCACCCTTTGTTCCTTATATGGACCTACTGCATCACCCTTTGTTCTACTAGGACCTACTGCATCACTCTTTGTTCCAAATATGGGTCACCGCATCACCCTTTGTTCTGCTTGGACCTACTGCATCACCCTTTGTTTTTATTATGCTAAATAGACGATACAATGGGGATAGGGTTCAAGCGTGTTGGTTAAATGATGTGTTAGCAATCAGAATTCTTTAAATCTTGTTCATTTAAATAATGTTCCTTATATGGACCCAATGCATCACTCTATTGTTAGAGAATTTGTAATTCATAATACGCGGTCTGGTTTTAAACGGACCAAACAGCGATGAACGTATTATATCTGTTCGCTTTCATATAATATTGTGTAAGCACTTTAAAGCGCAATTTTGGTTTATGTTCGGACGTTTATATTTTAAAACTTATATGGACGATTTAGACGAAGGGAATATTGAAAAAGAAATTGATCATCTGTGTGAGCTGTTCAAACGATTGCATTTATAAAACAGAGGTATGGATTCAGGTAAGTCTGATTAGTTTACATATAAACATTAAATAGAAATATACTTGTAAGAATTTAACTTGTGTGAGAGTACACTTGGATGTAATAAACGCAAAACCTAGAATTATGTTGTAAACCTTGTAAATGAATTTATATTGCGCGCCATACGATTATCCCCCTTAAAATTCCATATTATTTTAAAACACGTCAGCTTGTATTTATATTTTAAAAGTAAATATGTTACACTTGTCAAAAGAACGAACTACATTAAAAGTTCATTCACGCGTTTAGTGGGGTATAACCTTATTGTCATTTTTAAAGGTGAGATAGTGCGTTAATATATGTAGTAAGCAGATGTACATACTAAAACTGATACATTGTTTGTTTTTATTATTTTAGACAAGCATACAGATTTATGTTTGAAGGAATGTGAACACTGTTATGCTGTAATTAGTTACAGAGGACAACCTCATAATTGCCCCGTAGATCAAGAGGAAGACGTGGGTTTTGTTGATGATTTAGAACTTTTATGTGAGGAAATCGGGAGAAATTTATAGTGTCATTTAGAATGGAATCAGATGCACAACTATCATTTGTTGGATATATATCATAGAATTGTTTTTAAAAATGACAAAGTGAAAACTGTAAAATGGGAAACTCAGTTGAAATCATTAGTTGTAAAGTTGTATCAATTGGAAACAAGGTTATGTATATAAAGTGCAAGTAGATTTTGTTGTTATTTCTACATGCTTCAGTGAATAGAATCCCATCATAGCTTAACAAGTACAGGTTCGAAATCATGTCTACTTCTATCACAAGGTACCTTGTCAATAGAGAGAAAAATCATTGGTACATAGAGTTCGAATCCGACCACAGAATTTTAGATTAGGTAAATAAATAACAAACGCAAAGAGTAAACTAAAACTAATTTTTTTTATTTTTTGATTATTTTTTACTAAGTATTAATACATTACAAATTAATAATATATACACACTGTTATATACAAATAATATGCATGGATATACATAAAAATTACAAATCTTTTACATCACTCGCTTTTACCCAAGAATTGAATTTCTTGGGCCAATATAACCATTTAACCAAATATTGTTTATTTTGACCTCTCCCCTTTGTTTTTAAGATTTTCTCAATTTTCCACATATCATCATCTCTCACATCTGATTTAGCTAATTCACTTTGATAGAAACTTCCAGAAATTGCAGAACCATCATAATCTTTGAGTTTATAAATTGGTAGACCGTCTCTTAGAAATCGAGAAGCAATAGTGAAAATTTCACCTGTCCACTTTTCGTCATATTCGCGACTAAAAATATTTTTTAAGTGTGAAATTCTAACTTTATCGCCCACTTTAAATCTAAAAGGCTTTCGTATTCTTAATCGTTTTGGAGAGGAACTTTTCTTTTTGTCTTGTCTCTGTCGAGGAATATACATACGTTTCCATATACGGGGTTGTTGTTTTTTAGTTACGCTAGCAGGAGCCATTCCTATAGTGCGGTGAAACGTTTGATTATAACTATCGGCAAACGATTGAAGTTCTTTGACATATTCATAACCTTGTTTAAAAGTGAAATATCTATAAATTTTGCTTTTCAAAGTTTTTATCGCTCTCTCGGACACTGCAGCCTTGGTTTCGTTATACGCTAACAGGTGTTTAATGTTTTTGCTTTTTAATAGTCTTTGTACGACTTTGGCTTTAAATTCCTGTCCGGCATCTGTTCGTAATTTATTTGGTATTCTCCTTGTTTAAAAATGTCTTCAAAGGCTTCTAAACACTCTGTCCTTTCTTATCTTTCAAGGGACGTAACCAAACATATTTCGAAAAGACATCGATCACTAATAGATACTGTATACCATCATTGTACTTGGCAAATTTCACCATATCCATTAAATCTGCTGACCATTGATCGTCAATACCGGAGACCACTATTTGTTTCTTTTAAATTTCCTTCTTACTGTGGCGTTGCAAACTGTAAGTTCTTGTCTTTGTAACCATTTTCTTATTTTATATTTGCCGATAACGTATTTACCATCTCTTTTTACAAATCTATACAATTTGTCTGGTCCCGAAAATGCAGCTGGATTTGAAGGGTCAAAATAAATATCCTTTAGATAATCTTCCCAACTAGGCATCTTTACACCTTTAAAGTCCACTTTATACTGTTTAATTTAACACAAAACACTCCTGTTTTATACACGTTAATCTTTTTCAGTCTCGCTTTCAACATCACTGGCATTGTCTGCTTCATCATCATCACTCATATCATCTGTTTCATCATCATCATCATCATCTTGACTTCTAGTCAAAGTTTCAATCATATCATTGATTAAACTTTTTCGCAATTTAACCGCCTGCTGGATGGCTTCAAACTTTTTCATGTCGAAATCAGTCTCAAAACGTTGGGCTGTTTTCATGATTTCAAGGTGCACAGGATCATGGTTTAATTTATCCACGTTGATTAACAACTCGACATAGGCTTTTCTAAAATCTTTACTTAATGCCGGCAAATAGTCTCGAATTGCTTTTCGACGAGCTTCGCTTTGAGAGTAATCGTCTTGTGTATATGATTTCATGGCAGCTTGTACTTTTGCATTGTCTCTCAATACTTGACCACCAATAAGCTTAGCCCACACTTGACTACTGGATACTTTTGCTATTTTGCTTAGGCGTCCTCCCATCTGCTCCGACTTACGTTTATTAGATCTAGAATCAGTACACCAATTTTTAACATGTCGCTGAACATCACTGAAATTATCAAACACAAGTCCACAATCATCGCATGATGGCATACTTTCGTATTCTTGATAGGTTGGTGTCACTGCAGTCTGTGTTGCAACAGTTGGTTTTTCAGACATCCTTTCAGCCCAAGTGTTTTCTTGTATTTGATAGTTTGGAAAAACGCCGTGTTTTTTAATGCGTTATCACTGCTGGATTTAGAAGAACAGCTGTTGTTTTACTGGTATTCTCCGGCGGATTTAGAAAAGCTGCTGTTCTTTTTTCTTCTAATTCCTATCGTTCACTTTATCAGTTGAATTTGTAACTGTTGTAAAAATGTTTTCTCTCAATCTATTATTTTCCGATGTAGTGGTTTTAAATCCACCAATAAAAAGCCTCTCTCTTTCATAGTAGCTTTATCAAATTTCATGAAAATTTGACTTTTTCCGGGATACATTTGTCTGGCTAACGTCATGATTGCTGTTTATCAACCGGGTTTTTAAACAGTACTAAATAGTGACAGTTTCTTCTCTGTGTTGGGTCTTTACTGAAGTATAAATTCTGAGTTATGGCTAACACTGACAAATTCCTATGGTGGCTTCCTTCTGTAAACAACTCGTTAAATCTAGAATCTTTGGCTAAACTGGACATCAAGTCATCTATTATAATTAAATTTCTGAGTTTAGGATTAATAAAACTATCATTTTCAAGATCTATAGGAATGCCTTGTATAAATTCGACGGGTGGTTGGACGGTCCTCTCTATGACATCATATAATGGCTGCCATCTCTTGTAAAGCCAAATAATTCGATCAGGTTGTGGTTCAATCAGCTTTCTTTGCAGTATTTCTTTCACGAGATAAGTCTTCCCACAAGATGTCGGTCCTGTAAATAATGCCGTGAAAGGATGTTTAAACTTAAACTCATTTAGTTTCGATAGATGATAGACAGGCCGCCGATGCTGCTGCTCCTCCTCCTGCTGCTGCTGCTTATGATCCTCATAGTAGGGCCTTGATAATGCTGCTGCTGCTGCTTAAGATCATCACAGTAAGGCTGCAATAATTGCTGCTGCTCTTGCTGCTGCTTAGGATCATCATAGTAAGGCTGCGATAATTGCTGCTGCTGCTGCTGCTCCTGCTGCTGGGATTTTAATATGTTTAACTTCCTGTGTGTTGTGTATTACTTTTGTGTGTCTTCTTAAATCATTTGGCCATACGTATGATTTTTTACATAATGTACATTTGTGCGACATGTTGTCACTTCAAATTCTTCCAAGTAAATGCTAGGTCTACCTTTTGAAAAAATATATACAGAAAAAGAGCCGCTGTTCTTTTTCAATTAAGACAATATCGAGAGACATAGGACCTCGATTATCAGAGCCATATAAAATCCATACGTAACCCTCTCATCATACCAAGATTCCTAAGCACCACAGTTTTCTTCTAATAAATAGTCGCCTTCTTTGTTAATGTGGCGTAAAACACCATGAAGTTATAACCTCAACATTTGTCATTGATGTTTTTTGTGATTTTTTACTTTAAAAGTATATTATTATCGCTACATTTTATTCAAGATTGGGATAATAAACAAAACAACTAACAACAGCATAATTTATTTTCTTTATTTCAGATTATTAAAATGGTTATTTTACATTGAATAACACATATTTTTTACAAAAACAGCAACTGTTCTTCTCAATTACACATTGAATTACATACACTTTTTTACAAAAACAACGTGTATTCTCACACAAGTTAAATTCTTACAAGTATATTTCTATTTAATGTTTATATGTAAACTAATCAGACTTACCTGAATCCATATATCTGTTTTATAAATGCAATCGTTTGAACAGCTCACACAGATGATCAATTTCTTTTTCAATATAAAAAAGCTTTCGTCTAAATCGTCCATATAAGTTTTAAAATATAAACGTCCGAACACAAACCAAAATTGCGCTTTAAAGTGCTTACACAATATTATATGAAAGCGAACAGATATAATGCGTTCATCGCTGATTGGTCCGTTTAAAACCAGACCGCGTTTTATGACTTGATTCTCATACAATAGAGTGATACATTGGGTCCATATAAGGAACATTATTTAAATGAACAAGATTTAAAGAATTCTAATTGGCCGCACATCATTTAACCAACACGCTTGAACCCTATCCCCATTGTATCGTCTAAACAAAGGGTGATGCAGTAGGTCGACCCAAGCAGAACAAAGGGTGATGCGGTGACCCATATTTGGAACAAAGAGTGATGCAGTAGGTCCTAGTAGAACAAAGGGTGATGCAGTAGGTCCATATAAGGAACAAAGGGTGATGCGGTGACCCATATTTGGAACAAAGGGTGATGCGATAGGTTAGTAGAACAATAGGGTGATGCAGTAGGTCCTAGTAGAACAAAGGGTGATGCAAACGGGGTGTATAAATGGTTAGCCCCTACTACTTCCATTGAAGGCTTTAGGAGGAGTTGCGGATAAGAGATAGGTACCCTAAGGTGTAACAGAAGGACGGACGGACACCACTATCACTATATAACCCCCCCCCACTTTTTAAGCGGGGGCTATAATAAACATTTTGGCATACAACTGATATAAAATGTTGTCCAGTAGAGTTGATACTTGAAGCTGAAAAACACTGTGATTCGCAAACCAAAACAATATGAACAAAAACACACGGGCATATGAAAGAAGAGAACAAAAGAATACAGTCAAACCTGTCTATAAAGGCCACCTAAGGGAACCAGTAACTTTTATGGACAGGTGGCCTTTATATGCAAGTTCAAATAATATGAATAAAAACAATTGGAATGCAATTCTACTGGCCTTTATAAGCAGGTGTTCCTTATATAGAGGTGGCCTTTAAGGCAGGTTCGACTGTAATACATTGGAGCCACGTGATTTTATGACTCCAGACGGGATATTGATAGATACATACATGGTTGAACTACTCGTTGACAACCTAATTATTCCACTCACTTGTATTTTCCCAGTTGTTACTCAAATGCACATTTAGATTTGAACCCTATGGCTTAGATCTTTTAATGCGAATTTGAACTAATGTGCCCAATTCATCTTGATGTCTTTAAATCTGGATTGATTGGATGTGGTTTTACGTCATAGTAAAAGTATTTCTCTTATATCGAGACGTCACCAACTATAGATGAAATGGCAGAAAATTTTACCTTTGCAGTGCGACAATGTGCAAAAAGGTTTTTTTACGTGCCATGTCTTCCGTGAGAAGGGACATCGGTTTTGAGGTATCTTCCGAAGAACACCGTGACTTTCATTTCTAAGTGCCGAGTGCTACCTATTTTAAAGTCTTGATCAGACCCGACCGGGTTTCGAACCAACGACTCCGACATACGGAGGTTAAATCTGGATGCATGTCGCTAAAATACCTAGCCCCGATTTCACAATTATGCCTTAACTCAGATTTTCCTTAATTTAAATTTAGCAAATTTTGACAAGCTCTATTTGGAACTACAAATAAATATTTTTGTCAATGCAATAAGCTTGATATAATTTTTTAAATGACACCTTACATTGTCCAATGCCGTCAATATCTTGACAATTAATTAACAATAAATAAAGGTTGTCCGATTTAAGTTAAGAAAAATCTTTTTTTAAAAGAAATATGACTGTAAAACAGTGACCTGGCTCCAGTTTCACAATCAATCTGTATTTATAAACTTAAATCTGGCAGTTTTTGACAATAAAGTAAGTGCTATCTTCAATATGACGCCATAAATCACATGTATCTTGAAAACTAACAAAATTACTCGGGTACATGTATTTCAATTTTGTCAGATTTAAGAAAAATCTTTTTCAATACCCGTCAAAACCCGGTGATTTTATAATCAGTGTCCCAAGTATGTTTATTTTGTTATACTTCATATTTTATTCGACTATTGTATTGTTTTTTCACATCTTTTGTGTATTTTGATAAATATCGTGTTTGTTGTTGTCTTGGTCTGGTAATGGTTGCTCTAAAGTCTCTACTCATTGCCAAGTACAGGCAAACAATACTGACCTGTATGCTTGACCTTTAATTTAAATATAATAATATAGACCTATAGTCGGATTAATCAGTCCACTAAACCCCAATTTTATTTTTGTCATGTTGCTGGTTTGTCACAAACAGTACCGGTGGGCTGATTAGTCGGACTAATCTACATATAGATGACACAGATGTTCATTTCCTCTACATCATGGGAAACTTACATGATACAAATGCCCTTGGGTGACAACCCTTCTGTCGGGTGACAATTCTGGATGTCCACATACCAAGAGGGCAATTATTATTTTATTATACCGAAACAAAGCTTACCATGTAAAATAACACTAACAATATCTCAATTTTAAATTAAATTAAATGCTTCCAGTTTACACTTTCAACCATCGGGGGGGGGGGGGGGGGGGGGGGGTTGGGTTGGGTTATGCTCGTCTGCAATCACATGGCTGTGAGAGGTTGTCACACGCTGACAGTGATTCTGTGGGAAACATCTCATTTATTACATGTCATGGGATTGGAAAACATCCAATGAAAAGTGTTTTAATATATGTGAGGTATAATAATGTCTATTATTGAAAGCAAATCCTAATACTACTGGTGCATTTGTTGAACCCTTGTTGTATATGAATAGTCTTTTTAAAAGGTCAAGTGGACAGGTCAATGATGTTTGACTATACATGCAATTTGACCGTTAACACTATCACTATTATCCTTTATCTTTGTAGATATTCCAGATTCAATTTATCACATTTAATTTTGATTACCACATAATCATTTTATCATCAAGCCATAACACTGTGATATCATTTTTTTCGTGGTGTCCCAATATCCGTTGTTTTCGTGTATATTCTGACCCACGAATTTAAATGATAATGAAACTCTATATAATTATTACAAACTAACTTTAAATGGAAACCCTCACCATCCACAAAAAAAAAAAAAAAAAAAAAAAAAAAAAAAGAAACAAAACAAAAAACCGCGAAAACGAATGAACACTACGAAAATACATGATCTCACAGTAATTATAGAAAATATTTTTTCAAAACAAATTCAAGCTGAACTTTTGTAACATAATGTTGGTATTTATGCAAGCCCAAGTTATATATATACAATTGTGATATTGAGTCCCCATCGAAGTACTTAAGGCTAAGTGGTACAAATGGATGCTGACGTTACGTATGGCGTGTACAAATCTATGCTTTTTTATTGTATCATTCAAAATCTATGTTTTTTTATTGTATTATTCAAAGTCCTAACTTAAAGTAACTGTAATAATTTTGATAAATAACTTACAAGGGAAAATATATAATATCTATCAATTAAAAATATTTATGAAAAAATACAATGTACAAGAAAAGTATCATAAATACGGTTACACGGATAAGTTTAACAGAAATACCAATGATTTACTAAAGTTTTGCCTTTCATATTTTTTTTATACACTATGACTTTTTTAAGATTTATTTGCAATGACGTCATGAAAATTTAAACTGAAATAAGGGGTGTAATTTGAATTGCGCAAATGATTTCTGAATGACGTTTTTTCGAGCTCGGTGGTTTTTTAACAGTCACTTTCTTCGGCCAAGTAAAATGTTTTGAATTAAAATTTTTTACTCCAAGAGTTTGCCTTAATAGTTCAATATCTTTTTCATGTTTCAAATGTAGCCATTGGTAATATTTCCCGGTCTGATCAGCCCGTGTTCTTGTATGTTTGACGTAACACCATTGACTCTCATTTCGGATGATCATGCCTTACTCTTCTGCTATTCGAAGTAACAATGTTTCTTAACATCTTTTTTTATCCTAATTATTATTCTTTAATAGTGACTAGTAATACAAACTAATCTAATTGATGAAGTAATTTTTATACAAATCAAAAAATTAATATACAGGGAGAAGCACAAACACAACACTCCTAGTTTACGACACGATGACGTTAAAGTTTGCAAGTTTGTCGATCCTTTAGCAATATCGTCCAAAATCATGACTTTTTTGTTGATTTTGGTCATATTTTTGCATCAGATTAAGTCTTTGAAGTTTTATACCGAAAAATCAAGCAAGGGGACATTTGCATTTCTTTACATTTTCAGAAAAGTTTAATTCAGAACTATGTTAGTTTTGCAAAAACTTGTAGGACAATTTATTTTTCTACACTTTTTCAAATTTTTCAGAGCCTGAAAAATTGCGATTTCCTATTTATCCTAAGTTAAAATTCTGACATTTTTGGCATTTTTCACGCTTTATAGCTAAAAAGGTAAAAAGGGGACCCCTATATTTTTTTTACATTTTCAGATGCGCCTCAAAAAGTTTTACAAGTATGGAAAAATCAGAAACTAACTTGTAGGATAGTGCCCATTTGTACCACTAGGCCTTAAGGGAAGTTATAACAGAAATTTAATCGTCTCACGGTCCTATAACATAAACATCAAGTTGTCATTGTTTATTTGGTTATGTTTTTCACGTTTAATTTGTATACTGCAGCTAAGCCATTTTCTCTGTCTGTAACAAAGAATTTAGTTCCAGTTCCATCAAATCCAAATGCATACGGTGAAACTACTTTTTCGAAACTGGACATAAAAATCCGACTTGATTTGCGATCTTGCGATAGGAGAAATATGTTCTTTGAATCCTTGCCAGTAACATAAATATTGCCGACACAATCCTGTCCTATTCCTCGAAAAGCTTTAGTCCCTTGGAGGTTATGTCTAAATATTTCTTCCCCACGAACTGAACGGCAGACGACATCTTCACCCTGGCAGTGGTAGAATATAGTCTTATCGCACGAAGAAGTGGCAATAGGAGATAGAAATGAAGAGGCACATATTGTTTCTGTATGCCCATCCATTGTAGCAACGCGTATTTGACGATCACATTCTGCAAGTATGTAATCTTCAGTAACATTTACGGCATTAAGTTCAGTCACACCAGCAATGTCGATAATTCGCATTTGTAGGAAAGTGTAATACACCAGTATGTATATTACAACGGACCCACTTGAGCGACTTGAAACGAATATTTTGCCATCTGAATGTTGAACAGCACTCCAAGGAGTGAAGGGTGTTTTATAAGTAACATCCCTTATTCCATTGACATCATACACTGTCATCGTTTCCAAATCACAGTTTATGAGTAGTAATCTTCCATCAAGTAAAAACGATCCACCAGTACATAATCCACCTTCACTGACAGCCCACATAGGTACAGGTTCTATATCATCAATACTAGCGAGTTTTAACTGCTTTTGCAATGCAGCCTCGGAAGTATCTGTAGGTTCCACCTGGACCTCGCTGACAATGTCTTTCACGTCAGTGGAGGAATCTGGTAACATATCCAGCTCGGCAAGTGAAGGAGGCGAGTCGTTTGAAACATCTTTCTTCAGTATTCGTATGTCTGCTATTGATTTTATGTTTGTTGTCATGGATATTAGTTGTTTGTTCAATGTTATATCATACGAAATATCGTGGTCATCTTTTAACAAGGCTTCAAACTCTTGTCCTTGGATTTGTAGACGTTCTTTTATCTTTTCTAGCGTTATAAATGCTTGTTTTGGTGAACTATACTCTGCTGATGTTGTTAACATCTTTTGTGAGTTTGTGACTGACTTCTGAAAATTCTGTAGCTTTTTCTTCGCGTCTAAAAGCTGAGTAACTTGTTCTTTTTGTATCCCTTGAAAATTCTTTTTGAATTCTTGGTGGCATATGTCTAATTTCGTCTTCGCTTCTTCTACTAGTTTTTCCGTCCTCTCTTGGATTTCTTGGTGTTGTTTTTCAATACTTTTGATATTTTCCTGTTTTCGATCAAACACTTGTTCCATCTTTGAAGCCATTTCATCCAGTTTATCAGCTACTTTTTGCGTTTCATTATTTTCTTTCATTTTCTCTGCCATTTCATCAAATGTTTTTATTTCCTTGCATTCTCTATGATCAATGGATAGACATAGAACACAGCACATCTTCTGATGCTCGATACAATACACCTTCAATATCTCCTCTTTATGTACAGTGCATGGTTCTTCAACTTTTTTCCTTGCTACGCCTCTCTGGTCCGGTTTGGTGTCGCCAACTGGCACAGGGTTGTGGTTACGGGAAGTCTTGCTGCGTCTGTGATGCTTCATACACGTTTCACACAGATATTCCTTGCATTCAAAACACCAAAATTCTGCAGCAGTTGTCTCCCCGTCAAATTTACAAAGGTCACATTCTTGTTTGTCTTCTTCACTTTTCTTAATGGAAATATCCATCAAGGAATTTATCATATGATTTGCCGGCATTAATTTTGCCCATTCCTCTTTAGGAGCTAAAGGATCTGGTGGTTGTACTTCTGCTCTACAAACAGGGCAAAAGAAAACGCCCTCGGGACTTTCCTCACCATTACTTGTTGTGGATACGATATAATCGTGAAGACAGGATTCACAATACGTGTGTAAACATGGAAGATACTTAGGCGATTTAAATACTTCTAAACAAATTGTACAGTTACATATTTCAGATTCTACAATGTCTTTATCCTTACTGTTTCCTTGCGCCATTGCCACCTCTGGACTTTCTACTTTCGGTTGGTAAAGTACTATCGAGTATCTAAATTGGAAACGGAGAAGACAGTATCGGAACACTTAGGAAACAAGTGGAGAGGGATTTAAGGAACAAGTGGATTTATGAAATGTACTTAATCACACCATCGTATACATCCTTATACATATGTATAATATCAGCTGTCTGTTATTATACCCCCTGCAAACTAGTTTGATGATGGGGTATATATAGGAATCACCATATCTGTCTGTCCTTGAAAAATCGATTGCTTTGGACGACCGTCATAAAACTTGACATGCATAAATAATCTTCATGGTCCAAATGTGTCATGACCTTTCAAAACAAAGATTAAAAAACCAAGGTCGCGGGAAAACATTAAATGTTAAAATTAATTATATATATATATATATTCAATTGACATTTTTGGACCTCCGCGGCAAAACATTTTTGGCTGTGAGGGTTGAATAAAATTTAAAATAAAGTTAACTAATAAATGAAGAAAAGGTCAGTCTAGTGCATAGGGACCAGAGTTTGTTAAAGAAATACGAGGTTTATTGAAAACTGGACAATTAACGGTTGAGGACTTCTACGACTTTTACCTTCTAAAACTGCGTGTATAAGGCGTGATATTTATATTCCAAGGCCACCAGTAATCCAAAGTACAACAAGTCATAAAAAAGTGCACGGTTACACAATACTGTTCTATATGAATTGAGCTGAATTATGTTTTGTTTGAACAATGCTGAACTATGTACAATATGAATATAGAAACTTTGATCATGGTAGCCTTGGAATATGAATTATTATTTAAGACTTTGTTGGGGTTCGAATTCTTGACTTCCCCCTTTCTAGGCGGACACTCTATCACCGAGCCGGTCACCATTTGTCTGGGTTTACCTTTTCTTCTTATTGATAGCTATGTAGATGTTGCAAAGTAAGCAGCATTAGTAGGGCGAATTATCTGCCTTAACGATGGTATTTTATTTTTATCTCACCTGACCGAAGGCGTTAACACCCATTTTTGACTTCTCTGAAAATACAGGACATATTTCAATGAATCTTGGTCAGAAAGTATTCATGGACCAATGCAATTCAGATTTGTTTGTGGCATTGCCATGTAGCCATAGTTATCAAAACTAGGTCAAGGTGACCTGGGGGTGCAAATTTTTCCCGAAACCAGCGATGGGGGTTTGACGTGATTTTGGCATTTCTAGGGTATTAGATTGATCGTATAGTTTGTTCATTTCATGAAATTTTGGGGATACACGCTGTTGCGTTTAAAAATTTGTAATGACACTTTAAATTGTTACTATTATAACAAGACTATTTGAAAAGATAATGGGATTTCAGTTTTGACATATTCTTGTAATTACCTCTAAAGAGTAATGACCTAAATGTTTAATCTTTGTAATTCTGTTACTTTAATATCTGGAATACTATAAACTTTTTGTATAGGCATGTATATTAGAATACACAGATGAAGGTTAGTCCAAAGGTCAAGGTCACAAATTTTGAAATGGGTTAATTATCTGGAAAACTATAAACTTCTTGTATGTGCATGTATAAAAGGATAATATTAGTTTTAATACAATAATTACTTTGATGAAAATCATAGAATCAAAGGTCAATGTCACAGATATGGAAGAATACCGAAATGGTAATCTTGGAAACTATAAACTTTATAGTATAGGCATCACAACACATGTATTGTGGGTAATGATACAACGATCATTTTGATATATAGATATATGTCATTGGTTCAAAGATCAAGGTCACACTAAAAAAAATAGTGAAATGGTTGATTAACTGTAAAACTAGACTTTTTATATAGCCATATACAACAATCATTTTAACATATCAATGAATGTCATTAGTTCAAAGGTCAAGGTCACATGCACAAGAATAGTGACTATTCATTATCTAGTAAACTATAAACTTGTATAGGCATGTATATTAGATATTGTAGGTATTGATATAATGATCATTTTGACATATAGATGAAAGTCATTAGTTTAAAGGTCAAGGTCACAGATGCAAAAGAATACTGAAATGGTTAATTATTATTGGGATTTAAGATTTATGTTTTCTTTAAACATTTCAGATAGCCATTATTTATAAGGAGCATATCAGATCTACTAGGCCTCTTTTTTTTGACATTGCTACCATCACAGAAATTAAAAGAAGGTCAATAACATGCCTGGACTTCTGTCGCTATCATATGTCACTACAAGATATTATCACTATTGTGATTTTTTTTACATAGAAAGCTAATTCATAGTAAAACTATGCCAAATTTGTCCAAAAAAGAGGTGCACATCATTCATATGGATATATATGTAAGCATTTAGCAAAGTTTAAAAGGCACACTTTTGTCCAGTTTGACTTGCAGATTACACTAAAAGCCACAAGCATTATATTGCTCAAAATGCCAAAAATCATAGAAAATTGGCAAAACTTGTCCTAAATAGGAGGTGCACATCTTTGTTACACTATGCACAATTTGAAAATTACAGCTTTAATAAAGTGTGATGTGCATATATATACACATAGTATGTACCCCTGGCTGTGATGGACAAACAAACTAATTAACAAATGATGAATGAATGGACTGAATGGACCTGCCTTAAACTGTTGTTGACATTCAAAATGAGTTCTCATCAACTATAAGACAATTTCTGCAACAAATTTT